>JAPDNY010000014.1:46048205-46565705 GCA_029375565.1 Gekko gecko
TGTCAGATGCTGCCATGCTCTACCCCAATGCACCTGCCGCTCCCCTCTCCCATGGGGCCAGCATTTTGTAACCCAAAACTGGCAATTAGGGAACCCTAAAGCCAGAATCAGACTTTACTTAATGCAGTAGCAGCACTCCAGAATTATACTGGGCCAACCAAATTTACTCATTCCATTCTTTCATTCACTCTG
The DNA here is from genome assembly GCA_029375565.1 of Gekko gecko. Taxonomy (NCBI): domain Eukaryota; kingdom Metazoa; phylum Chordata; class Lepidosauria; order Squamata; family Gekkonidae; genus Gekko; species Gekko gecko. The sequence continues at coordinate 46,048,398 of JAPDNY010000014.1, forward strand.
CTTTGCACTCTATTGAGGGTTGCCAGGTATCCTATTATATGATTTAACCATCAAGTTTTGTAAATCCTAGAGCGTCCCATGATATCACTTCCAGTTTTTACCGGAAGTGACTTTAGTGTGCCAGGATGATGCTGGCATGCCAGTCCCCACCCCCTAATTACTTCTTGGGGTTGCCATCTGTCACCTGGCAGCCCTAACTACTCCTCAATTCTGGCTTAACCAGCTCAGTGGACTTTCTAAAATTAATTCTGGAACTTGAGCATGTGGACTCTAGCAGCTTTTCATTCTTTCGGTTACTTTGCATTTCTGCATTACTGATAAGACAAGCAATCTTGGTGTGACTATTTATAAGACTGTAACCCAATTCCTTTTGCCCGATGTTTCACCAATGTGTATGTGTGCTCCTATGCACTGATAATCACACAAAAAGAAAAATGATCTGTACACTCACATTGACTATGTTTTGGGTTGTTTCATCTGTGCACACAAGGATATTTGTTAATGTGGAGAAAGGAAGAAACAGAGAGGTGAAGTAGACTGCATATGCACACGGTGTTCCTCAACCCATGGAGGATTCTCAGTGCACTTTGGAAATAAGACCATGTAAAGTGAAATTCCAGAACCTGAGAAGAAATTCAGATGAGATTTTCAGAAGAGTTCATAGAACACAGAGCACTTCCTGCTGTGTTAAAGTAAATGGAGCTGCTCACCTGAATAATTAGTCACCTGAAAAATAAATCCAGAGCAAAGTCTCTCTCCTTTGAAACACTCCATGTTCACTCGTGAAGCAAACACCATGACACTAGATGATCTTCGTCAGCTGTTTAGAATAATAATTCTATACCATTGTTTCTTTCAATGATTATATTTTTAGAAATGAGTTATTTATTGAGTCCTCCCCATTCTTTGCCTGTATAAACTCCTAAGACTGAGATTGGGGGCGGGGGGACATGTCTGGGAAAGATGGCTGCCTGCCTGACCTCTTAGAGACCAGTTGCCCGTTGGAGTAGCCTGGATGAGTGAATGGTGCAACCAGATCCCCTTTAGCCAATGGACACCCCGTCCAGGCCTGGGACCAAGCACCCTGGATTTGCACATATGAACACCTGAGGCTGCTTGCTGAGTCACACCTTTCTTCTCTCAGGGTCAGTATTGCCTGTGTCAGACTCCTGAATCAATCAGTTCTCAACAACAGTCATTCAGAAGAATTAAAGTTTATTGAGATCTTTATGGCATTCAGGTATCTTAACTGTTTCGTGTTAGAACTGAGGATAAAGTGTGCGAAGCTAATAGATATACAGAATTCAAGGGGGACCAAAATGGCTCAGGGCCAATCAGACGACAGGTAGGAGCCTGCCAAGCTAACAGGTCAGCGTTCCCAAGAGAAAGACACCAGGCACTCAAGGTTCTACGGCTCGGCTTACAGGGAGAGATAACCAAAACGAGAAATGATAAGTATGACACTTAAGGCAGCGTTCCAACAAAAGTGATTCAGCTTTAATAAGTGATTCAACAACTCAGAACAGACAACACAACATAGAGCAACAGGCTTTTATTTAAACATAGCCACACCCACCGTACTGGTAAGAACCAATAGTATTACAGAGATAACATCCAATCAGTTTGCTTCCCTCCAGCACAATCCTTGTCTCCTGATTGGCCTGCTACACAGAGTAGCTAATCAGGCATTGCCATTCAGGATACTAGCATGTCGATGGGGATGAAATCCAAGCTCAGGACATAACAAGAAACTCAGCAGAAACAAATGTAAAGATTCCACAGCTACTCCCCCCCCCACTCTCATGGCAGCCAGGGTTAAGGCTGCCGAGTCCCCCCGGGGGGCGGGGATTCCCCACTAAAAGGGCACCCAATCCACCAGTCCGGATCCAGCCGGCGGGGGGAACCCCACCCCCAAAGTGGCCAGATCAGGTCAACGTGCCCAGTGTGATGAGGTAGCCCAGAAGTGACACCATCATGCTGGGCGTGTTGCCGGGCAATGCTCTAGCAATCGCCCTGAAAACTCTATGGTACCATGGTGCACGCGCACTTCACGTGTGAGAGAGGACTGCCAGAGAGAACCCTGGACCCCCCCCAGTATTACTTCGATAAGACTTGGCAACCCTAGCCAGGGTAATACAGGGGCCTTGCTGACAGCCTGCTCAGACTGGCAGTGGCTCTCCAGGGCGTCAGACAGAGGTCTTTCAAATCACCTACTATCTGATTCTTTTTAAAATCTGGAGATGCCAGGTATTGTACCTGGGACAGAGTGCAAAGTGGGTGCTCTGCCACTGAAACATGCCCCCCACCCCCTTTTCTTTGAGCTTTCATTGTGTGTGCACGCGTTCATACATGTGTGCAGGTCTACACCATGGCTACAACAGGGAGAAAGGCAGGTCCTAGCTTCTGCCTCTGTGCTGCTGGAACTTCATCTTTTGTTCTTTCAGTAACCAAGACCATAGGCAGAGCCGGCTCTGACCCTAGGGGCTCCTGTACAGTGTTCCCACTAAGCTGTACTAGGCTGCGCTAGTGCACAGCTTTTTAGCCCTTAGCACACTGATTTTTTGCTTGGGCAGGTAGATGTGTTCTCTGGTGGCCTGGTCTACCCCCACATAAGACAAAAGATCTACCAGCCTGGAGGTTTACCCCATAGAAACAATGATGGGTAGGAAGGGAGGGAGAGAAAGAGGCAGGAGAAAGAAAGGAGGCAGGCAGGCTGACTGGCTAGAGAAGGAAGCTGCAGAGAGCGAAGACCGGGAAGCAGAGAGAGCAAGGAAGGGCAAGGAAGGGGGGGCTGCAGAGGAGGAAAATTAAATCTGGAAGGGAGGTGTGTGAAAAATTAAGCCCGGGAAGGTGTGTGTGTGTGTGTGTGTGTGTGAGAGAGAGAGAGAGAGAGAGAGAGAGAGAGAGAGAGAGAGAGAGAGAGAGAGAGACCCATTTCACATAAGAGCTACGCTACCATCACGCCTCCCTTTGCCCCATTTCTATTGGTCAATTTCCCACTCAAAGCCACGCGGCTACATTTTGACCCGCGGCTTCATCTGATTTACCCTGTGGTTTCATGATCCTGGTTTTTGAGGATCACAAAACCACGGGGAAAATCGGGTGAAGCCGCAGGTCAAAATGCAGCCACACGGCTTGGAGTGGGAAATTGACCAATAGAAACGTGGCAAAGGGAGGCGTGACGGCAGCGCATCTCTTGTGTGAAATCGGTCAGAGAGTTGGACTGGATGGGCCATTGGCCTGATCCAACATGGCTTCTCTTATGTTGTTATGGATGGGCAGGGAGCCAGTCCCGAGGCTTGATCAGAGAGAGTTCAAATAGTGCAGCCAAAATGGAAACTGAAATTTCAGGGGACGATTTTTTCCCTATTTGACCAGCTGAAATTAGCAGCACTTATTAACAACAGTGACAACTAATCTTATTTGGCTTTCTGGAATTTGCAACTATTTTAAGTCAAAAATGGACTTGAAAGGTAAATATTTTTTAAAATGATCCAATAGAACTGATTGCATCAAAGTACTAAGATTCTGGAAAGTGGCTGGACATCATCTCCTCCAGGTGCTGTTATTCTGCCCATTCATTTCAGTCATGCTGGAAACAGTTGCTCTGGTAAATTTAAGATTGTTGTGGCACAGGTAAAATAATTTAATAATGCAACTATGTCTGGAGAGATGAAAAGAGACTTTCACAGATGCACAGGAGATGTTCATAGCCTGGCACTGAGTTGCGTCTTTGTACTAGAAAAAAGGCCCTGAGTGGGGGATGGGGTGCAGTGGTCATTTAGCCCTTCCTGGGCAATCTCCCCCTTTCTCCCAGCTGTGGCTTGCCTTGAACTGAACCGGGAACCTATAGGCTCGTGCCCATCCCTAAGTAATGAGGCCTCTCCCCTCTCTAATTTCCACTCTCCCAGGCTCCACCCTCAAATCTCCAGGTATTCCTAACCCAGAGTTGGCAACCCTAGCTATGACTCAGTACAGCATTCTAAAACATGCAGATGTGTGTGCTGGGAGCTAGTAAAGGTAAAGATTTCTCTTGCTCGAAAGCCAATCGAATCTGACTCTAGGCGTGGTGCTCATCTCTGTTTCCAAGCTGAAGAGCCAGTACTATCCGAAGACGTTTCCGTGGTCATACGGCCGGCATGACTAGACGCCAAGGCGCATGGAACGCTGTTACCTTCCCACCGAAGTGGTACCTATTTAAAAGGTAAAGGTAAAGGTTCCCTTGCTTGAAAGCCAGTCGAATCCGACTCTAGGGTTGCGGTGCTCATCTCCGTTTCAAAGCCGAAGAGCCAGCGCTGTCCGAAGATGTTTCCGTGGTCATGTGGCCACTAAACACCAAGGTACACGGAACACTATTTATCTACTTGCAATTTCTTGCTTTCGAACTGCTAGGTTGGCCGGAGCTGGGACCAGAAACGAAAGCTCATTCTGTCATGCGGCACTCGGGTCTCAAACTGCTGAATGCTTAATTTTCACTCAATTGAATAAGGTTTCAACATACAGTTAGGTGCTTAGACATGCTTGGGGGGCTTCACTTTTCTCACAGAAACAACCCAGCTGAGACTGTGGCCTAAAATCCCAGTTAAACCTTAACCGCAGGTTTTCAGAATGCCCAATAATCTGAATAGTTTGCCATCGATCAGCACAGCTGAACAATGAGTCAGCAATGAAGAAAGTTGTATTGATGGATCAATTTGTGATCTTTCCCCTTGAGGCTCATAGGCTGGAACTACAAAGTAAACATGACCAATTTATCTTTTCAGCATCAACAAACTGTCATCACTATTTTATATTTTCTGGGCCTTGAGGTATTTCACCACATTGGCCAATGATTAGTCATACTCTATCATCTTCCACAATTGCAACAGTTTGTCAGAAACCAACTGGTAGGAATGTTCTAGTCTACCATGGAGAAGCTGTAAGTGAAAACAAAAGCAATCTTGGACGAAATGGGGGGGAAAACAAGGATAGGTGGTACAGAATGATTTGAGCCTGTCTTTATTGCAACTGATGAAAGATGTCTTAGGTAATTCAGATAACATCTTCCTTTGCTTGCAGACCTTCTGCAGATTTGGATCAGGAATGTGCCATAGGCTTGTACCCTCATTCCTTCCCTTTGCCGTTTGGATTCCTTACTCCATTTCAGGGCTAAAATAACCATCTTTGGATTCAGCAAATTTGCCCAACAGCCATGAGGCTGAAATGGATCGGCCTTTAAAGATGCACATCTGACAGAGTCCCTGAGATGGAGCAAAGTTTTGCTTGTCCCTTTTTTGCCACAGAGATTAATGACATCCGTTCCATTATATGGGAGAAAGCAAAGATAACTCCATTGGCCTGGAGACCTTGCTCGTCAGAGCCAATCTTGCTCATAACTAGGGTTGCCAGGTCCGGGTTGGGAAATACTTAGACATGTTGGGGGTGGAGCCTGAGGAGGGCAGGGTTTGGGGAGGGATGGGACTTCCATGGGGTATAATGCCATAGAGTGCACTTTCCAAAGCGGCCATTTTCTCTGGATGAACGGATCTGTCACCTAGTGGGAGGTCTCCAGATACCACCTGGGGATTTCCGACTTTATTCATAACTTAGTTCTGTCACCCATATAAGTTCTGTCTGGGGATCTGATTCCTGGTCATGCTAGAACGTAATGGAATGTACAGCAACTGCGCACATAAAACTATCTTCCGGAAAAGACAGCCGCCGCTCCCCCCCCCCGCTCAGTTGCCTGAATCAAAATATGTTAGATCTAAGCTGTGTCTTATACCCAGTTTCTCCTTCAGCACCTCTGACAGTGGAGGTTCTTGGAACTATCATGCCTGTCAACCTCAGGCCTATTGGGTTAAATGTAAAAAAAGATCATTTGCATTGGAAGCACAGAGGCTTTACACCAGACATGTCAAACGTGAGGCCCAGGGGCTGGAACTGGTCTGTTCAAGGCTCTTATCTAACCTACAAGCAACTGGGGGGAAACCAGTCTAAATGTGGACCAGAAGGGCTAAAGGCAGGCAGGGAACTTTTTCACTTCCTCTGAGTGTCATGGGTATGCTTATATTTATGCCTTGGGGCTGGGCTTGGATTGCCTTTGGATATCAATTAAGCCTTCCTCCTCCTCCTCCTCCTCCAGCACCACCCATGTCTAGCCTGTGTGCCAGCATAGCCATGCGGCTGCTGGGTCAGCACCAGCTCCAGAGATGGCAGCCTGCATCTCTCCTATTGAGGCGAGCACAGAGTTGAAGGACTGTTCTAAGCCGTCGACAAACAGGGACTGGGATTGGGCTAAAACGCTTGGCTCTTGTATTTGGAGGCAAAGGTTCACATTCTAAATGGGAAGTTTCCTATTTCAGTTCCAAATACTGAAAAAGGCATTTTGAGAAGTTTCAAATACTTCCATTTCCTAACTGGACTTCTGTTAGAAAGGTGTAAGGAAACCCAGTGCAGGAAGGATGTTAATATTTACACGGAAATCCCACTAGGCTTCATTGTGTCTCAGCCCCATTAAATTCAACAGAACAAGTAAGGCATGACTAACTTAAGTCCCACTTTAATGCATCTCGCCCAGACAACTTTTGCTGGGATGGACAAATATATTCTAAGGACAGATTTGCTTATGTTTGGGTCTATACTACAGGGATTACTCAGGCAGGTTTGAGATACATTTGGGGCTATTAATCTCTTTAAAAACGTTTTCATGTGTGAACATGAGACCGTTAACCTATTAACTCCCAGTTAACACACAGCGCCACACGATGTAGAAGAGCTTTACAGAGAAGGAAAGCTATGATAGAGATGAACAGTTGCCACCAGGGCTCTTTTTGTAGCAGGAATTATTTTGCATATTAGGCGACACGCCCCTAATGTAGCCAATCCTCCAAGAGCGTACAGAGCTCTTCTTACAGGGGCTACTGTAAACTCTTGGAGGATTGGCTACATTAGGGGTATGTTGCCTAACATGCAAAATAATTCCTGCTACAAAAAGAGCCCTGGTGGCAACTGATCCAAGTGCAAGACATGCACAGCTCTTTGCCAGTGCACTAAAACTACCATGTTTTATTTATTGTGAGGTCTGGCATGTGCCACTTTCCATTAAATGGTCTTCAGCAATCAGGGCTGAGGCTACAGAATATGTAAGAATTCTTAATTGACATGGCAATGATCAGTAATGCACATTTTTCAGTTATGCAAAGGGCTTTCTTATACTGGTTCTCTGTGGATCTCTCGCTCTCAATTTTGTTATATTCTGGCTCTTTAACTGTAAAAGGCTGCAGACCCCTGATCAAAATATAGTTAATAATAAAAAAGGAATGGTGCATCTAAACTGTGCTTCCTACCTTCAAGTGGTCCAACAGGTGGAGCTGTAGGAACACTCTTCAGGTGTTTCAAGTCCTTTCCCCTCCTCCCACCAACCAAGTCAGTCAGGTCCTGCAGAACAATCAGTGAAAATGTGAAGCCTGTAACTCTGATTCAGTAGCGAGCTGTCGCCAGACCTACAGCTGATGGCTCAAATAATGGGTCTGATGGTGATTTGAGCTTTCTGCCTGAGCCTTTTCCCAACATTTCTCTCTCCACCCCCCACCCCCAGTGACTAGGTATAGCTGCAGCAACATTTTGAGCCTTTGCATTCCTCTGGGTGTTTTCTACTCTCACCCTTTTGAAATTGATAGAAACAGACTAGTTCATATTTTTTCATCTGCACCAAACCCAAGTTTTAGAAACCACGAGAATCCTGTTCCATGGGGTGCGAGATTGGTCTGAAGATGTATGAAAGCCAAACAGTCATGTGTCCACGCTCCCTTCCTCTTTCTCCAAACTCAAAACTGAGTCTCAAGATAGATGGATGCAGCAAGCAGGTTTCCAGAAATGGACGGTGCCAGAGCTTTTCAAATGCCTCTGTTCTCAAGGAATGATTCGCATCAACTTCTCTGTCAAAGAACTGCTACACGACTGTGATGTTCAAAAGGAGGGGTGTGTTGGACATTACCTGGGGTGCATACTTAGTTGATATTGGACTGAGAAAGTGATGTAGAACCCATCTGCTCCTTCCCTCGGACATATTGGCAGTGGTCAGGAGATTCCACACAAGGACTTTGCCCTTTGTGGCCAGCGGGATGCCCTGCTTTTGGGGGAGGTCCCACATTACATTGTATTTTGAGATCCAGTTTGGTGTAGTGGTTAAGTGCACAGACTCTAATCTGGGAGAACCGGGTTTGATTCCCCACTCCTCCACTTACAGCTGCTGGATGACCTTGGGCAAGCCATAGTTCTGACAAGAGCTGTCCTTGAAAGGGCACTTCTCGAAAGAGCTCTCTCAGCCCCACCTGCCTCATAGGGTGTCTGTTGTGGGGAGGGGAAGGAGTTTTTAAGCCACTCTGAGACGCCGAGTGAAGGGCGGGGTATAAATCCAATCTCCTCCTCCTCCTCCTCCTCCTCTTCTTCTTCTTCATTGCAAACATGTCGTGTGAGCCTCCCAAGTCTGTCCCCTTTAAGATGGAGGAAAGGAAAGACCTCGTTTGCTCCCGTGATGGTGGTAGAAAGTGCCATCAGGTCACAGCCGACTTATGACAACACCTGGCTCATGATGACATCATAGGGTTTTCAAGGCAAGAGATGTTCAGAGGTGGTTTCTCATTGCCTGCCTCTACATAACACCCCTGGACTTTCTTGGTGGTCTCCCCTACAAGTACTTACCAGGGCGGACCCTGCTTAGCTCCCAAGATCTGATGAGGTCATGGAAAAGGATAATACTGGGGTGGCTGCCGGGAGGTCCTTTGTGTGCAATCTCTGCCTGCAGCCAATCCAGTGAGGGGGAGAAGCTAAGGTCTGCCTAGAAAATGGCGGCGCTAAACTGCACACACCTCTTCACAAACAAAACACAAGATATTCTGCACATGCCCAGGGGAATACAATCTTTCACAAAGGTAAGGTCGAAGCAAGGTGGTTTGCAATTAAAGGCGACAAAAAATACTCTGGACTGAGTGAAACTGGAGTTTCATTTCTGCCCCCCGCCTCCTTCTACACATGGCTCCCTCTTGGCTCAGAATTTCTGCCCACTGCTCTCACTTGGCACTACCCACATGACAGAGGAAAGGAGAAAGAAAGAAAGAAAGAAAGAAAGAAAGAAAGAAAGAAAGAAAGAAAGAAAGAAAGAAAGAAAGAAAGAAAGAAAGAAAGAAAGAAAGAAAGAAAGAAAGAAAGAAAGAAAAAGGAAGGAAGGAAGGAAGGAAGGAAGGAAGGAAGGAAGGAAGGAAGGAAGGAAGGAAGGGACTGTGATGGGACAGGACATGTGAGAATGCACTTGGTCCAGAAGGGCTTAGCCAGCTCAGGGCAAGAGCTCTACTCCCCACATTTCCCTTGCATTGCCACCAAAAAGGATCTAGAGAGTTACTCCTTTTTCTAAACTTGAAGGCTGAGAATCCAGGGGGCATGACGTATTTCCGAGGGGGTAGAAGTGGCTGACATCTCTCTGCCTTCCAGCTCATTCCTTTCCTCACCACCTTTGCTGTAGGGTTGAATCAAAGTCCTGCTTCCTTCAGTGGATGAGGGAGGAGAATGAACAGCAAGAGCCAGGAAGGAGCAGGGCACCTCTCCTCATGGCACTGCTACCATGAATGAATGCCATAATGCAACCACCAGCTCATCTGGTTTGCAGCCTGGCAATTGAATGTGATCTGCATGCTTTCTGACTAAGGAAGAGGTTCCTAAAATGTTTGTTAGCACGTACAAACACAGAAAAGTCGAAACATAAGACAAATCTTTTAAGAGCAGAGATCAGGAAGAAGGGAAACTAGAACTTGTCAACAATGTATTTGCATTATTATTTTTAAAGCATCCAGTGTGGAGCTAGGATGGCAAATTATGGAAGTGCAAAGTGTTCCTCAGCTTAAAATTTTGGGGGGTGGGGGAGAAAGATCAAAAATATCCCATTAAAGAGAAGGTAATTCATTATTTCTTCCTTTACAAACAAAAGGGGTTGGGGGGAAGAAAAGTGTTCTCATGAGAAACTGTATGCTTTTCTTTAAGAGGGTACACTTTAGATCAAGGATAGACTAAAGTCTGTATGATGTTGGGGTTACTAAGGTAACGATGCATTTTTTATGAATACCAAAGCAAACAGATGAATAAACTTCCAGTCAATCATTAATTCATATCGCTACTTTTTTAGTTTTGCTAGAATGATTTAGGTACCACATTTCCTCTTCATCTGATATTACAAATGGTGTTATTTGATTTAAAAGCAAACACTTAACATTGTCTTTAATACTCCCCCTGTACCGTTGCCTTTCTTCCCATATTACACTACTTTTGGAAAGTAAATTTACTGATCACCATTTAAAAAAAAAAAGTGATTCGATAAAATAAAAGCCTGACAGTGGATGAGAGGATGATTAAATCTTCTCCTAAACTATTAGCGGACCCAGGGCAAGATGTAAATGAACTATTTAGCTATGTTATACTGCAAGAGCAAATGGGAAGGAGTCGCCTTGCACTTCAGTCAGAAGAAGAAGAAGAGATTGGATTTATACCTCGCCCTTCACTGCCCAAAGGCGTCTCAGAGCGGCTCACAAACTCCTGTCCCTTCCCTTCCCCACAACAGACACCCTGTGAGGTAGTTGGGGCTGAGAGAACTTCTGACAGAAACGGTCCTTGAGAGAACAGCTGTGCCAGAGCTTGTGACTGACCCAAGGTCACACCAGCAGATGCAAGTGGAGGAGTGGAGAATCAAACCCGGTTCTCCCAGATAAGAGTCCGCGCACTTAACCACTACACCAAACTGGCTCTCAGTCACATCAAAGGAGGTTTAATCAAGTAAGTTTTCAATGATAGTTCAGTCCTGCTGATAAATAATATAAATTGGAACCTGGAATACTCATCTGTGGCGGTGTACACTGAAGATCAAAGTCTAAGATTGCATTTCCAGAAGTCATGTCATATTACGGTGGTTCAAATTTTCACTGAATGGTATAGGACGTGGGAAGTATTAAAATAATATAAAGATGCCCTTTGCAATGGAAAAGTGAGAAGAGCAGTGTAGGGAAAGGCCAATGAATGAATGGCATTTTATTCTGTCTTCAGAATGGGGCAAGCCGTTTTAACTGCCTCCTGTCAGGAAGTGATTGTGAGGGAATGTAATGGGATGTGCCCAAATGTTGGGCTGTTGAAGAGTTGGGTGCTTTTCCATTTAGTGAAAAGACAGCCTAGGAGGGGACCTGACAGAGGTCTACAGGGCACATCCAGTGATTGTGATGGGTAATAGATTCAGGTCAGACAAAAGGAAGTACTTAAGTCCAGGGCTCTTTTTGTAGCAGGAACTCCTTTGCATATTAGGTGACACACCCTTAATGTAGCCAATCCCCCAGGAGCTTACAGTAGCCCCTGTAAGAAGAGCTCTGTAAGCTCTTGGAGGATTGGCTACATTAGGGGTGTGCCGCCTAATATGCAAAGGAGTTCCTGCTACAAAAAGAGTCCTGCTTAAGTCAAAAATAAATCATGCAATTCACTGTCCATGGATGTACTTATGGCAGCTATCCTAGAAGGCTTTTAAAGATAGATTCGGTTCATGGAGGCTAGATCTACCAGGGGCTACTAGCTGTGGCGACTGAAGGGAAACTCCACATTCAGAGGCAGTAACCTCCTGAATACCAGTTTTAGTACACAACACCAGGGGAAAGTGTTGGCCTCTCTGCCCTGTTTTTTGGGGACTTGTCAAGGCTTCCCCTCCTCAGAAGAGAAGTTTCCTCGGGCTTCAGCTGTGTCCCAAACTATGTGCCCTCCGGAACCTCCCAAGGAAGACCCCCTGCCTCTTCTCCAAAGGCAGAATCCCATTCCAGCAGACCAAGAAACCCCTGAATGGGCAGGGCTATTTTTGGGCAGGAATGCACAGGAACGCAGTTCCGAATGGCTCCCAGGTTGGCCACACCCAGCAGGAACTCATTAGCATAACAGGCCACATTCATTAGGACTGGCTACATTAGGGGTGTGTGGCCTAACATGCAAGGGAGTTCCTGCTCCAAGAAAAGCCCTGGCTTTTAACAACAAACAAGGTAAACAGAATAAGAAGCAAAAGGTGGGTGTGGCTGGATGACCACACTCCTGGTAACATGGGGGTGTGGCATAATATGCTAATGACCAGTGCTGTCAGGGGCATGGCCTAATATGCTAATGAGTTTCTGCTGTTGGGTGTGGCCTAATATGCTAATGAGTCCCTGCTGGGCTTTTTCTACAAAAATAGCCCTGTTCAAGACGTTTTGTAACTCATCTTGTCAGCGAATAAAACAGTGTATGTTAATAGGGAATTTCACATTACGGAGACTCTGTCGGTTTGAAGCCGTTTCTGATTCGTCTTGAAGTAAACCGGTACAGGGCTGCCATTTCACACATGGCTTTCCCTGACCGGAAAAGAGCCGAATCAGAAGCGGTTTGGCAATTCAGATTGCACCGCTTTGTTTTCCCGCCGGTTCCCGCCATGCCTTTTTTTTTTAAAAAAATGTTCGCTTTAGAGCGCTATAGCGCTATAGCGCTATAAAACAACACTGCAGGCATTCCAATGGGGCTGCTATGATGCTATTGTGCTATTGTGCCATAGCGCTATAGCGCTATAGCGCTCTAAAGCGAACGTTCAAAAAAAAAAAAAAAAGCCGGAGATCGCCCACGCGGGCGAAAAAAGGCGGGAAAAAAGCGTATTGGATTCGGGGAGAAGAAACTGACGACTACTTGTGGAAGCGGATGACAGGTAAAACGCTTCAGCCCCGTTTCCTGAACGGGACAGAAGCGATTCTGTGTGAAATTACAAATATATTCCGGTAGGGAACCGGTTCTAAAACGGTTCTGTCTGAAATGCCAGACCAGAAACCGTTTGGGAACCGTTCCTCTTCCGGATTATATCATCTGTCTGAAATTCCCCAATAACTTCTGACTGAGGTGTCAACACTCTTTCACTTCACAATCACTCCTCTTTATCAGATCCTTTCTCCTCAGAATGTGCTTTGTCCAAGCTTTTCCTCAGTTAACTCTTTCCCTTTGTTTTATTTCAGGTTTCCATCAGCTCCCCCCCCTTATAATATTGTTACAATATTAGGATTTTACTCTCTGTAGTCACTAATATGCCCTCTATAAGTATTCTACTTTCCTTCCCTAGAATCCTAATGCTTTCCACAGCACTATATGGGATTCTAATCAGAAGACTGCTTTTTCAGACCCTGTAGACGGCTGACTGGCCACGGCTGACTATTAACTGCTGGCTGACTGACTTCTCTCTCTCCACACACACACTTATTAGTTCTTCTAACCATACATTCTCAGTCATCCGTCAATCACCTCACTCTTTCACCCCCATTTGTTCTTCTGCAATTTACCAAACATTTAAAGAAACACACGCTTAAAACTTTAAATCATTACAAGGGTTTTGGGGGGCAGTTAAGAGTGTTTGAGGGGTAAGGCAAGGCATGAAAAGGGGGAGTGTTCAATTGATGATAGGGCTATGGATATATTGGCTGTGTTATTTTGTTTGTTTGTTTGTTTAAGACTGTGTCTAGCTGATTGATTTAACTGCTTTGTTTTTATTCTTTATCTTTTTTGTTACCTACCTTGGGCAGGCTTAAGAATATTATACATGAATAAAATCTATAGGTAGAGAAGAGGTACAGTTTTGATAGCAGCTTGAACTGAATTTCACTCTACCATATGATGCAAAGGAATTTGGCATTCCTTTCTTTAGTATCTGAAAAAATAAACTCGCAAAAGTTTATATCACCAAAATCTTGTTGGTCTCTAAGGTGCTACTGGTCTCAGATCTATGACAGAGAAAGTGACACACTATTCTGCATTCATAGACAATAACCACCAATGGCAGTTTTCAGTCGAATAGTGGAAGTTTCCATTTTGTGGGATTCTTTTTTTATGTGTGTGCAGGCTGTCTTGCTGCATACTGCTGCATGTTTTTTTAAAATCCAGGCACAGGAATTACCATGTAAAATAGCAGACCTAAGACACAGTAAGTGTTTCATTCCTGGGGGGGGCGGGGGAGACAGCCCAGAAAAGAGGGCTCCATTATAAATCATGTGTTTAAATGCTGCTCACAAAGCTGCAGAGCCACTGCCTTGGGCAATTGTCTAATTTGTCAGCTAGAATTTACTCTCTTGATAGAAAACTAGCCCATTCATGCATCTTGAAGGGTGATTACTCATGGAAAAAATCTATCCAAGGAACAGTTAGTGCAGTAACACAGAATAGCAAAGATATCATGTAAGGTTTGGGAGCTATCGCTCTGTGGTGATGAATTAGCACTTTCCTATCTCTTTTCTGGGCAATTTTTTGGCCAGATTTTTGATTGAATGCATCTTCTTACTTTGATAGCTTTAGGGAGTGGGGTTGTAGTCACTCATCAGTCTGTTCCGACATCGACTTGCACACAGGAACACACCAGGCCGTATGTACCAGCGATTTCAATCCACGTTACTCATTCATCCGTTCCACATTAAGGACAAGTTAAACGGTGGCACCACACAGGCCTGCACAACAGGACACACACCTACAATACAGAATTAAAAGACATCTGCCTTATGTTACATAGGCCTCCTAGGGTTGCCAGATCACCCAGGGCACCAGCAGGGGATGGGAAGCAGGGTTGTCAGATACACGTTGGGAAATTCCTGAAGATTTGGAGGTGGAACTTGGGAAGGGCAAGGACCTCAGTGAGGTACAAGGCTACCGAGTCCACCCTCCCAAGCATCCATTTTCTCCAGGGGAACTGATCTCCAGTCTGGAGATGAGCTGTAATTCTGGGGGATCACTAGGCCCCACCTGCAGGCTGATATGATCCCTAACTCCTCCGATGCTCACTTACCACACATAAAGAACCATTAGAAGTACACAGCTGGATCAGACCAGTGGCCCATCTTGTCCAGCATCTTCTTTCACACCAGTTGCCTTGGAGGATCCTCCTGTTCTGGCAAGCTGCCAATAAGGTTCAGGGATCACAGGAAGGCTAGAAACAAGCAGGGAAGGACCCAAAGGTCAAGAAGAAGAAGAGATTGGATTTATACCCTGCCCTTCACTCAGCGTCTCAGAGTGGCTTGCGATCTCCTTCCCTTCCTCTCCCCCACAACAGACACCCTTTGAGGCAGGTGGGGCCGAAAGAGCTCCGAGAGAGCTGCTCTTGAGAGAACAGCTCTGAGAGAACTGTGGCTTGCCCAAGGTCACCCAGCTGGCTGCATGTGGAAGAGTGGGGACACAAACCCAGTTCTTCTGGATTAGAGTCCACACTTCTCACCACTACACCAAACTGGCAGAAGTTGAAGCTGGAGACTAGGCCTCCCCTACGAGAGAGAGGCTAGCAGGCCTGCCCTAGAAAGCTGGAGCTTAGAAATCAGCTACTCTCTAGGCCAAAGCGCAAGCTGGTTCAAAGTGGAGATGTGAAACAGCAAAGATCAGGATTCACCTGCAGTATTGTATGCAGAACTGTGAGTCCCTCCCTTTTCTGTAGCCAGGGCTAGGCCCCTAATCTGCAAAGAACTATACAGTTGCCTAACCCTGGCCTTAATCCTGAGGGAGGGAGCCCTGAGCAGCCAGACTCCTGCTCTAGCCCTCTGCCTCCTCTGGGAGAGAATCAGAAGGTGTAGGAGGTGGATTGAAACCAATATGCTTCTTGTACAAATAAAGTGTTATTTTGTTTGTTAACCTGGAGTCCTGTGCTATTTAAATACTAGAGTCTCATCCTCAGGACCACATAGTCCAACGGAGGAGCCTTAGAGCTTGGGCACGATAACTTGTGAAAGGTTAATTGATCGAACTGGAATTAAATTCCTGGTGGCAGTGTTACATATCCAAAGAGAGAGAAATAACAAGAAAGTTAGAGACACACCATAACTAACCACATGGTTAAAACAGAGTAGTGTAGCGGGGAGAGGAGAGCCTTCATCCAGTCAGTGAAACCACACCAAGTCAATCAGAGGAGGATATAGCGCTAGGCCAGCCAGCTTTAATAAGCAACAGGGCTGACCCTTTTACAGATGCATTTAGTTCCCTAATATACCTTACAATGTGCGCGTCAGAAGCTGGACAATGGAAACTTTCCTTTACACCATTTCTCTCTTCCTGTTGAAGAGAACATTTCATTCCGGAAGCACCATCTCTTATTTTGCATTATAAGCTAGCTTTAAGATCTAAGCATCTTTTGCACCTGGGCACCTTTGAAGCTTAACCACAAGCTCCCTTCCAACCACATTCAATAACAGTTTTTTTGCTAAACAGAAATGTCATATCTTTTTCTATGAAACTTGTGGGAGGGGGAAATTCAGGGTGGTAATGGAAAGTTTGAGGCCTGAGATGAATTTAGGCCAATTTGTCCTTTTAATTTCTTTAATTCAATTTTATTGCTATAATTCCTCCTCTTCGACCACCTCGATTATTTACTGAGAGGTTGGTCGACCAAGGCTACTATATATTGAGGGATCTCTGCCTTTCATGGTCATATAGGGGTTATAGTCACTTTCAGCCGGCCTGTATAAGGTACTACGTGAAAAGGTCCGAGCATGAGACAACCGTCTTTCTCTGTGATTAGCAGCCAGATGCAGAAGCTTGGGAGTGTCACGAATCATTACAGAGTTAACAGTTAGTAAGATTAAACTTTCCACAGACGCCTCCTTCTGATGCTAGGAGAAAATCTAAAGCCAAGCGATTCTGATAGATAGCGGTGCGTATTTGAGTATTTGTTTTGGCAAGCAAGGACAACGCTTGGGAAGTTTCATTAGTTATGATTTCTAGAACCGCTTGCAGCCTGATAAGACGGTTCAGCATATATATAGGGTCCTATAGCCATACATGCCATCTGCAGCTCATGTAGCAGGCCCATACACTTGAATAATACGCTCTGGGGGCCACTCATTATTTTACCATGTATGAATTCGCAGAGAGCGCTTTGCACGGCCTAGTTTATCATACACTGGGACCCCTAGATGTTCACCAGTTTCCAAGGGCAAAAGGAAGAAACTGGGTCTTATAGTTCCCAAAACACAAGCTCCACTCCACCCTGGGGGTAGTGTAGCATAGGCCGCTGTGCCACAGATCCAATATAGTGAATCAGGGGCTACCCACTTCCGTGAGGCATTGCATGGATCATCCCAGAGGACCTGCAAGTGTCCCATGTTCACATATTGTGGAATCTGTGTGTTATCTGGGTTAGTAAAATCAACAAAAGTTTTGGGTTTAGTTCCATTACAGATCCACCCTCCTTCACATTCTAACATCCCCACTGGTTCTGAAAAGAAAAGGATGGCCTTGTCGTATAAAGCAGGTAAAGCCGACTAGCTTATTTCTCAGGATCCATTTGTCAGGGCGTTCGGCCTCCCTCCAAGATATATTGTAAACCTTAGTGAGGTTGTTATATTAGAAGCCACAAGAAATAGGGCGGGAGGATTCCTGCCTTTTTGTAATTGGCATAAACATTAACATGGGCATGAACAGCATGGGATTGGGGCCGAAAACATGTACTGTGTCCCTTCTCATTACAGACACTATATGTGGTGGACTGATGCTGACACTGAGTGATTGTGAATGATGCACAGTCATAGCTAGTTTGATAAATCAAGGTTTGGGAGGTTTGACCCTGGCGATAGGTGGTAGTAATGCACGGGGTACAAGCAGGGAGAGGGGGTGGGGAAGCCTGACTATGGACCCAATAGAACAGAAAAACACATTGCAACAGAAGGAAACACATCCTTTGGCCCGTATGTTGGTTAGTTAACGTCTGGAATTACTAAATGCAAGACCTGAGGTTCCAACGGAGATCAATTCTTCACCTGTGCGTAGAAAAAGCCGTTCCGGTAGGCTTTTAGCAGAGGTTCACGAGCAGGCTTATTCGGCTGTGTCCCTCAGGGGTACGGACCCAGAGGGAGCAGAGCTAGCCGGCGCTGTCCCAGGAGGCAGACGAGAGATCTTAACACAGGTAGGCGTAGGCCCAGGCTGGGAGGTCCACCTAGGGTGAGCTACCTTGAGATGGGACCAGTGGATCCACGGTTTATTGCCTTGACCATGGCTGCGGTTCCTGCATGTGTGTTTTCATGGAGTTGTCGCATTACAACTAGTCCCGGGGCAGCTGGGATAAATATTTTCCCTGTAGGCATTCACCACCACCCCTCCTTATTCTTTTCTGCTCCCTGTAAGTCACACCAGGCTTCTTCTTCTGGTGAATACCTGGGGGTCCAGGCTGCAACAGGGGTTGGAAACACAGGACAGAGTGTTGCGCTGGGGGGGCCTGATGCTTCAAGGGCTATTTCTTTTGCTGCCTTATCAGCCCGAGAATTTCCTCGAGATACAGAGTCTACAATCTTCTGGTGGTCCCTGCAGTGAATGATGGCTACTTTTTCTGGGAGATTTACAGCTTCCATTAATAACCATAGGTTAGGGCCATACTTAATGTCTTTGCCTGCAGCTGTGATGAAGCCTCTGTTCTGCCAGAGGATACCATGAGCATGAGCAGACTTAAAGGCAAACATTGAGTCAGTCTATATGTTGACACTTCGGCCTCTTGCCAATGTTAGCGCAGCAGTGAGAGCGATGATTTCTGCAAGCTGGGCTGAAGTCCCTGCCCATAAGGGCTTTGCTTGCACCACCTTTTCCTCATCTACAACAGCATAGCCAGCCCTGCGTTGCCCTGTATCATCTAGGAAACTGCTGCCATTGCAGTAAAGGGTCATCTCTGGGCTGGGTAAGGGCTGGTCTTGGAGATCCAGTCTCGAAGCAAACACCTGATCCACTGTAACTAGGCAGTCGTGGTCTGGTGCCTCTTCAGGTACTGGAAGCAGGGTGGCAGGGTTAACAGTCACTGCTGGTGCTAAGGCTACTCCAGGATTTTCAAGGAGGATGGCCTGATAACGAGCCATCCGAGAAACAGTGAGATATTTATGGCCCCTTGCCTCTAAAATAGTCCTGACCCCGTGAGATACATACACAGTGAGCGTGGCACCCCAGGTGAATTTGTTGGCTGATTCAATGAGGCGACAACAGGCAGCTACTGCTCGAAGGCAGGGGGCAGACCTTGTTCTACAGTGTCGAGGCCCTGGCTGAGATAAGCAACAGGTCTTTTGTAGGGGCCAAGCTTCTGCATAAGGACGCCCTGAGCCACTCCCTCCTTTTCATCAACGCAGAGAAAGAAAGGCTTTTCTGGATTGGGCAGTCCTAAGGCTGGTGCCTCGATGAGGCGCTGCTTCAAGGTTTGAAATGCTATCTCCTGTTCAGGACCCCACAGGAAGGGATCGTTGGGCCCTCCTCTTGTAGCTTCATATAGGGGTTTGGCTATGAGGGCAAAACCTGGAATCCACAGCCGAGAGTAGCCTGCTGCCCCTAAAAATCCGCCAAGTTCCTTGCGGGTGTAAGGCTCAGGGATCTGGCACACAGCTTCCTTTCTTTCTGGGCCTAAAGAACGCTGGCCTTGTGATCAAAGCCCAAAAAGCGGACAGTTTGCTGACACAGCTGAGCTTTCTTCCAGGAGGCTTTATACCCACACTCATCTAATAGCATAAGGAGTTCAACTGTCCCCTTCTCACAATAGGGTCTGCTTCGGGAAACCTCTCTCCCACCCAAGTTGCTTCTACTTGGCCCGCAGGTACCCTGGCCACAAGGGATTGTTTGGCGGCTGCCAGTAC
The DNA here is from genome assembly GCA_029375565.1 of Gekko gecko. Taxonomy (NCBI): domain Eukaryota; kingdom Metazoa; phylum Chordata; class Lepidosauria; order Squamata; family Gekkonidae; genus Gekko; species Gekko gecko. The sequence goes on from JAPDNY010000014.1 coordinate 46,068,035, forward strand.
CTGCCGTTTTTCTTCTGATGTTAGCAAGGCAGACAGCAGCTGCGAGCAATCCCTCCAGGTTGGTGCATGAGTGATCATTATGGTGGTAAACAGATCAGTCATAGGCTTTGGGTCTTCACTATAAGGCACAGTCTGAGTCTTCCAATTACAGAGGTCTACTGTGCTGAAGGGACTATAAACATAGACCATATTGCCTGCTGCCCCTGCAGGGGTTTGCCTCAAGGGACACACCATAGGAGTTGGGGATGTCCTGTCAGATGGTTTCAGAGCTGTGGATTGCTCAACCTGTCCAGAACTGCCTTGTGTCCAGAGGCCTGTACAGGTATCGTGTTTCGGATGGACTGAGGGGGTTAAGGGTGGGGCTGAAGGTTCCTCACTCTCTCTTCCTAGGAACAATTCCCTTAAGTCGGGGTATATCTGTTCGGGGTCTACTGGAGGGTCGCAGGACTTTTTTTCAGCTCTGTCCTTCTTTTTCCAGGCTCCCCCTGAGCCCTGTTCATTGGAGGGGATGTCTACCAGATTCTCATCAGAACGTAGAAGGTTCACCTCTCTCAACCTATTTTCTTCCCTCCTCTTTCTTCCCTCTTCCTCACGGGCACGGGCCATGGCTCGGGTCTCAGGTGGGCTGGGTGGAGGGGTTCTGTCAGGGGTTCTGGCTGGTCCTGCAGAGTAGGGGGTGGCCAGTCTTCTTCCTGATCTGTTTGAACTCGAACTTGAGGGGCCCCAACAGGAGACCTAGCTGGCTGGCTTGTGGTGGTAGCAAGACAAACCCGTGGAATACGGGAGCGAAGCCGCCGGGTCGCAGGGAATTTCTTTTCTAAGAATGGATGGAACCTGACCCACTCATCCCATAAGTCAATGTAGGGGAATTGATCTGGATGGTCACAGCTTGGGTCTGTAACTGCTGCAAAAACTCTTTTAATTAATTCCTGATTCATGGACCCCTCTGGGGGCCATCCGACATCAAAGGCTGGCCAGTCTATTGTGCAGAAAGTTTGTAAGCGGCCAGGGCTGAGGGGCACATCTCCTCCATAATCTCCAGTAAAAATATCTTTGAAATTTCGCAGCATGTATTCTAAGGGCGTGATGGGCTTTGCCTGACTCCCCCCATGAAGACAAACAAAGACAGACAGCTGAGTGTACAAAGGGTTAGGAAACGGAGAGTGCAGTGAGGGGTCTGCCACTCTTAAGACACAAAAGGGATTCCTTGACCACAGATGCTTCCTTCTTTAAGTGGCCGATTCGAGCTCGCGCTGATCGGAAACGCACGTATCAGAAGACAACTCTCAGTTTGGTTTTGTCCCGTAGGACTCTGCCTTTCACAAGCACACATCAATCATACACTTCAACATGTATTCCACCCTGATCACAGAGAAGTCACTGCTTCCCTGACCTGCCTGTCAGAAAGCTAACCCAGATTCCACTGATAAGAGAGGTGATCAAGCTCCCTTTTCCCCCTTCTGTACTGGAAGGGGGTACCTCAGATACCTCAGACTGACTATACTGACCTGTCCGTCGACTCGAGTCGTCCCTGGGCTCGTCCTCTCAGACCTGGGTTCTTCAAAGCGAGCGGCACCGGCAGAGAGTCACAACAGAACGGAGAGAAGACCGACCTTCCAAAGAGGGAAGTGGCGCCTGTCGGAAATCAGTCACGGGCTGCCCGGCTCTCCGACGGCCCGTGGCTCAAGAGGGCAATAACCCGGTCTCGTTGCCAGAGTCAGCTCTCCATTTTCCCGGCCCAATGCACCAGGAAATGTAGCGGGGAGAGGAGAGCCTTCATCCAGTCAGTGAAACCACACCAAGTCAATCAGAGGAGGATATAGCGCTAGGCCAGCCAGCTTTAATAAGCAACAGGGCTGACCCTTTTACAGATGCATTTAGTTCCCTAATATACCTTACAATGTGCGCGTCAGAAGCTGGACAATGGAAACTTTCCTTTACACCATTTCTCTCTTCCTGTTGAAGAGAACATTTCATTCCGGAAGCACCATCTCTTATTTTGCATTATAAGCTAGCTTTAAGATCTAAGCATCTTTTGCACCTGGGCACCTTTGAAGCTTAACCACAAGCTCCCTTCCAACCACATTCAATAACAGTTTTTTTGCTAAACAGAAATGTCATATCTTTTTCTATGAAACTTGTGGGAGGGGAAATTCAGGGTGGTAATGGAAAGTTTGAGGCCTGAGATGAATTTAGGCCAATTTGTCCTTTTAATTTCTTTAATTCAATTTTATTGCTATAGTAGTTGTGACAACCCTCCTAAAGAATTCTGTTTTGCCGCTGCCTCTAGAGGGTTAGCAAATTGGGAGTCTTCCTACCTCTCCTGAAAGGTGTTTCAGATGGGGGGCTGCTGAAAAGAACCTTGTCTCGGCAGCAAGTAATTGTACCTAAGTATAAAGTACTGAGACTGATGCATTGAAGAGTGATTTCAACTCATACTTTATTAGTGCATAGGAGAACTAAAGATAACTAGCTGGACCCATGGTCCACTTATATTCCCGTTCTTAACCACCACCCCCACCACCACCCCATGATAGGTTTATTTATATGTAACATTCACCATTGGTCCCTTTTAGGATCCTGACTTGTCGATTGGCGAGTACTCTGATCCTCTGCTTCTATTGTCTATTGGAGTGAAGCTTAGACTGTCCGCATGGCCATGTGTGAGCCCGACTGCATACGCGGTCTCCCTAGGTACACAACAATGGAGTAGCTGTGCATACAGAGGGAGAGGAGGTCTAGTGAGTATGCAGGTCCAAAGACATGAACAAATGCAAAGTCAAGGCTGCCTGTCGGGCCCATGTTCCGGGCTGCCCTTGTTGCCCGGTTCTTTTGTTGCAGACATCTGTACAAAAAGATACGCTTGCTACGGACCAAGAGTTTAACTGGCACTAGCCGCTCTGCTTTCTATCCCCCTATGTTTTCCTGCATTAAGTCTCAATTGTTGCCTGAGACGCTTGTGCCTTGCAGTGGCCATTCTGGGTGGACATTAAAAATAATACTCCCCAATGCCTCTGTTTTCCTCTGCCAGTTCTTTTCTCTGGGGGGACCTTTTGAGATGTCTCATGATTCAGTTTTGCTTCTTGGGTTCTTAATAGAATTGCCAACTTCCAGGTGGGGCCAGGAGATCCCCTGGTATTACAACTGATCTCTGAACTACAGAGATCATTTCCCCTGGAGAAAATGGCTGCTTTGGAAGGTGGACTCTGTGATATTGTACCCCACTGGGGTCCCTCCCCAAGCTCCACCCCCAACATCTCCAGGTATTTCCCAACTCAGAGCTGGCCACCCTACTGTGCCTCCCTCAGGGGACTGGAGCTGGATTCCTTTGGTGCTACTGGAGAGCTGGCCCTGAAGGGCTTCGTGGATTTCCTACCAGAACTGCTTTTAATCATAACTCAGTGCCAATATTTGGTCTCTGTGTTTGAGCAGTCTCCTTCACAGCTCATGGGTCCCTACTTAAGACCCACGAGACTGTCCTTGGCGTGTTCTCCTGTGTGACATGTCCCCTCTAAGGCCAGACCTCAGGCTTTCTCATCCAGAAAGTATACTATTCTGTGGTTTCATCCTACATGTTTGCTTTGTCATTACCTCAGGTGAACTAAAATCTAGATACCCATAAGAGATTTAGCAACCTAGGGAGTGTTTCCCACTGTATGGATTGGTGCTTTAATGTGTATGTGATGATATTATGCAGTAACTGGAATTGTGTATCTGAAATCTTATGCTTTATATTCATGGCTATATGGGATGTATGTCACTAACAGCATATTTTTGTACAATTTGTAAACTGAGAGCACACATCGCAAAGTTAGGTTTAATAACATATTACACAGTGTTTTTTTGGTTTGCACATCTTTTACACAGTGGCCTTATGTTTAGAGTACCACAGCTGAAGCAAGGAGAGAAAAGAAACAATATTGTGTGTGTGTGGAATGTGAAGAGGGAAAGCAGAGTGATATCAAGGCCAATTTTAGAAAGGGGTAGGTTCAAATGGAAGCCAGAAGGAAAGAGAAGGGTCTGAATGGCACAGCTCTTCTTTAAAAAAACCTCTGCTTTTCACCCAGGCAAGAACTGGAAGGTGCCTCACACAGATGGAGACAGGAAGCTAAAAGAAGTGCCTGGGTCAATAGGAGGAGCCACCCCCATGAAAGACGATGCCCTGTTCATTGTTCAGCCTAACCACCATCCTCTTCCCTGGTGGCAGTCACATGCGCAAGATAAAGCGGGGGCGGGGGGGAAACGAGGCTATTTGCTCCCTAGGAGTTTGACCCTCGGTTGCGTGATCACACAGTCCTTGGAAGCTGTGGGCACAGCCCGCCACTGCGTGATCAGACGCAACTGCAGATGAGTCGGGTGGGGTTTTTTTGCAATGTGTTTCTGGTGCGCTTCAACGAGGGATCAATGATTCGCATCTCCACACTGAGGGCTCCCTATGCAGTGTGTGATGATTCACATTCTGAGACGGGGGGGGGGCGGAAACGGCACAGAGTCGGGATTTCCTGATCAGACCACCCCGACGCCATGGGAGCACGCTGGAGCGATCACACAGGGGAAAGTCCGTCCGTGGCCCGTAGCAACCCATTTGCTACCGGACTTTCCCTAGTGTGGTTTTACTCCGCTTCTGCAGTGGAGCAAAATGGATTGCTAACGGGTGTGGGACGCTTCCCAGATGTTTGCGTCTGATTGCGCCCTTTAAATCCGCCCGGCATTCGCACCTATGATGCGGCTAATTGTGCATATGATCGTGACCTGTCTCCTTTACTCTCTGCTTTATTTCTGTCTTGATTGGCAACTGGGGTTTTATCCAGAACTTCCTTTTCCCTTTCTGCGCTGGCAGAACAGGACAGCTGCTTTATTATTTTGTTGTTGTTGTTGCTAAGTCCCATGCATGCCCCCTCTCTAACAGCATCTCAACAGTCCACGTTTCGCAAGGCGATTTTTCTTTCCCCATATTTCATGGCAGAGGAAAAGCAACATGCTCTGTAACACCGCACAAGCAGCCCCCGTTCTCCTTCTGATAACTTGCATCACTGGTCTAACAGGAACCTTTCCCTGTATAGCCTACAGCACTTTCCAGCTACTCCCCCCCCCTCCACATAATCATGCCACAGAGAGAAAAAGAAGACTGTTTCCAGTGTGAGCCTTGCAGGAAGAAATGGGGCTGCTGTCAGTATCTGGGTGCGATCCCCTGCAAAGGGGAGATGGACTATTTTTCACATACATTTGATTGTGTAGATAGTTCCCTAGACAGTTCCCTAGAACCCCTATCTCCACTGTGAAGTTCTCTTGCATCAAACTGCTCTGTGCACAGACAACTTCCAGCAAAGTCCCATCCTAAGCCAGTGTTTTGATCCTTATCTGTATCTGACTGCAACGTGAGCCCTTGATCTTGTTTTGACTTTGGCAACACCTGAATGACTTCTCGTGGTAATAAAAAGCAACCGAGTTCCATTTTATGGAACAAGTGGGGAAGAACACTGTGAGGTGGAACCAGGGGCGGATTAAGGCTCACTGGTCCCCTAAGGACCGACCAGTCTTGGCGCCCCCTCCGTTCCACACTGACCCAGTCCATTTTAGTCGTTGACCTGTCTGACCAGATATACAATGCAGGTTGCAGCAATACAAACATTTATTCATATGATAACACAATATACTGTACAAACTAAGCCAAGCTTTGGCTACCTAAAGTTCTACAAAAAGGCAACACAACAACTATTTAAATGTATCAAAGTTCCAGTATTCATGACCTGAAAGGCATTTTTCTACATTTTTTCACCCTTTTCCCAACTTTGTGGTGCCCCCTTTGGCCCTGATGCCCTAAGCACGTGCTTAGTCTGCTCAATGGTTAATCTTCCACTGGGTGGAACAACTGAAGGGAAAGAGGATGGGACAAGAGCAGGGTGAGGCACACCTCTGAGAGAATCCAGGAGTGAAGTCACTGGGGATCATGTTAAAACAGCCAGGAGATATTTTCAGCTTGGAGGTGGGAGAGGCAGCGCCCGTGAAATGAGTGGAATGTAGCTTACTAGAAAGGTGTGGGTGGGAAGAATTATGCATATGACTGAGCAGTACACAGTTGCTGCTGACCAGGTGAGGCAGGCCCGTAGCTAACGCGGGGCCTGCGGGGCCTGGCCCCCTCTCATTTCTTCTGGGCCACCTCCCTTCTGGACTGTACCCGAAGTGCCTCAACTCGCCACCTGAGCGCTGCACTGCTTCCAACCTGGCTGTGTGACAACTGAGCTCCTTGGGCACTCCAGAGAAGTGGAATCCTTCATCCCCAGAGCTGCCTTCCGACACTCCCCTCCTCTTAAAACTCAGCCAAATTGTCACCAGCTCCTGCCAGCTTCTCTTCTTCACACTGTCTTAACCACAGGACCGGTCTCTGTACTCCAGCCCATGTGCGCCTGCTTTAAAAACTGCCTGCCTCCCCCTGCTGCCTGAGTCCCCACAACAAGCCCCGCAGGAGTTTTTCTAAGGGAGCTGCGGAGAGCGCGCACCAGAGGCACCAAGGGGCAGCCCTTTACCTGCACTCTGAGCCGCCCCCGTGGCATGTGCTCCATCCCAGCTTCCATGACCTTTCTGACTGGAGGCGATGTGTCAGGTTGGGGGGGGAGTGGAGGAGGATGTCCGCCGCCACTGCTGCCACCACCTCCCTCAACCACCCCCACCCACCTCATCCTCCTGCCCGACGAAGTGGCCGAGAGAGCGTATGGCCTGCCGCTGCCGGAGGGTTACCTGGAACTTTTGATTAAATTAGCTGCTGGCCCGCCATGGCCCCCTCCCAAAAAACTCCCAAGCTATGGGGCTGAGGTGAGACCGTGGACTGTCTGCCCACTCACTCTGAATGCCGGTGGCTCTCCAAGGACGCAGGAGGTCTTTCCCATTCCTGCCACCTCAGATCCTCCTAACTGGTGATGCAACCTAAGATCACGTGTGCATTTCCATTTTCTTATATTCTGCTTTTCTCCCCAGTTGGGACTCGAAGCAGGTTTTAGAACATCATTCTCCCCGCCTCCATTTTCTCACAACAACCCTGTAAGGTATGACAGGCTGAAAGTTTTCTAACTGGCTCAAGGTCACCTGGCGAGCTTCTTTAGTTGAAATGGGTTTTCGGACCCAGGGCTTTAGTCTGCTGCTCTGTTTGCTATAAAAGAGATGCTGAACCCCTTGGCTGGGGCTTTTCTGTGCTCCCAGGTCTGGTCTTGCAGGTAGTTGCTGGGATGATCCCCCCATCCCCTTTCCTGTTCTCCTTGCCCAAGAGTACTTAAGAGGTGGTAGGGGATCTATGTGCAGGAGAGGGCTTGGATTTCTCCCTTGCCCTACCCTCTCATCTTATTCAGGTAGCCCACCACCGCTCAAACTGCCCATTCTTTTGCTATCTGAGGCACTGACTGTGTGTGTGTACTCTATGGCGTGCCCCTCTTCCCCTGCATGCTAATGGGCCTTAGCCCAGTCTTTGGTCTATGCATAGAGAAGCAGCCAGGAGGGCTGAGATCTTTAGAAGAATTTTTTAAATTTGCTAAAGTACATCTCTATTCATTAGTGCACAGCAGCACAGGAGAACTATATACAGTAGGTGCATTGGTTCCAGAGGTATGTGAGGCCTTGGCCATGAAGGGCCTTTTAGGTGATAACCAAGATGTTGAATTGAGCCCCATAACTGATTGCCAATGGATATTCTGCCTAGCATCTGCTAGTAATTTGGACTGCTTCATTCTGTACCAGCTGACTTCAAGGGAAGTTATCTCAGCAAAATTAAAAATCATGAAGGTTGCTCATTAGCCCCTTATTGTTTATATTAGTAACTGAACCCTTGGCCACACTGCTTCTAATCATTGGTAAGATTTGTGGACTTTGTGATGCCAACATAGTGTTTAAGATTTCACTTTGTGAACGTAATATGGCCATTTTGTAAAACACCACCCCTCTGAACTTACAACATATTTTGTAACCATTTAAAGGTATCTCTGGATATGAGATCAACATCACAAAATCAGAATGGCTGGGTATAGCATAGCTGAAAAGAAATTAGCAGGAACAAGTCTTGAAAATTACCTAGAAATCAGGCCCTCAAGGTAGATGGAGATTTGGGTTTTAATGTCCTGATCTGGTGGTGAATTGTAAAAATAAACAAAAAAACATTCAAATTAGAAGGGAAATTTACACTTTGGTGTTCATTACGCATTTCCTGAGTCGAGTAGAATTTCCATAGTCAAAATGAACATCCTCCCACAAATCCTTTTGATTGTGAACAATTGCAGCCCTGGAAAGCACAATCCTGGGAAGCTGGTTTGATTCCAGCAAAGAAACTGGAATTTTAATGTCCAGTCAGTTTTCTCTCAATCCCACAATTAGTAGAGATGTAAAATTTCTGAAAATTTTGAAGCCAAGGGAAAACAAATGTGTATTTTCTGGGCTTTTTTCCCTGGGGGAAAAAAATGAAATATGGGGAAAAATTAAAATATATGTAGCACCTTTCTTATCAAACATAACTTGTTTTATTGCTTTAACAACATAAAGTGCATAATTTATAACTTATTGTTATACAGTATTGTACTTTTGAGATATTTATGGCATTGAAAGGTAATATAGTGCTATCCTATGCAGAGGTACACTGTCTTAAAACCAGTGGTCTTAGAATGGTGTAGCTCTGTTTTGGATAGCAATGTAAATGCCTTAGAAAATAACCCTAAGCAAGTCTATTAGGAAAAAACGTGCTATTTTATTCAATGGTGCTTACTCCCCGGAAAGTGATGTTAGGATTGCCATCTTAGTTTCCTACAAGGAGAACTGTGGATGCCCAACACCTGAAAGAGAGCTGCGAACTGCTGCACCCTGTGCAACTTTACCACAAGTATCTTCATTTGCCATCTGAAAGGGGGGAAATTAAATTAAGTATAGCTTCCTAAAGAAAGTATGTTGTCCGCACAGGAAATAGTTGCATGGAATCCCAACAGATTTAGCTGCATATTTGGATAGTGGACTGAACTTTAACACACTGAAAATATTATACTCAATTTCATATTATCATCATACAAAGTAACAGAGTATTAATTGTGGAGAAGGTTTACTTAACAAGAAGTGTATCTTTGACAATATGTTTACACAGGAAACTAAAGCAGAAATGTATTTATTTCACAAGAAGCTCACTTATTCCAGTGCAAAGGACTGGTATTCTACCGGGGTGTTGAACATATGGCCAATGGGCTGGAACTGGCTCATCCAGGGCTCTTATCCTGTCCACAATCAATTGATTACCTTTACTGCCAGATGACAAAGGTTATGCATTATGTCCCTGTATATCATCCCAGTGTTAATGTGTAACAGGTGGCGGAAGCGGGAGGGCGGGCATCAGGGAGATACTATAAGGAAATAGTTAATGTTAATATTTTAAGTGTGTTTGTATTTTAAGTAAAAAATAATATTCTTAATTGGCCTTTCCTGAGTCTTTTATAAAGTTTATATCTCTGGTACCTGGCATTACATTTTACGGCACGCATGGCCTGGCTCCACAAAGTGACATATATGTCAGATCCAGCTCTTGTCACAAATTAGTTTGTCTGGAACCTCATTTATATACCCAACAGAAAGGTGGCGGTATAAACACATGAATGATCATTATCCACTAGAAAAACAGCAGAAAAGTCATTGGGGGCAGGAATGGGTTGAGGAATTTCTCCTGGTTCTCCCCCCCTTCACATTGGGTGGGTCGGTATGAAATCTGCTCTCAGCCCTGGACTCCCTTCTTTTCCTTCAGTGTAAGGTTGCCAGCTCCAGGTTGGGAAATTCCAGGAGCTTTGGGCGTAGAGCCTGAAGAAGATGGGATTTGGAGACGGGATGGACCTCAGCAGGGTATAATGCCAAAGAGTCCACCTTCAAAACAGCCATTTTCTCCAGGGTTAGTGACCTTTGTAGTGTGCAGATTCGTGGCCAGGTCCCCCCCCCCACCGGATGGGTATGGGTGTGTGTAGAATTGCCAGATCCAGGTTGGGAAACTCCTGGAGATTTGGGAATGGAGCCTGGGGAGGGGCAGGACCTCAATGGGGTACAATGCCAAAGAATCCACCCAGTGGCAGATTAACCATTAAGCAGACTAAGCACGTGCTTAGGGCACCAGGGCCAAAAGGGGCACCACAAAGTTGGGAAAAGGGTGAAAAGAAAAAACAACAACACACAAGAATGAAGATTTGTAAAAAAAAAAATTGATAAAACTAGTGCAAATTGATCATGGTGCACCCTAGGGTTATCTTCTATTTTTTGTTGGCCAGGTGCAGTGTCATGATAGGCTATGTTTAAAAGTAAAATGCATGTGTTTAACAGTGAAACGATGGAGCCAAATTCAGTTGTCATGACCGTCATTTCATTGAAGGGGGCACCAAGATTGGCCAGTGCTTAGGGCACCAGTGAGCCTTAATCCGCCCCTGTTTCCGTCCTAAGCACCCATTTTCTCCAGGGGAACTGATCCTCTGTAATCTTGAGATGGGCAGTAATTCCAGGGGATCCGCAGGCCCCACCTGGAGGCTGGCATCCCTCCTTTGTCGTCTGCAGATGAGTTGTGATTCCTGGCCACCTCCATGCACCACCTGGGGACTGGCCACCAGTGTTCCCTCTAAGCTGAGTTACTGTGAGCTAGCTCAGTTTTTAAGCCTCCAGCTCAGATTTTCTCTTAGCTCAGGAAGGATGTCTCCAGAGCAAACTAATTTATGCAGTAGCCAAATCGCTTGCTCAACGACTTTAATGCCAGGAGCTCACAAATTGGAATTTCTGCTCACAAGACTCCATACCTTAGAGCATTGCTGGCCACCCTACTTCAGCCCCAGGCCCTCCGGCCACCCGCTGCTTGGCCCTTGAATGCCCGCCCAGCCCCTCTCTCCTTCTGCTCCTGCCCAAGAGCACCTCCCGCGGGGGCTGCCTGACGGCGCTCGGGCCACGGCTCCTGCCCCGTGGGAGGGAAGGAAGGAGGGAAGGGAAGCAAGAAGGCCGCCCCCTCGGCCGGAAGCCCTCCCCTCCCTGTGCCCGGCCCCGTCCCTAGGCCCCGCCTCCCCTCGCCGCGTGCCGGCCTGCTTGGGCGGAGTCTAGCGGAGGCCGCCGGCCGGGCTGCCATGGCGGAGCCGGCCGAGGAGGCGCTGGACGCCCTGGCGGGGCGGCTGAGCCAGGCCGCGGCGCCCTCGGGTTGCCTGGCGACGGTGCGGCAGCTGACAGGCCTCTTCCGGGAGGCGCGCCACAGGTAGGCCTGCAGCGGCGGCGCCGCCACGTGAGGACGCCGGGACGCGTGTCTTCGGCCTACGCCGGAGCGGGAAAGGAGGCGGTGGGCAGAACGGCGGTTCCCCGGCCTCTCCTCCCTCCTCATCTCCCCAGGCAGGCCCTAGATGGCCGCGAAAGAGCCTGGGGGTAGTTAGGGACACGCCAGTGGGGTGGGATAGGGACGCCTGTCAGGCTGGCCGTCACCTTTCACAATAAAGTGGAAGCAAAATGGAACTCCGTGCAAAGTTTCTTCAGGATCGATATTAGAACTGCTGAAGCAAATTCTATTTACTTTAATAATGCTGTTCTTACAGACAATTCGGCTTGGAACAGTAAGTGAATTCTACAGTAGTTCCACAAAAAGTATAGTGGTTTGGAATAGCAGCTCACAATTTAGATCAACAGCTGGTCCATAGAACATTTCAGTGTGAAAAGTCCTAATTATAGAGTTCCAAAAAGACCCCAGACGGCCCGCATACTATTCCAGAGTGTCCATGAGTTTCCTTGATCTTTGTCAGGACCACTTGAATTGACTGTTAATCCTATACTGTGAGCTGCTATTCCAAATAATTGAACTTTTTGTGGGACTATTGTAGAATTTGCTTCAAAAGTTCTCATATGTATTTTGAAGAAATTCTGCACGGTGTTCATTTTGCTGTGTTACAACAATTCGCTGTGATCCCTTTATTTATTGCTAATAAAGTGGCCGCGGCAAAATCTGGTTCCAGCAAACTTTTCTTTGCAGCCTGCATCTATTCCTGCACTCCCCGTAGACAAGGAGGAGCATAGTTTTTAGCCTGGTGGCAGCCACAGCAGCAAGAGGCCACCCCACTGGATCTCCCAGGCTTTGCCTAAAGAGCTTGCTTGCTCATTAATTAATTAATTAATTAATTCATTCATATGTTAGATTTGTGAATCGCCCAGTCCCTAAGTGCACAGGGCTCTGGGCGATGTACAACAAAGTTAAAAACATCAACATAACATTGTTAAAATCAAAGGTGGAGGACAAGAGGAAACCATTGCTGTCCTCAACCAAAGGACAGGCGCTGGTGGAACATCTCTGCTTTACAGGCCCTGCGGAATTGCATTGAGTCCCGCAGGATCCTGGTGGTATTTAGGCAGAGAGTTCCACCAGGCTGGAGCCCTGGTCGAGGACAGCCGGATATCTTTGGGGCCAGGGATCACAGTAGATTGTTCTCAGCAGAGCGTAGCACTCTCCTGGGGACGTACCAGAGGCAGCGGTCCCGAAGATTTGCAGGTCCCAGACCTTGAGTGAGGGACCAGGAAGGAGCAGGACTCTTCTTTACTCCTCACCTCTTGAAACAAACAGTAGCTGCTCTTGGTCTTGCTGACTGTTCCATGAATGCTCAGTGGGCCCAGGAGGCACAAGTGGTGCTTTGGCATGCTCTTCTGAGTTCTGTTCTCCAGTGTGGCACTTGCCCCATGTTCTAGAAAGGCAAGCAAGCCTGGTAGGTCTTGTGGCAGGTGGTTCTCACCTCGAAACAGCTGTCACAGCACGGGCTGGAGAATAAGTAAAGTACAGAATACTTCTGTTATGCTTTTTTTGTTGTTGTTGTCAAGTCACAGCTGACTTATGACAACCCCAAGAGGTGGTTTGCAATTGCCTGCCTCTGTGGAGCGACCCTGGTGTTCCTTGGTGGTCTCCCAGCCAAATATGGACTGGGACTGACCATGCTTACTTTCTTAGATCTGACAATATCAGGCTAGCCTGGGCATAGATAGAAGTATATATTCTTTTGTTCTTATATCCAGGATATATAGGTCGATTACTCTAATGGTAATCCAACTACAGAACAAGGTATTTATTCAAGGTATAAGCTTTCATGTGCATGCACACTTCAGATACGGAAGTGCATGCACATGAAAGCTTATACCCAGAATAAAACTTTGTTGGTCTTAAAGGTGCCCCTGGATTCAAACTTTGTTCTGCTGCTTCAGATTTACACACCTACCCACCTGAATCTAATCCAACTACAGTGATTTTAATTTTCACTTTTGTTTTGAATGATTGCAACTCATCAGTAAAAATAGGCTAAGTAGACTGATTTTTTTCCTAAAATGCTAACATCCAGTGGCACGTTTAAGAACAACAACAGTTTTATTCAAAGTATAAGTTTGTGTGCAGGCACACTTCTTCAGATACGATGGAATGGACATTACCAGTCCATACATATAGGTAGAGGGTGAAAAGTAAATTAGCCTACAACGTAATGAAGATGTTTAACAGGTTCAAGGACCAAACAGGTATAAGAAGCTTAGTTTATATGGTTACAATTTGTTTGGGCTTAATTCTGAGGAGGAAACATAGTGAAGGAAATAAATAAAATTGGAGACCGATGGGCTGTCCGTAGTGCTTGAACTATGACTATAAATTTGGGGGATGCTGATAATGAGCATCACATTTCTTATTTAAATTGTAGAACTAGATCTTGGAAAAATTCCTGTATTTATAGAAAAGAGCAAGAGTCCAGCAGCCCCTTAAAGAATAACAACATTTGTGGTAGGGTATGAGCTTCCATGAGCTCACTTCTTCAGGTAGCTCACTTCTTCAGAAAGCTCCTACCCTGCCACCAATTTTGTTACTCCTTAAGGTACTACTGGACTCTTGCTCTTTTCCACTGCTACAGACAGACTAACACGGCTACCTGTCTTGATCTATCTCCTAAATCTATAAACTGCCTTCACCCTTTCTAAGAACCAGGCCCTTTCACAGCCAGAGGAAATGCTTGCATTACTGGATTACCTACCTGTTTCAAAGCCCATATAATCTTTCCTCTCCTGCCTAAGTCAATACAGCTTGGCTTAAAAAAAAAAATTATTGTAACAAGGACCTGTGCCAGGAACAGACAGCATTATCCTCCTTTTATGCGGATGTTTTATCCCTGCGTGGGTAATACTATTTATTTAATGTACATGTTGTCTTTCATTTCAGAGAAAACGCAACAGAGCACGTGTTCCGAAATCTCCTGCAAATTTTGACGAAAGCAACCAGTGACATTGATGTGGCCTGCGTGGATGTCAGTGCGCTGGCTCATCTGGACGACTGTTTACTGCTGCTCTCAGAAAGCTTCCGATGCCTACGGAATGCCTGTGTTCAGTGTGCCAATAATCAGAACGTTATGAGGTATGGTAGCAGGCGTGGCTAAAGAAGGTTGTTTATTGCTTTAGGTACAGTCTCTGAGGAGCTGCGGTGGCTCAAGTGGTTAAGACGCTGAACTGCAGGCTGTGGAAGGTCAGTAGTTCAGCAGTTCGAGACCCAGGTGCCGCATGGGGTGAGCCCCTCTAGTTCCAGCTCCTGCCAACCTAGCAGTTCGAAAGCAGAAATTGCAAGTAGATAAATAGGTACCACTTTGGTGGGAAGGTAACAGCGTTCCGTGCGCCTTGGTGTTTAGTCATGCCGGCCACATGACCACGGAAATGTCTTCGGACAGCGCTGGCTCTTCGGCTTTGAAACGGAGATGAGCACCGCAACCCTAGAGTCGGATTCGACTGGCTTTCGAGCAAGGGAACCTTTACCTTTACTTTACAGTCTGTTTATTTATTTGCTCATTTAAAACATTTCTCTGCTGCCTTTCCACCCAGCTAGGGCCCCCGAGGCAGCAGACATCAAACATTAAAACATTTCAACATTAAAAACATATATATTTTGTAAAAAGCAGACAAAAGCCCCAAAACCAGAGAGGAGGCCAATAATAGTTATGTGAAATGGAACAAAAAAACCTGTTGGTGGAAGACAACAGGAGAAGGAGTCAAACACCTCTCCCTGGGGAAGGAGTCCCAAAGTTTTGGTGCCACAGCCAAGAAGTCCATCCATTGCCCTGACCTGGGAAGCCTAGACTAGCCCAATCTCATCACATCGGTACCCCGGGACCATCCAGTCCTGCCACCACTAATGTAGCATCCAAGTCGAAATAGATGCAAGAGATTTTAGCCACAGAGTGCTTATCAAAATTATTGCAGCAGGCTGTAGAGCAGTCCTGCTGTTCCGGAGTTCAGTAGGCCCCTAACCACCGTGAAGATTCCCTCAGGGTCTACACTGTGCAGATGTAATGGTGATGGAGAAATATTGTTCCTTTGCTGCCCTCACCACCATGGAGTAGGCTTTAAAATGAGCGCTAGCCCAATGCCTTGCTGGATTCATCCTGACTCTTTCTCCAGTGTTACTTTAGCTATCTGCCTTGTCTTTGCATCGTCCACAGCCCCTCTGTGAACCAAGGGGCTGTCCGGGGTCTTAGACCTGAGAGAAGGTGCCTAGGTGTGATCGTGTCAGTTGCCAGAGTAATTTCACCATTCCAGAGGTCAACCAGGGCATCGACAGCAGCGGCAACCATGTCAGCAGGAAAATCCCCTAATGCCACCTGAGAACCAATTGGACCCTTCAGTCTATGAAGGTGGATTTTCTTAATTGATCCCCCACCCTTGTGGAGTTTTGGTACTCCTCTGAGCTGTGTTTAGGAGAGGTGAGTCTAGTACTCTGTCACAGAAAAACAGAAAACAGACCATCAGTGAGAAGGAACCGGCTCTGGCTGCCCTGGTGTATTACTGTTGTACGCAAAAAGAGGACTGTATGAAGAGAAAAAGGAACCCTTTGTTCATTTATTTAGTAAAGTATTTCTGCCCAGCCCTGCCTCCTCTCTAAGAAGAGGGCACCCACGCCTGTTCACAGAAACTGCAAAATAGAAATGCCCAGGTAGATATTCTCCCAGTCCTCCTGTGAATGGGCTGCAGCTATTCTGACCATCCTGAGGGACAGAAAGCAATGAGGTGCTGGTACAAGAAGCAAGATGGGTCCCTGTGTTCAGGCTGTCCCAGTCCTTCCTGCTGTAGCCAAGGAGAAGCTCTACTCATTAGCTCTGTTGATGACATATAAACTGGCCTTTGGGGTGTACTCCAAAGAAGGCAAGGTCCATAGGGCTCAGTGAGACTCATTTCCAGTAAAGTCCCTTGGGATCAGGTTGCTGGGGACTGACGAAGATAGAAGGATGTAACCCTGTCCAAACTGGCACTGCTTATTGGCTCACTTACATTCAGAGTAGCAAATTATTTTATGAGGCTTACTGGCAAGGCCACTTAACTGTTTGCTTCCCAGTCCCAGTATTGTGCCAGGATATATTCCCATCTTGAGGCTATCTTTACTTTTCTGAAAACAACAACAACAGGTCAACAGCTTGTCCATCATTTTATTTATCCTGAATGCATGCCATTTCTGTCTGGAGGAATTTTCAGAAGTGCAAATGGAATTTCATGTAGGCTTTTAATGGGTGAGCTTCCTGTGCTCCCAGCAAATACCCTGTTCTACTTTAATCTTTGGGTCCCTGCTCATGCCTAAATTTAGCATCTAGGAATTTCCAGACTTCAAGAAACTCAGATTTTATAATCAGGATCAGCTTGGATAAACCTGTTCCAGGAAAAACCTGAAGCATGGGATTTCGGTATCATAAGAGGGTTCCAAGAGGGACAGCAGATGGTCAATCCGTGCTTAGTTGTGATGCTTGTTGTATGATGGGTGTCATCACCAGCATGGTGGCCATGGGTGTCATGGCTCCCGCCAGCACCTTTTCTGGTGCCCTCTTAGTGCTTGTTAGAAAGTGGGCAGGGGCCAGGTGGGGCTTCTTGAGTGTTTTTATATTGATGCTATATAATGCTGACACTGGCCTTGTGTAAAGTATTTTCCCTGTGCAAATAGCTGAGCGATCTTTTAAAAACACAGTGGGACTTCTGACTAAACACAGTTGGGTTGCTCAGCTAACATGTTTAATGCCCTTAAGTGGAAATTCCGTTGCAGTAGAAAAGGGCAAGAATCCAGAGGCACCTTAAAGACTAACAAAAATTTGTGGCAGGGCAGGAGCTTTCGTTGAGTCACTAACAAGATTTATGGCAGGGTAGGAGCTTTCCTGAGTCACGAGCAGTGCCTCACAAAAGCTCCTACCCAGCCACTTATTTTGTTTTACATGCATACATGATTTATTGTATTAAACCACTGGCCATTACAAAATACCGAATACTGCAGAGCAATCATAAAAAGTTAAAAGCATCGTTAATATCTGGGTTAAAATTAACTACTAATCAGTAATAAAAAGAAAGATAAAACAGGTTTAATCACCATCAGGTAGCCTCCCCCTTAGATCTAATCTTAGATGCTGCTAAAGCAAACAGGGAGACTCTATAGGATAGATAAGCATCATTATCTGAGAGCAAGAACGCAGTCTTCTCCGTGTCTAGGTATGCTTGCATAACCGATAGGATTCCTGCTAAAAATTTCTCTTTTGGAAGTGCTGTATAGCGGACAGTAGAGCATGTAGTGAGGAAGGTCCTCCACCTCAGGTAAGCCACAAATGCAGAGACGTTGCCCTTTTGGAGTACGTGAATAACGGCCAGCCAAAAGAGCTGTTTGCATAGTTTGGAATCGTAAAACTGTAAAGGACACTCTGAGGTTATAGTTAGAGATAATGACTAGGTAACTTGAACTGCAGTGGTCAGATTTGCAATATTTATACCAGGGAGCCCCTTTAGATTTCAGGATTAAAGAATGATCGATCAGTGTATCAGCCGTGTATATCCAGTCCCTAAGTTGTGAATTCTCAGCTGAGGCCCTGAGACACATATTTTGTTAGTTTTTAAGGTGCTACTGGACTCCTGCTCTTTTGGACTGCTGCAGGCAGACTAACACGGCTACCCATCTGGAGCTTCTGCTGAAATGATCAGGTCTTCCCAATTTTTATAATCCAGGTTAAAGTTGATAATAAGATCACTACATCAAATCCTGGTTACAAAAAACATCATTGATGTTCGTATCAAAATCCGGCCAGAATCTCTTATTGTCCACATGTGTGAGGAGCCCTTCAGCACCAGGTACCATTATTACAAGTTATACTGCAGTTTGAAAACAGTTGGACTCTTGAGAGAAGGGCTCATGTAAAAGGAACAGCCAGGAGAAGAATCTTTCCCCCCTTTTCCATAAGTAGATTACCTGCAAAATAAAGACAGATACTGCTGGAAATCGGTCCTCAATATGTATATTTTGTGCGTATGCAAGAATACATTTTAAAAGAATATGTTAATTTTAATTTTAAGAGGCATTCTATTAATGAGAGGTTCTGCCTGAAATGTTGAAGAGCTGCTGTCAGAGTTAAGCATAACCTCATTCCACGACATTTTGTGGTTGGCTCTGTCTCCCACAGCAGTGGTTTTACGGTTGACTCTACCACCTGCACAATTTTTTGTGGCTGTGCCCACCACCCTCTCTCAGGATCCCAAAGGTGCCTACAGGCTCGAAAAGCTTGGGGAGCCCTGTTGTGTGACCTCAGACTCATCATTGTCTCTCCTCTTAGCCTACCTCAGAGGGTTGTTGAGAGGATGCAGTGCGATAGCCCCAGTTAAGATTTCCTGAGCTCCTTAAACGATGAGTATTGCTCTCATAATAAATACTTACTTTAAAGAACAAGTATTTAACTAATTTGTTCTGCTCTTCTGAAATGTTTGAAAAAAGTTTTCCCTTTTTTTCTCCAAAATGGAAATATTAGAAAACGTCGAAATATATGCAGTGTTTACTTTCCTATCAAACCTAAATTTCTTCAACAGCATAAAATCCATCAGTTCTAACTTGGTACAGCTTTATACATTAACTATTTGGCATATTTATGGAATATATAAAGTATAAATGTGTTTGTTTCTATGAGAAAATTTGCAAGTATAGCTGGTAGTTCAGAGGGAGCTGAAAACTACTGCAGCCTATTCTGCCATAGAGTATGTATGTTAATTTTTGCCATCTGAGAGGCAAGAAAGCAATAAACCTTGAAAGCAGAAAATACGTTTTCTATGGTAAGCAAAAGAAAGTGTTATTTGGACAGAAACACTGTCATACACTCACAGTAGCTAGGACTACGAACATAAGAACATAATCAGAGCCTGCAGAATCAGAGCAGTTGTCTGTCTAGTCCAGCACAGGGCTTCACCCAGCGGCCAACCAGGGAGGGCATAGTGATGGAGGGCCAGTGAGGGCATGGAGACCAAAGGTGTCCCCCACTGCTGTAGTATGTATGGGAATATAAAGATTTTTTTCTTTCTGATTATTCATATTTTCCTGGTTTTATACATTTTTCTCCTAAGCAAGATTTTATTAATATGTGATGAAAGGATACTAAAAAGTAGGACTTTCTCTTGTAGGTTAGATTGTTTTTCTAGCTGATGCTAGTATAGAAGATAGGTATATAGTTCATGGTTTTTAGTTGTTTAGGGTAAAACCTTGCAGTGTCTGGGTAAAAAAGATTTTAGCTTCATATCAGAAAAAAAAACGCCTTTGTGTGGGTATGTAGAATCCTTGGCCAATATTATTCAGGTTAGGTCAAATAAACATTTTAAGATATTATGTAGGCACACCTTTCTTCATATTTGACCAATGAGTGGACTATTATTCAAACGATGCACTGTCCTTTGTAACCAATTATGCTTTTTGAATGTTATCTTCATGACTATGTCATTTCAAGTATAAAATTTCACATACTTCCTGATTGTATTCAGAAAGCAGTCAATTTTTGATAGGCTAAGTTTGTCCTGTTTTCAGGTGTTTTAATTGCAATTAAAATCGATGAACATTCCTCCTCTTTTTGACTTCTCTTTTTTGACTGGGAATCTATTTGTATAACACTGCTGCCTCACAGCACTGGGATTCAGAAGCTTGCTGTCTCTGTATATGGAAGCTTCCTTCAATCACAATGGCTAATAGCCATTGGTGGACCTCTCCTTGACTCTGTCTAGCTCTGTTTTAAAGCTCTCTGTGCTCATGACCATCATTACCTTCGCTGGCAGTGGATTCCATAGTTTTCTCACTTGTATAAAGAAGTGTTTCCTTCTGTTCATCCTTAGCCTATTTCCCACCAACTTCATTAGGTACTTATTCTGCCTCCCTAGATGTCAGGGAAGCTCAGGCAATCATTGCCAGAGGCCCTTTTAGTACCCTGCAGTATGGCTTCATGCAATGATATACACATAGCTTCACAGAAAATTGTGGTTTCTCTCTTTCTCTCTCTCTCTCTTAAATTAGAAGGGCTTTGTTGTTAAAACTGTCTTTTCATAACAGGAGCTTGGGTCTGATTGAGGTGTCTGTCCACCTGATCCAGTTGCTTCAGAAATTGGAAACCGATCTGGAGTCGTCATTGACAGGTAAGACATTGGAGCAGGGTGGTGCTGTCCGTGAAGGAATGGAATCACAAGTCCCAGGCTGAGGTTAGGGCTTCTCTTGCTCTAGCGCAAATGGAATGTGCTCCCAGCTCTGTTCCCCCCCCCCCCGGTTTGGTGGCAAAAAACTCAGCGATCTGATATAATACACAGTTTCATTTGTTAAGGTATTTACTGGAAGTTGCATCACTCTGTTTGGATTTGCCTGCTCTTTCCCCCTTCTTGATTTATACCTCTCTTTTCTTTCCTTTTATCCCCTTAGAAGCTCACTGATTCACAGATCTTGAGCAGCAGAAGATGCTTCTTTTTTTGGGTGCAAGGGCTTAAAGGACTGAGACAAATTTTGCAGTTGCTAGAGTAAGCTTAGGATCATCGCTGAGCAAAAGAGCCAGGGTTTCCAGAGTGCAGGGGGACGGTTCGTTGATTAAAGGCTTAATTTAGTGATGCCTTATATTCTCAAAGAACTTGCATTCAGGCAGGGCATGGAAGGATGTATCTATCCTATTAAGGCCACAAGGGGATTTATACCTCTGCAAATAAAGATAGATGCGTCTAACGGTTTTAAAACTGCAACTCATTTTTTTTTTTAAACCACAGCCTCAGACTGCTTTAAATAGGGTGGCTACTGCCTTAGACGGATATAAAAGGGGATTGGACAGGTTTATGGAGAACAGGTCTGTTGTTGGCTGTTAGAGACGACAGCTGAATGGGACCTCCAGGTTCAAAGGAGAAATGTCTGATTGTCAGGTGCTGGGGAGTCGTTAGCAGCGGAAGGTTGTTTATCCCTGGTCCCTGCTCATAGGATTCTCTGTGGCAACCGCCTAGTTAGAAACTAGCCTAGGGGGACAGCTGATGTGATCTAGCACAGCCTCTCCTGTGTTGAAGAGCGAGTTTGGTGTGGTGGTTAGGAGCACGGACTGTAATCTGGAAGAGCCAGTTTTGATTCCCCAGTCCTCCACATGCAGCTGCTGGTGTGACCTTGGGTCAGTCACAAGTTCTCTTGGAGCTGTTCTCTCAAGAGCAGTCCTCAAAAGAGCTCTCTCAGCCCCCCTGCCTCAAAGGTTGTCTGTTGTGGGGAGGGGAAGGGAAAGGAGATTGTAAGCTGCTCTGAGATTCCTTTGGGTAGTGAAGGGCATTTGATCTTCTCTTTTGTCATGATGGCAGCAACAAGAATTCCGGTTCTAACATATCTGAATGTACTCTGTCCTATTAATTTGGTAATTGCATATGTTCTAACCAGGAAGGGAAAAGAGTGAACCCTTGGAAAACAGAAAACCAGGAATAAATTTTATTAAGTCAGTTATCTTGATGAGGATGTGTGTGCTCTCTCTAATTTCATCCAGTAGCATCTATTTTAAGTCCTCATTGTGGTGTTGGTAAAGTGGGTAGGAAAGTCCAGAACGTCCAACAGTTTGGAACTGGTTAAAAAAAAAAAAAAGCAGTGTGCCTTGTGTGCCTGGCAGATGCCTCTACCACTGTGGCTGAGTTGTGGCAAGGAGTTTATTTTTAACGGCATATTAATGAATAAACCAGCAGAAAAGGAAATGCCATGCAAAGTGCTGGGTCTTAAATAACTGCTCTTAAGATTGTTTAGATTAAACGTCGATTTGCGTTCCATCTTCTGTGCAATGTGACATGACTTTTTAAGTAGAAGTGAATGCAAACTGTTTCTGAAAGGCCCGGGATTTCTTATAGTCACAGCTTTCTTACTTAGTTAGCATTTACAACCCACGATCCACTCTTCAGAGACTTTCCTGTATAACCTCACATCTCCTTTCTGCAGATCAAATCCTGTTCCAGGCAAGGCTCCCCCCCATTATATAGTCTGGGTAGCTGCGTGCCTTTTGTGAATAAAGCAGCATTGTCCATGCTCTCCAGAAGCAGGAGAGGTGCGATGCCCTGCATTGCAGGATTGGGCAGCATGGCTCTTCTGAATTGTGGGCAGGTAACGTGGGCTGGGGGAGGGTGCTGTCCAAATTAGAGGCCATGTATTGGCATGCATTTGAGGGGAAGATAGATATTGGTGGGGAGGAGCCCTGTACCATGCTTCAGTGCATCCACACAGGACCTGTCCCATGTTGTCCCCAAGAGTCAGTGTGCCCCACAGAAATATTAAATGTGGGGGACCCCCTCCCCAGCTGTATACGCAAGTTCCGTCTGGAGTTGTTCGAATGGATTGGAGTTCGTCTGAATGGGCTCAATCCAAGCTAGCCACTAGAGGGCACAAGTGTTTTAGGTAGACTTTCTCCATCTAACCCCCCCCACCGTTTCCCCAAAACCAAGCGGGGGGGGGAATAACAGGCAAAAGCAACGCAGCCCTGCAAATGCCTGCAGGGCTGCCCAGACCACAGCAAGCACTTTTCGTATTGAAGGAAGCATTGGGGGAAGAGATGTGTCCACAGCAATGCTGTGCCTGCAAGAATACAGGTTTCTCCTCTGCAAGGAGAGAGCCTGCTGCTGCATTCATCTGACGTGGGCCGTGCAGGTGCCGAGATCAAAAGTCGCCCGCTTGGTGTTCTTAGCGTACCTTTGGGGCTTTGATAGTGTGCCTCCAGTCTGTTCCAGGGGCAGTGGACTCTGTTGCCATAGCAGTACAAGATCACAGAGGAGCACAGCCTGCTGTGGAGAGCCCCCTCCCCCCTGCCGGCCTCACGCTCTGGAGCCAAATAGGGCCCTGGCACTCTTGGGAGCCTTGGATGTCCAGTGTCATATCTTTTGCCGTGGCTGGGGAAAGTCTCACTCAACTCTTGTCGCAGGTAACGTGTAACACGACCCTAAATCATAGACTGGGAGAAGCCAGGCTGTTCCTGCAAACACCTCAAGATGTTGGGAAGTCATCCCTGAAGAGGTCTAGATACATTGTTTGGTTTTTTGGGCTTTTTTTTTTTTTATGCAAAACTCTCCTGAAAAGGAGAGAATTTTATTCTTTTTATCAGAAAAGGAAGGGGTAGACAGATGGAGAAAGAAAAAAAGAGTGGAGTGAAGTTTTCTCTATTAAAATGGGTTAGTTTTAGTTAGTAATTAATACCGTTTTTCAGCATCCATCATGGTTAGAAGGTCTTTTTAACTTTGCAACGTCCAGAAACACTCTGTTATTACAGTTAGTAAAGTCCATTGGGGTTAGTAGTTAAACAGCTCCTTACAGATGCGACACAAACAGTCCTCAAGGTGTCTTCTTTTTAAATCTCTTCCAGTTATGGACTAAGTCCTTTTTAACCTTGATGGCTTCCTCTCCTTCACCTCCTTCCCCTGGGCTGCTGTCTTCCTCGCTGCTTCTCATGATTTTGAGTGCTGCGTCTTCCCTCACGCTGGCGTGTCTCTTCAGAAGTCTTTGCATTTCAAGGATGTAGTCTTTCTTCTTTCTTTTCTGGGCTTCAGATTTCCCGGGCGCCATAACCACTTCGCAAAGAGTTAGATCTCTGATGTCTTGTTTGCTTTGCTCGACCTCCCCTTCTACTGGCAGAGTAATTTCTTTTATAAAAGCGGAATTGGCTTTGGGAGCCATATCCACCTCTTCTTTTAAATCTTTCGCTTCACTGCCAGTCAGGGGTGCCAATACATTCGTCAAACTAAATCCGAGATCCTCTTTCTCTTCTTCTTTTACGCCCTGAGAACTTAAAATCCACGCTTTCTGTTCAATTTCCGCCATCTTCCTTGATGTTTCCAATATCCATTCCTGTTGACTGATGAAGGCACTTTCCACTTTAAGCAAATTTTCATTGATTTTCTGCATTTGCTCCAGCAGAGGGCGCAGAATCTCATTTTCCTGTTGATTGACAGCAAGCTCTGGGGGGGCTACCTGGACCGGAAGTCCCACCTCTCTTCTTTTCCGGTTTCTGCAGGACTCTCCCCGTAGTCGACATTTTGTTTTATTATTTACTTTTAAAAAGTTCGTGCCGCATCCCCCAGGAAGCTAATACGGTCGTATTCTTTTATACAACCCCAACGGTACTTTCACCAACAGTTCTTTCTCTCTTCCCCCCTCCGCGCTCCCTTTGTAGATCTTGCTTCTCAAAAGGGGTGGGGACTCCTCCCTCCTCCCATACGCTTAAACGCTTGCAGGGGGTTCAAATTCACGCTTCAAAATAGACCTTCCACTCACGATTCGATGCCACTTCTCCTTTTAATATTAAATCATATCGCTGTCTTCACTCCTGGAAGTCGGTGGCGCTGCTAAGTCCCATGACGGGCACGACGCAGCGGGGCCGATTGGGGCGGGGAGAAAGCCTCAATTTCCCGGCTGTCTGCCGGCAAAGAGGCTACTCCCCAAGCGCCCCCGGTTCGGAGCCTTTGCCTAAGGCTCACTAGGGTCTTTCGCACATGCGAAGACCCCCCCTAACTGCGTGTGGGCTAGCCGCCTCCGGGAGCGTCCCGAGACGCGGCCGCCATTCGCAACGCCGAAACCGAAACCCGGTTTTTTGGGCTTTTGAATAGGGCACGTAAAAGTTATTTCAGATCTAAACCAGGGAATGCAAATTCAGTTTAAAAAAGTAACCACACCTATTAAAAATGGTAGCGTTTACATGTTAATTAGCTCACAGGCTCTGTGAAATGACCCCTCCTTGCATGCACCATCATCAGGACTCTGTATGTATCATGGGGGAAAGGCTGTCCTATGATAAAGAATGAGGAGTGTGTGTGTGTGTGTGTGTTTGGGTCTACCTTCTCACCTCTCTTCCGCCAAGGGTGACAGCCAGAGGAGTTCTCTGGATGCCCAGGATGTGTCCACTAGCACAGCAGCAGCAGGGGCATTGGGCTCTGCCCATGCATTTGCCACAGTGCCAGGCAGTCTGCCTTCCTGCACTTCCCAGGATCTTTTGACATTTACAGGCAGATGAAAGTGGTAAACAAATCCTAATTGTTTTGTCTTTTGCATCCCTAACCTACAGTAGTCATTGTGAGAAATGCAGGATTCAAATATTCCAAATTAACAGACTTTAACCTGTCAGGCAATTAAACGCTATTGCAATTAAGATCTCAAAACTGATTTTGCAATATGTGGCTAGTGGAGGAGATGTGCTGTAGCAGCTCAGTGTCTTGGGGCAGCCACAAAGGCAGTCCTGCTCGTTTGTGACAGATTAGCATTAACTTGCTCTGCTGTTGGGCTTCAGGAAGCCTTTTCCCCATCCTCGTTTGACGAAAACCATTTTCCTGCTGCAGAATGCATCTGGGAAGCAATCTTGAGCTCACACACTTCGGTCCTTTCTGCACTAGACCTTAAATCCTGGTTCAACCCTGTCTCTGAAGTTACATTCTACACTACATGCACGTTCACCCCTGTAGTTATCTCAGGGTATTTTTACATTCTACATTACACTCGAGTTTACCCCTGTAATTATCTCAGGGTATTTTTTGTTTCCACATTACATTGAAGTCATCCCGGTTTCAGCCCACACTTGTCCTGGGATAAACAGATGCTGTTATAACTAGGGATAAATGCAAGGTATTGTGTCGCGAGTTGAACTCTGGTAAAACCAGGGATGAGATCCAAGTGTGGAAAGGACCTTCCTTACCTTATTCTATCTTGGTACAATTTTTTGCTCTACTGCCTTACTGTTTTTGTTGTTGTTCCTGACTGTTCCCAACCCTTCTGTGGCGTGGTGTGAAAAATATCTGTGTCATCTTGCTCACCCATCGAGGGTTCCTGGGAGCAGGCCACATCACAGTGGCTCCCATGCTGTAAATTTATTTATTTATTTATTATTCACATTTATATCCCGCCCTCGCCAACGGGCTCAGGGCGGCTAACAATAAGGGGTCGAAGCCATAGTAAAACAGTTAAAAACCAAATAAAACAATACAAAATTACAGTAAAGTGCTGGTGCCCTAAGAGTTCGGAGTTCCAAGATAAGTTCTGGAAGATGTACCCAGAACGGTGAAGCAGGTTCCAGGACAACCCCGCCTTCTGATCTTCAGCCCCAGGGCCATCATGCACCACGATGGCCTCCTCGCTCTGTGGTAACGGTGCAGTGGTGGTACAGTGGCGTCGGTGGCTCCTACTCAAAAGCCTGGCGGAAGAGCTCCATTTTGTAGGCCCTGCGGAACTGCCCAAGGTCCCGCAGGGCCCGGATCTCCTCCGGGAGCTCATTCCACCAGGTAGGAGCTGCCACCGAGAAGGCCCTGGCCCTAGTCACAGTGAATTCGACGCCCCTGGGGCCTGGGGTAACCAAAAGATGTTGGGCCCCCGACCGCAGTGCCCGTGGGGGAACATATGGGGAAAGGCGGTCCCTCAGGTATGCCGGACCCTGGCCATAGAGGGTCATGTTTTAATCTCCCTGAGGACTAGTCAGATCTCTCTGTACCTCTCTGGCTTCCACATGAAGCCAGCCGTGTGGCCTTGGGCCAGTCACAGTTCTTTCAAAGCCCCCTCAGCCCCTAAAAAAAAGTCTAGCTCACTACTAGCATAATGCTAAGAGCTAGAACTTGCGGCTGCCAGACAATCTTCAGATCTCCTGGCTATTCTATACACAATGCATATGATAATTATTTCTGTACATAATCAACATTCCTTGCTTGGATGTACTGTGAAATGTAACTATTTTTGATAAAATGCCCCCAAAATAGTGAGATTAATTTTAGTTATTCCATGGAATGTTGGAAGACAGGCCTAACTCCATGAAATTAAATCCCCAAAAATTGCTGCAAGAAAGCCAGTTCAGTATTCTCACCTTCTGTGACTTATATTTTTGAACTTGGGACCTCCTTTTGGCTGCTTGGTGATCCAGTTGGTTACCTGTCTGGCAAGCAAAATTATTGCGATGTTAGTTTATGCAGGCTTTTTTTAAAGTTACAAAAGAAGCTGATATTCTTTGGTTTAAAAGTTAGTTATTTCCAGCATCACTTTGTCTCTCTTTGCTCCTAAGACAGGGAGTTGGTGCCAGTACTTTTCTACCACGGTTGAAGCAAAAACTGTAATTACACTGTCAAAATAATATTTATAGTATTTTTTTGCTGGGAATAATTGCAGGAGGATGACGAATATATTATATGCATCACAATTTTATGTAAACATATGGATGAACTTTTTATGATTTGTCTTATTGATGGTGTGTTTCAGTCCTATGTTTTCCAGTCTGTAAAAATAATACCTTTATGGCAGTTTAATGTTAGTAGTGCTATGAAATATCTAGCATAAGTAAACTGTGACTACTGCTATTTGGCAGTATTTGTGTTTTCCTTTATATTTTGTGCTAACTGCTGTATCATAAAGCTGAATGAAACATCCAAGTTTCTTGCTCTTGGATACCACTGGATCCGCTTGCCCTTGAAACAGTTATTACATTAGCATGTTGGTGTATTTATGTAGGAGTTGAAAGTGATCTTTAGAGCTTGCAAGAAGTCAGCTAAGTACATTGTAAAAAGCTACCAAACCTGCAAGAATGCAAAAATGTACATGTTTGTGCAGCAGCTTGCATCTGGATGAACATCTCGGTCTTGTTTTGTTGGCAGGATGTGTCTTGTGATGTGGAAATTTGTTCTCATCTAAGGCCACTGTTTATTGCTTTCCTAGGGCTGAGTTAGGGCTGTAAATGTCTTGGAGTTATTGTGTGGTGGGTGAAGAAGACTGTATTGCCTATGGAGCTGAGAGTTGTGGGTTCAAATTTCATCTTGGCTGGAAATTTGCTAGTTGGCCTTTGTGTGGAAGTCACCATTTGGCTTTCCCTTCCCTCTGTAAATGACTGCAGGGCTGGACTGAAATCTTTTTTTCACCTGCTGTATCTTACCAAATGTGAGGAGGGTGGTTAAAATATCGTAATATTTACCTTAAGAATGTAAATTAGCTCTTTTGTTGACCAGTGTATAAAAGCAGCTATTAAAGGAGCACTTTTTCTCTGCAAAGTAAATGCAGCCCTTTTTTTTTTTTGAGTGATTCATACAGCCAGCTTTTTCAGTGTTTTTCAGTCTTCTGCAGTTTTTCAGATTTTCTTTTATAGACAGTTGAGCTGTTATGTTTTAAAACTGTCCCCTGCAACTCTTTGCCGCAGCTCTCAGAGTTTTCACCTGTTAGTTAAAGAGGGACAAACCAAACTCCAGGCAAACGGGGGGAGGGGCACTTAATTTTTTAAAATTATTTATATTTTAAATTTCTGGATTGCCCAGTCCCCGAGTGCATAGGGCTCTGGGTGATTTACAGCAGATTAAAAACCTCATCATAATGTTATTAAAAACAACATAGGCAGTGTGCCACCAATGAGGAGGCTCTGTCATTAGCGGCTCTGAAGGTTGGGGCACGTGGATTAGGACCTCCACAGTAGAACTTGACTAGAGGGCAAGCTTATAGGGATCATGCAGACTTTTAAATGCCCTCGTTACTGATTGACATATATATAGGAACAAGAGGAGTTAACTATGATTCTGAGTATGCCTAAACACAGTAGCACTATGCAGATAGTCAGAGCCATGTGCATAGAGGACAATAGGGACTCCACACCCTCACACCCATGTCTACTCAGTCAACTGAATGGTTGCAGGAAGCTCTACTTGTGAACGGGGACATGTTCCCATCCTTCCACGTAGACTAGGTCCCTGCAAAAGAGCAGAATTGCAGCTTTGTACAGAGGCTTGCCATAAATACTTGTGTGAACTCATAGGGTCAAAGAGTGGCCATCAGGTATGATGTTACTGCCTTCTGTGCACCTACAGTGTCCACACTTTTGAGCCTCTGAACAGCCCTAGTGATTTTTCTGTCCTCTTAATAGGTTCTGGTATAATTTTAGAGAAGGCTCATTCTCAATGTATCTGACGAGATGCACCATAGAAGGCTGTAAGTAGTGATAACCAAGTGGTGCTCTTGGAAAGTTACATATCTTGAAATTCTGAACCATCTTGATATTTGGATTACGCATGAAATTCCAAGGCTGCTTGGAACCGGGGGTGGGGGGGAGGCATGGCTACTTGCACCTCCCCCTTGTGATCCTTCTTGGGGTGCACAAGTGTGGAGGCGGCCAGAATCATGCAGACACCCCCCCCCCCGTTCACAGTGGCAGAATTGCTACTCAGCTGTGGGGGGAAAGTCTGTGAATGAGCTAGAAGGAGGCGGGGGGAGGGGATTTGCCATTTTGTTGGAACAGAAGAAACCTTTATTTATCCCGAAGAGAACTGGCTCACACAAAATAGTGCTTCACTTGATTTTATGTCGTGATCTCTTGTAGCTGAAAGTGTGAACTGATTCCGTTGCAAAGCATTGAGGCTGAAAAGTGTGAAATGGTATGGAAGTTCAGTCTGTGGCGTGCATGTTTGTGAATGAGCTGTCAAAGAACAAGTTACCGTTTGGTTCTGCAGTTATCAAGCAGGGTGTGTGGGGGAGTTGTGTGTGAAGCAGAACTCTTTTTGTTCCACCGTGGAAGATGGGGCAGCCTCTCCTGCCCCATCCTAGAATGCAATTACGAAGCACCGCTGAAGATCCGAGTTGACGTTACAGATATAACCTGTATACAGATGCTGCACTTTCAGTACGCACGACATCCTTAAACCCATACATAGGGTCGGCACAATGCAGAGTGGTTGGCATGTTTAAATGTCTGGTTCCTGGCTTGCTGTAAGTGGTGTGAGCTATGTGAATGCACACACACGCTTTGCACCACCAGTTGGCAGCTGGGTCATGTGCTCCTGTGTCAGTGAAGGGCTCAAGCATGACAAACTGGCTCCTTTGTCTCCTGGCTTGGTTTCTGTTCCCCTTGATACCTGCACAGCAGTGGTCCCTGGAAGTCTTTTATACAGATCTGCAGTGGCCAACTATTTTCTTAAAAGCCCCCTTTTTAAAGAAAATTAAAAATAAAGAGTTCCCAGGATTGCAACTGGATGAGCAAAGCAAAATTCCTCAGTTTCGCAGAAGAGTGAGATGCAATAACCGCTAAAACTTCATAGTCCTTGGAATGAAGTACAGCAGGCGAGCCCACCCAGGTTATTCTAGGAATCCACCTAGGTTTTTAATGTTGGCTACACCCTGTGAACTGGTATGTCGTATGGCCGTATGGCTACGGTGGACGGGCACCATGAATAACTCATAGTGGGTGGTCAGTCCCGTTCACTGTTTTTCTTGGTCACCGCTTACGGGTGAAGCTCAGGCTAAGGCTCGAGGCACTTTATTTCTGCTGATCTTATGCAAATGTTTGTCATACTGCTTGGTTCTGTGCTTAACAGGAGCTAGTTAAGGGTGTGTATTTTTTTTGCTCGACAATTATTTAATATTAGTTGAACTTAAATATAAGAAAGCACCACAGAGCATTGCTTGTTAATTTCAAAGTGCCAGGTATGTTGATGGTTATTAAATAAAAATACATTTTTTTTTTTACCACTGAGGTTTTTGTAAAGAGCACACTGATTTCTTTATGGGGATATTGAAGTGTTGGGAGCAGCTCAAGGAAACTTCAGGCAATCCAAAATGTCTCGTGTTTTAACAATAATTTCCTGCTTTAGATCCTCATTGGTAAAGAGGGTCTTGACTTGAAGCAGACATCCGGTGTCTGAAACAGTCCCCCATCCAACCAACTTAACAAGCGGTGCTTTAAAGCAGTGGTGACCAATCCTTACTGAGTTGGGGAAGGATGTTCTAGTCTCCCGGCTGCGGTGTAAGTGCAGGAATGTGTCTTGATGGTCAAACTAACTCCTTGTGGCTGATAGGACTTCATTCAAAGTTTGCCGCTGTGTAGCTTTCATAGCTGGATCACATACCAGATCCAAAGGAGAGATGCAGCACTACTGTGGGATAGCTCTCATTGCTTTACACCTTGAAAACCTTTTTTTTGTTCTTCTTAGTTTAGGGTGGAAAAAAGCACTGGGGAAACTTTTTTACTCCACCTTGACTGAATTCTGGTACAGTCACTGGACTAGAGAAAGCTGTCTCAGAGGCTGAATCCCAACTACCAGTTGCCTAGCAAAAAAAAGTAAATTCATGAATAATTTAGAAATTGGCTGCAAGAGAGTAAATTCCAAGGGAAGGTGCTTGGGCAGTGTGATGGACCCCATCTCCCCATATGGCTTCTTGCCATGGGTCATTTTCCAAACTGGATGACAATCAGCCTGAGATCCTGGCCAGAGAGATCACACATATGGAATTGAGGGATCGTCTGACATGGCAATCTGCTATTGACCAAGAGCACCCCAAGTTTGCTGAGGAGTTAGACCCCCCCAATGAGCTATGTGAGAGACTTCCCAACTGAGCGCCTGTTCCGTTCCCCATTCCATGAGGTCGAGGAGACATCCGTGGCCTCTTGTTGCAGCCCTGAGAGCACATTGGATCTGTCCCTGGCGATACAATGGGTGATCTGAATCCTATATCTCCAAGCAAGGATCTTCACCGACATGGCGAGCAAATGATCCTTATGGCAAGGGCATGCAAAATCAACATAGCTACCTCCAACAACCAACTTAAGGATAAAATCCTTAGTTGCCTCTATTTTGAGGCTTTTCCAGTTCTAGAAGGTTTGGCTGATCTGACAGTTCCTATTTGGGAAAAACCTGCATTTGTCCAGGCTACTCCCTGGAAGATTGAAGATCTGTACAAGGTCATGCAGGAGTTAGCTGAATACCTGTCTACCCATTCGACTCCATAGTCATTGACAACCCCATACCCAGAACTTGCTGCTCAGTTGAAGGAGTTTCTGGATAAAGAGGTGGTGGAGGAGGTTCCCAGTGGTTTACATTCTGTAGGTTTTTATTCATTGTTCTTTTTGGCAGACCAATTTTAGATCTCAAAAGATTAAACAAATATTTGAATGTTTCAAAGTTTAGAATGATTTCTCTGTCATCTGTTATCGAGTTGGTTATCCCAGTTATGGGGTTTGCGGTCTTAGATTTAAAGGATGCTTATTTCTGTGTTGTCATTCATCACTCCCACAGAAAATTCCTATGTTTCCGACAAGGTACCCGAGCGTTCCAATATATTGCTCTCCCCTTTGGATTGTCTACAGCACCAAGGGTTTTCACAAAACATATGGCTGCAGTGGTAGCATACCTACGCACCCACAACTGCACTGTCTTTCCTTACCTGGATGACCGGCTGATAGCGGCACACAGTCAGGATCTATTAAGTGATCAAATTCACAGGGTGATCTGTACCTGTAATGAATTGGTCCTAGTATTGAATTGGGATAAGTCTCGACTTGAACCTTCTCAAAAAGTTCAATTTATTGGTGCCTCTCTCAACCTTTTTGTGGGTATGGCTTTCTTACCTTCTGACTTGGCCAAAAGTCTTAAGGCAATGGTGATGGCTTGTATCGGGAAACAATGGCAGCCAGTTAGAGCCATTCAACATGTACTAGGCCTTATGGCTTCTTCCACTGCAGTAGTCCCACAAGCTTGACTGAATAGGCAGGAATCACAGTTGTGGTTTGTACAGAGGTACAACCCATATAGATACCCCCTGAGATACTGTTTCTTCATACCTAGAGTGGTGCTTAGATCCCTGCACTGGTGCCTACAGGATGATAATCTGTTTGCATGGTGCAGTTAGGCTTCTGGGCTCCCCAAGTAACTGTGACCACAGATGCCTCTTTGCAGGGATGGGGAGCTCATTGTAAAGTGTTCTCAGTTCAGGGCAGATGGCCTTCATCACAAGGGAACCTCCATATTAATGTTTAAGAAGTTCATGCTGTTAGGTTTGCCCTGACCTCTTTTTCAGATATCCTTGCAGACAAGAAAGTGTTGATTCAAATGGACAACATACCAACGATGTACTACATCAACAAACAGGACGGTACAGGTTCCCTAATGCTTTGCCAGGAAGAATACACTGCTTGGAACATGGCCATCAATATCCGGGTCATTCTAAGGGCTATCCATATAGCAGAGACATTGAACTCAGAAGCGGACCGGTTGAGCAGGTGTTACCAGACCAATTATGAATGGTCTATCTGGGACAAAAGTCTCATCCCGGTGTTTGAGACCTGGGGGTTCCCTCAGTTAGACCTGTTCACCACGGCAAAATCCAGCAAGGCTCCAAAATTCTGCTCACTAGCAGGAAATGACCATACATCTCTAGGGGATGCATTCCAGATCCCCTGGTCTGGGGCCCTGTTCTATGCCTTACCCCCCTTTCCACTTATCAACAGGGTCCTAGGAAAGATGAGGGCAGCTTATAATCAAGGTATCCCGATGGATCTCTTTTGGCCCCACCAGATCTGGTTTCCAGAACTGTTACGCTGTTACCTTAGGTAGCTGTGAGGATCTCCTGAGTTTGTTGGGGAAATTAGCAAGGAGACCCAAACAATGCAAGAGGAGGATAATCAAGCAGGATCTCCGCCTATGTATACTGGGATGTTTCTCCCAGTAGAACTCTCAGAACGAACCAGACCATGATTAATGAAATGATTTTTATTAAAGAGAATTAAAGAATAAAATCAAACTTGTTAATTGAAGAGCACTCTATAGACACACATACAAGTTCAGAAAATAAAGGTGGTAGCTTATAGAGACAGAGAAGGAAATTCCAAATGGAATATAACATTCATGTGAAAATGTCTATTGTGCTTGGTGACCTCTAATTGCCAGGACAGGGAAACTATTACAAGGAGTGCTCTGGGATTTAAATGGTTTTTACTACTAGGTACTTACTTAAGATAACCAGGTAAGGAAAGGTCAGGCAAGGTAGGGACTTGGTTAGTTTTACTGCCTTTTCTATGAAGTCAGTATTTGACACTGATAGATTTAAAGAGGGAAGGGAGCTGCCAGAAACCAGACCCTTTCACAATGCACCTTTAGGATCAGTTTTCCCAGACAAGCCTCTGGTCAGTATCTATTGGTACACATTCCATGTGACTGTAGGACCTATTTTGGCCCTGTCTGCAGACTAAGGAAGAGTCTAGAGTGAGTGATCCTGTGAGATGCTGAGAAAGAAGGTTGCCTGTGTCACCTTTTTTTCTAGGTACCAGACTTGTTCTTCTGAGGGAGGAGGGGGTCTAGGCATAATAACATTTAGTGAGAAGAAATTACATGGCCCTTTCTCCAGCCACGGATTTGCTACTACAGGCTCCTCTATTTCACCATGATGTGACAAGGCTCCATGGAGATAGCTTTTAGTGAGGTGTGAAAATCAGATCAATTTTTAAAACAACCTTATTGGCGGTACGCAAGGCAAATATAAGGCCCTCAGTTCTGAAACTCTCCTGGCGGAGATGACAGTGACCTGAAA
Organism: Gekko gecko; assembly: GCA_029375565.1. Lineage (NCBI taxonomy): Eukaryota > Metazoa > Chordata > Lepidosauria > Squamata > Gekkonidae > Gekko > Gekko gecko. Next base: position 46,102,611 of record JAPDNY010000014.1, read on the forward strand.
CAGCGCCTCCTCAGCATCCTTTTTTGAAAATATTCAGCCTGAAGAAACGTTCTGGAGAGCCCCATGAGTGTGTGCACTGTTTCATATTGTTTTGGCTGGTTCTAATAAAAGGCATTACGGTTCTGGATTCTTGTTGTTGTGTCTGGAGTCAGTTTAGCAGGCATTGTCTGGTAAACTTGCCACTAGAGAGAGCTATGATGCATTCTTTGGGAACAGGTTATGCGAGTCGGAAGACTGCCTTTGCCCAGAGATATATCCAGAGGCTCAAACAGTGCTGCTTTTTCAAGGTGACTAAACTGAAAGGGGATGCATGGAGATGTACTTTTTATGACTGTAGATGCAACTTTAAAAAAAAATTATTACTGAAGCATGTTCAGTCAAGTCAAAACAAGGTGTTTATATATAGTCTTTCATGTAAACTGGTTGAATCATTTCTCCCTCCTCCAGCTGGAGGCTGTGCCTATACCAGATTTTTGTCTTTCTGTGCTTGTTCACAGTGCCAAGAGTCATGGTCATTTATGTGTTGTGATGGTGGTAATGCTGTTCGGTGGTTGGTCAAGTCTCTGCATTCTTTCATATTGAGCTTCTAGTTTTAAGAATGGCTGCTTCACTGAATGTAGATTCTTGGTGTCAGCCAAGACCGGAGCTTCTCTGGGAAAGTGTTTGGTCCCTTTATCATTCTTTTATGTGCTCAATTCGGCAGCACATACCCTAAAAATAATACTTTTAATATCAAGTCAAGGTGTATTGTTAGGGAGGTATATTTAGGGAGGTGCTCTTAAAACTAGTTGGTTCTTATGGTGTGATGATTTTGAATAGTAAGCATTTTCCAAAATAAATCATACTATTGACACAAGAAGCTGGAGAATATAAGAACATAAGAAGAGCCCTCCTGGATCAGACCAGTAGTCCATCTACTCCAGCATCCTGTCTCACACAGTGGCCAGTACTGCAAAAAGGACTACCTGTGATATATGACACTATTATTTATTATTTTGTTAGAGTACATTATAGTGTCATATAACACAGGTAGTCCTTTTTGCAGTACTGGTTGTTATAACTGTGATTGCCTTTTGTCTTTTTTCACACAGTGGCCAACCAGTTCCTCTGGACAGCCAACAACAGGGTATAGAGGCCAAGGCCTTCCCCTGATGTTGCCTCCTATTTTTAGTGAAGTTGGCAGCTATTTCATATTGCGGACTTTCCCAAGTTATTTTTTACAAATAATTATAGAAAAAGAAGAAATTAGGTGAAGTAACTTAAAGTTTGTTGTGACCTGGGGTCAGTCATGGCTCTCTCAGAGCTGTTCTCTCATGAGCAGTTCTCGAAAGAGCTCTCTCAGCCCCTCCTACCTCACAGGGTGTCTGTTATGGGGAAGGGAAGGGAGAGGTGATTGTAAGCTGCTCTGACACTCCTTCGGGTAATGAAGGGTGGGGTATAAAGCCAATCTCCTCCTCCTTGCCTGCTAGATCTGATACTATTGAGTTGTGAATTTGCTAAGAGGCCTTGGACTCCACTTAATACAAAATACCATTTTGATTTGTGCATGGTCATTGTGCCTACCTTGACTCACTATGCCCTTTGATGAAGGATTTTCTTTGAAACGATCTTAATATTATGTACGATACTGTCGGAGTATACTGGACAGTATTTTTCTATGGACTGTTATTGCCCCTAGGAGGCCTTGTGCTTGCAAACTATTTTGGATTGTATAAGAATAATCATTCTGTGGTTTGTGTGACTTTATGATGTGTATTACATTCTTTTGAAGTGCTGTATGTGTTTACATATTCAGTATATTTAATATATTCCTATGAGTATCATTACTTGTCTTTAAAAACTTTTTGGGAGAGTTCCTACCTTCCCATCTGACCTGGCCCTTGTCAGATCTTGGAAGCTAATCATGGTCGGCCCTGGCTAGTATTTGGATGAGAGACCTCCAAGAAATACCGGGGTCGTGACATGGAGGCAGGCAAACCACCTCTGAACATCTCTTGCCTTGGAAACCCTGTGGGGTCGCCATAAGTCAGCCGTGACTTGATGGCACTTTACACCACCTAGAGGTGCTGGTAGGGACTAAGCCCCTGGAAGGGTCAGCTCATCCTTTCCCTCCACCTCCTTACAGCACATGGAAGGCAGATGCTACTGTGGGGTGGTGGTGGTCTTCATGTGGATTAGGCAATTGTGGCCCTCGAAGTCTCCCAGACATCTGAATCAGTAGTAGAGCCACATGGGAGAAAGTGAAAGTACTCCAGATACTCAGCTTCTTGTTGTTCCTCCGCACCAGCCTGTGTCCGTGATCCTGAGGCCTAGGTGCTTCTCTTGGAGTGGTTGGAGCTGGTTCCACCCCAGCTACAAGAGCTCCAGACTGTGGTCAGAAAGGGCTCTGGTATCTGTGCTATCAGGGCAGCAAAACAAGTCAAACCCCAGCTTCACGACTGGGGCAAGAGTAGCATCCATTTCTGAGTCAGAGATCTCTGATTATCTGACTTGGGCAGAGAATGAAGTTTCTGGGAGAAATGCCCAAGAATCACTGCAGCAATCTACCCACTTATTTGGACGCTAGGATTCCGGTCCTCGCTGGCCAACATAATCAAAGTCCTTCTGTAAAGCTTAATGAAAACACAGAGGAGCCTCGGTAGCCTCATTCAAGACTAAGAGGGGTCAGGAAGTTTTTCCTACTTGAAAACTTTGAAGAAACAGTTATTGCCTTCCCTGAATGATGAGAGCAAGAAATGATGGCTCGGTGAATCAAAGTACTAAGATATCTGGTCAGGGTTTTGTGAAGAACAGTTACATTCTACCTACCTGTGCTCTTCACCAAAGCTGGTTCTGTTAGTGGATGTCCTGGATACCACTTTTTTAAAATTTATTTGAAGAAAACAAAAATGGAAATATAAAAGGGATACAAAAATAAAAAGGGGTTATATAACAAATCATATATCACAAAGTTATTATGTACTGCAGGGTATATAGAACAAATATTATATATATTTCTCCCCAACGTCCTCCTCATCATAATCTTTACAATAGTTCTTACTTCAAACGTTTTAATTCTAGATATTATAACTAGTCTATTTTACCTCTATATTATTAATTTTCATTATAGCTACATATTCTATATTACCCATTTCATCATGTTTACATATTAACTATAACTTTTAATATATCAATCTAAGAAGAAATATATTTTATATCTCACAATTAAAAATAAAATAAAATATTATTCAAATTCTTTATATATTTATATGCAAGTTTTGTTCTCATTCTGCTTTTGTGTTATAGTACATTTGCTGTATATTTATATACTATTTTAAATTGCTTCTCATTCTCAATTTGTCTCCTGCTTTCATAATAAACTCTCCATCTCTGCTCAAAATTAGAAATTGATCAGTTTTTCAGATATGACTTTAATTTTGCCATTACTGCATAATCGGACAGTTTGTTTTCCCATTCCTCTAAACTTGGACAGATGTCAGGTTTTGCTACATAAATGATTCTAGCCATTGTCATCATATATTCAAATATCTCTTCGAAAACTTTTGGTAATTTGTCAGGCAATATTCCTAATAACATATTCTTGGCTTCCATAGGAAATTTAAGTTTTAATACACTCAGCATTTCCCCATGTATTTCCTTCCAATATCTTTTTGCTTTTTTACAATCCTGGATACCACCTTGATCTCTTTCAGGGTCCATAGTTTGAAAGGATGGGAGAGGGATTTCTCAAGGATGTCACAGACTGAGTATTGTAGGCTGTTCTGTGTGGGATTTTCAAGACGGTGCTACTCACCACCCCAGCTTCAGTGGTCACTTTGCTCTTGACCAGAGTGTCTGTGGTGCTATTGCAAAACTTGTTGATTATCATCTTCCCTGGTGAGAGGAGACTCATTGAATGGGTCCAAAAGTTGGCAAAATCATCCGCATTCATGGTAGATGCCAGCCTAGATCTTCCCAGGTTCATTTCCAGAAAAAATAATATTGGGTTGGAGCTGGACTGAATTGGCAGTTTCCACTGATTTCCCCTTTTCTGCTGAAGACTCCTTCCATGTTGTTTTTCATGGTCCCTTATCCCTCAGGTGCAGCATTTGGTGTCTGCTATTGGAAGTGGCAGGCAGGAAAGTTCCATTCCACTGATGGAAGATCTGATCTGCCTCCAACATATTGGGAATCCAGTCTGGGATTTTTTCCCCCCTCATTAAAACAAAGTAATTGAAAAGGTTGGTACTTTAGAAAACACTGACCACCTTCTCCTCCCTAATCCCAACTGGTGCCATCCTGGGCTGGCCTTCATGACTTTTCTAGCCTGTAGTGGGTTGGGAGCCACAATTAGACCACCTCACAAGTAGGCTGGGCCATTCACCAGCACTGCTTTCTTTTGGTTTGGTGGGTATGGATGGGGAGATTGAGGAAAATGATGGAAAATGATGGTCTGAATCACAACATCGCCTGGCGGTCCCTGGCCCTAAGGAGGCCAGGCTGGCGGCCACGAGGGCTAGATCGTTCTCAGTGGCGGCTCCGAGTCCTACCTGGTGGAATGAGCTCCCGGAAGAGATCAGGGCCCTGCGGGACCTTCCACAGTTCTGCAGGGCCTGTAAGACGGAGCTCTTCCACCAGGCGTTCAAGTAGGAACCGCCGCTTCCCCTTCCCCCCCTCTTTGGCCGCCCCCCCCCCACCGCTAACTTTACCAACTGTGTGGTGGAGGAAGGGGATAGCCGAGTTAAGTCCTTTGGGGCCCGCCACGACCAACACTGCTGTGCCTAATGATTATCTGAAGCCATCGGGTTGAGATAATAGAGGAATTATAGAGCACTTTATGATGTAGGTATGTTTTAGTACTTTTATATGTTTTAACCTGTTTTCTTGGCACTGGTTGCCCTTTGTAAGCCGCCCTGAGCCCGCTCGCGGGGAGGGCGGGGTAGAAATGGAATGTATAAATAAATAAAATAAAGGAGAGTGGGGAGCCAGAGAAAAAGGACAGTGTCCTCCTCCATTTCTGACTGGGGATAAATACAGTTTCTGGGATGGAAAAGTTGAAGACTCCAGGCCTATAGGGTGCTGTGCAAGGAATTAAGGAACTCCGGTTTTCTTTACAGTCTGGTTTTTGCCCGGGTCACGGAATGGAGACAGCATTGGTCACCCTCGTGGATGACCTCTGGAGACATCTGGATTGGGGTGGGACAGTGGTGCTGCTGTTGTTAGACCTGTCAGCTGCGTTCGACACGGTTGATCATCAGCTGCTCTCCCACCGCCTCACCGACAGGGGAATTCAGGGGCTGGCCTTGCAGTGACTTGTCTCCTTTCTTAAAGGTCGGGAACAAAGGGTGGTCATTGGGGAGCAGCAGTCCCGAAGGCACCCACTAGTGTGTGGTGTGCCCCAAGGGGCTGTGCTCTCCCCGATGTTATTTAACATCTATATGCGCCCCCTTGCCCAGATTGCCCGGAGGTTTGGGCTGGGTTGTCACCAATATGCAGATGACACCCAGCTCTATCTGATGTTGGGTGGTCAGTCTGACTCTACCCCGGAAGATCTTGACCAGGTGTTACAGGATGTGGTTGGATGGCTTAGGCTGAGTCGATTGAAATTGAATCTGATGAAGATGGAGGTCCTGTGCCTGAATTGAAGTGATATGGTGGTAGGGATCTCACTCCCGGCCTTTGGCGGGGTGCTGTTGGTGCCAGCGCCGAGGGTCAGGAGTTTGGGAATGCTCCTGGATGCCTTCTTAACAATGGAGGCCCAGGTAGCAACTGCTGCCAAGGCAGCCTTTTACCATCTTCAGCTGATTAGGCAGTTGGTTCCCTTCCTCGAACACAATGATCTGGCTGCAGTGATCCATGCTATAGTCACCTCGAGGTTGGACTACTGTAATGCTCTCTACATGGGGCTCCCCTTGGTGCAACTCCGGAGACTGCAGCTGGAGCAGAATGCGACGGCCAGGCTGTTGATGGGTCTCCCCAGGTGGGAGAAGATACAGCCTGTGCTTAAGACTCTGCACTGGCTGCCCAGTAGCATTCCGGATTTGCTTCAAGGTGCTGGTTTTGACCTTTAAAGCCCTTTATGGTCAAGGACCGGCCTACCTGAGGGACCGCCTTTCCCCGCATGTTCCCCAGAGAGCGCTGTGATCAGGATCCCAAAACCGCCTGGATCTCCCTGGCCCAAAGGAAGTCAGGTTGATGGCAACTAGGACCAGGGCTTTCTCGTTTGTAGCTCCGTCCTATTGGAACGAGCTCCCTGCCGAGATCAGGGCCCTGCAGGAATTGTCACAGTTCCGCAGGGCCGTGAAAACAGAGCCTTTTAAGCAGGTGTTCCGTTAGGAGCGGCATCTTAACAGCAGCGCCCTGAGTGAACTCAGGCCTAGTATGACTTAGTGCGGTGGCACCGCGGAATGTGTCCTTAAACGGCACTTTATTTTTATTGCCATCAAAGCCATGTTTTAAATTGATTTGTCTTGTGTTTTAAATGACTTGTTGTATTTTATTATGTGTAAATTGTATATTGTGTGTCAGTTTTGGAAGCCGCCCTGAGCCCGCCCTGGCAGGGAGGGCGGGATATAAGTTAAAATAATAAATAAATAAATATAAATAAATAAGTCAGTCCCATTAGTCTTTACATAGTGCAGCTATGTTTTCATGTAGCATGGCACGGCTGTGATTAAAACTTTCTTGTTTTCCCTTTTAGCTTTCCGTTGTAGCCTACAGTTTCTTGGAAATATCGCAACAGGGAACGTAGACTCCCAGCAGAGGATCTGGAAGCTTGCATTTCCTTCCCTTTTCTTGTAAGCATTAACAGAAAGTTTTCCCTTTCCCCATCCATAGTCTAACTGTATGGAAGTTATATGTTAACCTTCAGTAACAATACTTGCCAGCCCTATAATGTTAGGGGAGGGGAATTAAGGGTTTGGCAATAGAAGCGCTTGGACCTATCCTATGGCTTTACGTATTCATGTGGAGGCATGAATCATCTTCTTGTTTTAAACTTCATTTGAACATGGATTGAGCTCTCAGAGCACTTATTGCAAGGTCGCACTATGGATTATATATTTAAAATATTCTAAAGTCATGCAGGTTGTACAGTTTGTAGAAATACTGTACCCTCCCCTTCCCCCCATCCCAAAACACATATGTTAGGAGTGGGGTTGTCCACTGACCTTAAGAAAAAATGTTCTGCCCCTTTAATAGAGGCTGTAGCTAAGTCCCTGGAGGTGAGATAGGAGACCAGTTGCATGACCAACCAAAGGTGATAAAAGGCCAACCCAGCAACAGCAATGACAGTGGTGACCTGGGTCTCCATCGAAAGTGGGGCATCCAGGATCACCCCAAGGCTCTTCACCCTCAGCACTGGCATCAATGGTGCCCTGCCAAGTGTTGGGAGCCCGATTCCCAATCCCAAACCTCCACGACCCAGGTACAGGACCTCCGTCTTCATTGAATTTAATCTCAGCTGGCTCTGCTGTAGCCATCCAGCCACAGCTCCTAATGTCCTGTCCAGAGTATCTGTGGCGGAGTCCAGCCATCCGTCCATCAACAGATTCTGTGATAATGGGCCCAAATATTTACATGAAACAAATTATGGCTATCCATTTCCCTTACATTCCAACTCCTCCTCCTCTTCCCTTACACCATGAGAAGACCTGCAGTCAGTCTGTGGGCAGGGGAAATAGTAAGTAGCATATAGCTAGGCCACTGTCCACTCAACCAATGGTCATCACTCTGCAGTTCAGATGGTCCATGCAATGGAACACACTCTACACATGGCTGCCCTTGAACCTGACCCAGAAACTGCAGAATGCAGCAGTGTGGCCTGCTGACAGCGACATCTGTGTGGGTGCACATTCAGCCGGTGCTATGCCAACTGCACTGGCTGTGAATTGAGTACTGGATCCAGTTCAAGGTTATGGTATTGACCTTAAAAGCTCTATGTGGCCTGGGACCAGCATACCTACGGGATCATCTCTCCTCGTATGTGCCCTGGAGAGCCTTACGCTCTGCAGATCAGCATCTACTGGTATTCCCTGGCCCCAAAGATGTCCACTTAGCCTCGACCAGGGCCAGGGCCTTTTCTGCCCTGGCCTCAACCTGGTGGAACACGCTCCCGTCTGAGATCAGGGCCCTGTGGGACGTATTACAGTTCCGCAGGGCCTGTAAAATGGAGCTGTTCTGCCAGGCCTTTGGCTGAGACGTTCAACCATCTCGTGCTTCCCCTTCCCACAGTAATTTGTTATCTAACATCCTGCAGGAGGCACTGTGGACCATCCTGGATTTTTTGTCCTGTTTTGCTGCCATCTTGTTCTGATTGTTTTAAATCTCCCTTTGATAATATGTTTATTCCTATTTTATTGTATATTTTATATGCTGTGAGCCACCCTGAGCCCACTTGTGGCATAGGGCAGGATATAAGCTTAAACAATTAAATAAATGTTGCTTTATTTTTTTATAATTTACAAATTGAGGGGTTAATTGAGAAAATGTCTGAAGTGAGAGAGGAGGAGTACTTGGTAAATGCATTTGTTTTGATGTGAGAAACATCAAAGCAGCCACTAAAGCAAACCTCTAAACAAAACTTTTTTTTTTTAAAGGAATTGCTTAAATCATCAAGATGAGAAAATTGTCGAATATTGCTGTATGATTCTTTTCACTTGCCTTAACCCTGAGAGGACAAGAGAGCTGCAGGAAGAAGACAATTTGATCATTGCTCTCACAGTTCTTCAAGCCTGCCGAAGGTACCCGGAATCAGAATGGGTGTATGTATTTATTTAATTTATTTTTTCAAAACGTTTTGCAAAGATTCTTGCTGAGGTCTTAGCGTCGTCTCTCCAGATAAAGAAGCACAGTTTGATTTAGAACATTTTCTCTTACTACCTATATTGCAAGAATTTCAGGTGAGGATGACTCTGAGAAAGATGCAATTCCCCATGTGCAGACATAGACTATGTCCCATATCCCAAGATGTACGTGTTTTGGAAATCTGGGCTGCCATTTGTGGAATAAATGTTAGGTAACTCTTGCTGGGCTACCTGAAGGGTTTTGTAGACGGTGCAGATTTGGAATTGATTTTAAAGTTTATTTACGGCAGCAAAGCTGGTTTGGGCAGCAAACTGGAAGAAAACAGCATGTCCGTCCATAAACAAACAGCTTCATAAAATCCGCTTTGTAGCATTTTTTTAGATTGAATATCTTCCAGTTTGGAATAGTCATTATATAGGCAAACTTGTGATCCATACATAAGCTGGGGCAGAACCTTGCCCTGAAAAACTTACAATATGTAGGAGATATAGGAACCCCCTTTTGTATGGAAAAATCTTAGTGTCGCTAAAACTGACTTTTGGGCAGATTCTGTTACCTGAGCAGACTGAGCAGCCCATGAATCAGATGCTTGAAAGGCCACACCTCGGCAACTGAACACTTTAACTTGGTTGATCGTCTGCCCGTTGATCCACCATCTATGGTTAGTGAACCTTTTAGCAAAAAAATCTTCATTTTAGAGAAGTGAATTGTTAGTTGTAGCATTAAAAAAAAAAGTTAATGCATCATCAGAGAGCTAAAAGGATCGGTTTACAAGAGGTTGATCTATTTACAAAATGTTGGTTATGGTTTATTGTACCCTGGTCTGATAAAATGCTTCCATTTATCTTCTGTGAACCTTTGCAACACAGTTTTATTATTTTTTCTGTACTCTTTGTGTGTTGATTGAAAATGAAATAAAAATAGTGAACAACCATCTTGAGATGTTCAGAAGGATAGTAGCATCCCCTTGTATTAACCTTAAATTGGGGCTTCCAGGGAAACTGTGGACTTTAAATATTTTTAATGAATAGATAAAAGTATTATGAAACCAAGTATTGCTGGTACTACTAAAACTGAGATCTGTCATAATAGACAGAAGTAATGTTGCCGTTTTTAAAAATCTGTTTGGTGCTCCATAATAGTTCTTGGAGAAAATGGTTTAAGATTAACAGTCAAAGTAGAAATTTTAACTGAGCCAATGCATGTCCTGTTAAAATATAGATGGACAATTAAAGGCCATCAGAGTTTAATTTGCTGTCTTCTACCAGCAGCAGTTATCATAATAGCTTCCAAAAGTGGTGTTCTTCTGATGCACCGTCCAGAAGGATTTGTTACATAGTTATATTGACTTTGGAAAGTAGCAGAACAGTCCAAAATGATTGAGATTATGCCATTAAGGAAAGTATAAAATGAAATGAAGGCTTTTTACAAGCACCGCTACCCCTCATAAATTTTTGTAAGCTAATGTTTAATTTTAATCTTTACAAATCCTATTTTTCTTGTATCTGACAGTTCTTCTGTTAAGATTTCATGGGCATAGAAGGGTGTCACTCTGTTTAGGACCGTATCATTAGTCTCTGTAACTTTTAAAATCAGAATAATTTTTGAAAAGTGGGACCCCTAACTCTCTTCCCCCCATTTTGGTAAACTGGCACTAACATGATTTTCTCCTGTAGATAATGGCTGTAAATTCATTACATACTGTGAGATTCCCCCCTCCTATTGTTGAAAGTTTATAGGATCCGTGTTGTTACAGGACTGAATCTGTGTGACCCTGTTTGAGATCTGAGTTGCAGATCTGTCATCTGGGTTGACAGTGGGTTTCTGATAATAGGCTAGGATTTGGTCTTGCTCCTGGGGGCTCTTTTGTTGTCATGAAGGATAGTTTTGTAGCAGGACATACCTTTTTAAAATAAGTCTTTTGCAAAGATTAGAAGGTTTTTTCCCTTCTCTTAATAAAAAGCCTTCTGTCAGAGGCAATAGGGCTGAACTCAGGGAGCATGCCTCAGTTTTCAGCATTGAAACATGTGAAAGATGAGGTGTTATCTCCGTGAGTTCCAGTATGTGGAATTACTTTTGGTGTGTTGCAGTTGTTGTAATTAAAAAATTGCAACTTGGACATCTCATCTTGCTACGTGAAGGCCTTTTCTTCTTTACATGTAAGTAACATAGAATTCTGCCTGCTGTACTGGAAAACTGCAAAATGTTAAGAAGTCAGGTTTATTTTTTTCTAATCAGCACCAGAGAAGAGTGCTATGGCTTTTGGAAGCTGCTATCTGTAGGAGTGAAAACCCCACACGGGATGACATGTGTGATCTATTTTAGATCTTGAACCTGCAGTCATCGGTGTTTGTTAGGGGGGAAAGTACTTCAAAATTACATATAATCATATAACAAATTCCGAATAAGGCAGCAGACTGTGGATCAATAGAGCTGAAAAATAGAGAGCAAAGGACAGATGAGGAGATTACTCTGCAAACCTGAAGGAAGTCTCAGATTTGCAGAAAAATCTGAGATCATTAAAAAATGCACCAGGGGGATTAATACTCCTCAAAATAACAATATTGCCTGTAGCTTCAAGAAAAGAAAGCCTACTGAAGTCTCAGTTGCCATCTTGGAGATTGCTAGGCAAGCACAACAATATTGCTGAGCTTTACAAGTCTTGGTCTCTGTCAAGCAAAATCATGGGGCGGGGGGAGAGCTGAGGTGGACTGGAAGGCCAGAACAGCCCTGCCAAGGGTTCTGTCCCCCTCCCCTGTAATGTCCCCAGTGGAAGAGAACTTGCTGGGGACAGGCCTAGTGACCACTGGAGACTCACTACCCTTGCCACATGGCTCTGTGACTGTAAAAAAAAAGTATTTACAGTGCATTTTTAATCTAACTTCAGATCATTGATGCAGTTTAAACGAAGGATCTTTCCTTGTCATCAGTTGTAGCCTTGCAGTTGCACAAGAAGAAGTCTTTGCTTAACACTTTACCACAGATTAAACCAATAGCTTCTGCTAGTACCATGACAGCTATGCTAACTGAAGTGGACCACAGAATACACACCAATACCTGTAAATAAGGCAAAATATCGTGAGTTAATTTTATTAAGTTAGAACAAGGGGAGATAAACCTTTGGTTAATGTTCTATGTCTTAAGGCCTGCCATTGCCTGCTATTTCCATCTGACCAAAGTTCAAAACCCACCACATTGCCCTTAGGAATTTGAAGCTCCCCCCCCCTCCAACTTTGCACAAGACTGAAATATTCAATTTGTGGAAGATCGTAAGACAAAAGCTACAGATTGGGGACCTTTGTTATTTTTGTGGTTATTTTGCTAACAGGAATTTGAAGGTTTTAATATATATATATTTTCCTAAATTCTGTTAACTCTATAGGATGTGTCCTGTCCTCTTTCTGCTTCCCTTGTGACTACTCATAACTTAAGCTTTGTTTGAAAGTGGAAATTTGATACATTGCACTATTTATTAAAGAATCTCAACATCTCAGTTGAGTTAACCTCTTGTCTTCTGGTCCGTCAAATGATACAGATTATATATTTCTCCTTTTCTTTACCGTTTACATTAGGTCAAAGGTTGCCTAAACAAATCAAAATGGTGCTATTTAATCTTATCCAGAAACTAAATGTAGGCTGGTTTGGTCCCTTAGTAATTAGTGAATGTTACACTCTCCCCTTTGAAATTCCAGTTTGAAACATTTATCTCTCTTAGCAGGTATTGGTACAGACGTCATTTAGTTAGCAGCCGGCTATTGTAAAGTCCTAATATAAATACAAACTCCAGTGCAGAGCAGCTAACTGTGCAGTTTTCTCATACCAATAGCAGTTTGTCTTTGTCCACCCCACCCCCCCTTTTTCAGGTTCCTGATTGTTACCAAGCATTTACTGAAGTGCCCGGAGTTGGTCGAAGCGATGTATGCCAGACTGAGCAATCAAGAAAGGTAACCCCAAAAACCAATGTGGGTTTTAGCATTTAGCATTCCATATAGAGTATCCTGTTCGCATGATTTGAAAAAAAATTGTGTGGTTTCATAGTTGGCACAAAATCTCTAAATGCATGTTTCTATGTCAGTAATGGTTTTAAATTGGTTGGTTAACATTACAATTTAGCCGCAACTGGCAGGGATTTAGATAGGAGTTGCAGAATCCAGGTTGGCGCCCTTCCTCTGTAAAGAAAGGCAGAGAGAGAGAGAGAGAGAGAGAGAGAGAGAGAGAGAGAGAGAAAGAGAAGGCAAGGTTTCATGCTTGTGCCTCGATTTCATCAGGGCGCCGCACCCTGTGGCATCGTGCTGCTCTACTTGAACTATCGTTCAGTTGGCGGGGGGAGGGCAGGAGTCCAGCGAAGCAGATCTGCACTAAATGTACTTATGCGTCTATACAGAACTGTAGCAAAGTGAGCACTTCTTATGCTGCTGGGTCTTTTTAAAAGAAAAAACTACAAACAGCGTATTGTGGAGAAAGGAACAAGGATACTAGCTTTGAAAAAGAAAATGTCAGCTAGGTACAATAACATACGGATTTTGTGAGTGTCACCGTGTTTCCAGCTAATCTGTTGTTTTGAAAACTGCCCCAAAAGGCAGACTTTTATTTATTTTTGTAACAAACTACAACTAAACAGAACAAAACAACAGGACACAGTACAGTACATTATCACAACACAACACTAAAAACATGACACAAAAAACTAAAGTACATACATAAAACATAAATGGGGGTTATTTAGTACCATTTGTATATCATATTTAAAGCATCTTATTATTCAATATTCAGCTAATCTGTTCAGGTCCATCACAGCCATAGCATTTAGTAGTGGATAGCACTAACCGTGGTGTGTTGCTGTAGTAGTCCTGGCTAAGGTACTAAGCTTACAGTGCAATCATAGTATGGCTTGTTGAGTCAACAGTGAGGCTTGCATGCCCCTTTGGAATTCATGAAGAGATGCTGCATGGGTGAGGAAACTGCCTAAATCACAGGTCCCCAACCTTTTTGAGCCTGTGGGTGCAGTTGAAATTCTGACATGGCATGGTGGGCACAACAACAAAATGGCTGCCACAAAATGGCTGCTGCAGGAGGCGGAGCCAGCCACAAAACGATGGCCACAGCTTAACTTCAGTAACACAGTGCAGATGCTTGTGCTGTGCTGGCAGCTGCTGCCAAAGCAACATTTTTAAAAAATGTGCACTGCCATTCAGAAGCCAAGCTGCCCAAAGGCCCTACCTGACCCCACCCACTTCCTAGAAGTACTGGTGGGTGCCAGAAAAGGTGTCAGTGGGTGCCATGGCACTCATGGGTACCTTGTTGGAGACCCCTGGCCTAATCTAAGGTATCTTCAGTGAAGATTAAGACTTAGCCATGATTTGCAGACTTTAAATAAGCCATGTTTTCACAGTTGGGTGCAAGCCCAATTCTGAACTGTCATGATATTGAGATGTTATACAAACAAGCAATCAGTACTTGTTATGTCTGCTCAAGGTCTTACTGTTCCAGTTTTGAGAAATATACACACAACACCATGAAAAGTACTAGCAGACCAGAATACTGTGTTTGGGAATGTTCCAAAGGCATATGACAGAGTTTTTACTTTTGAAACTATACAGTCTGTAGACCGTTTCTGTGGGAAGTTATCAAGGTAAAAAACAAAAAGGGTATCATGCCAGTAAATTGTACTGACGAAGATCTGTTGACCCCCGAACATTGCTTTAGAAACTAGACCAGCTTGAGACTCATTGTCTCATTCTGAGGCAGTAAAGGGATACCTTTCACCTCAAGGGCAGCGTCCTTGCAGTGACTGAGTTGTGGGGTGGATGAGAACAGAGGTGGCCTCAAGGGGGGTGGAAGAGCAAAAAGAGGCAAATGCTGCTGTTACAGTAAGCTGCATCTTGCAGACTTTTTTGTAAATGAAATTGCAGTGGTTTCCTTCATTAAAGAATTGGCAGTTTTCTAACTAATTACCTTATAAAGGTTGGATACCATCAATATTTGCAGCTGTCGAGATCTCAGCTGTCATCCCAACACTCCTTATGGCATAAGGGTGTAGACCATGGCAAAGCCTGCCTCAATACCACAACCTGTTTGTTTTTGAAACAGGTCCCAAGGCCAAAGGCTCATCCAGGATTGTGATGATGCATGTTGAATTGTTCCAAAGAATTGCTGTTTGTATGTTAACTGGACATAATGTAGTGATATCTAACAGCATGTGTTAGTGGATTTGGGCCATAATCATTTGAAAAGCTAGGCCTTGATTTATTTTCCGGTGTTCTGAGAATAAGAATTTCCAGGAAGAGTTTTGAGGCCTGTATTGCTAGGGTTTGTCCCTTTTAAATTTGAAATCTGCCACTGGGATTTTAAAGGTTAGATGTACGGGTTTCTTGTCTATTACCTGGGGATGTTGTTTTGCACAGTGTGTTCTATTTGTGTCCCTGATTATTTACAGAAAACGCATATCTCTCCTTCCCATAGTTTTAACTTGTTTGGGAAAATAAATATGTACATGAAATGCAAATTTGCCATTACTTAAATGTCAAACCTCATACTTGAATTACAGATATCCTGTTGGCAGGAAGTTCTGAGAAGGTCCTGAGTGTTCTCCATAAAGAGAGGTTTATAAGTGCCAAAAGAATTACAGAAGAACTTGACTGCATTTTAATCAGGAGTACTGGAATGATGTACTAGAAATATGGTGTACAAAAAGCTTGATAGTTTAAAATACAACCGTAAAAAAAGAATGTCAATTTATTAACAAAGCAATCAAAGCGAACTTTAATCAGGAATCCATACTTAAATTATCTTGTTTTAAGCTTCACAGTGGGTAAATTAATGGTTGATCCTAGGCAAGCCTTTTTTATTATTTTTATAGTGTCCATTATATTATCTGTATAAAGTAGGGATGGCATATTTTGAAATGCAAAAAAGAGGACATATTTCCCAACTGATTACTTCAAACAAGTGATCACTATGACAAATCTCATTTTTAATACCCCTACAATTTAAGCTGTGATAATTGCTACTAACTAGGAATATTCTTAACCTTCCAACCCCAAAAGAGGAAATTTTCATGAGGTTTTTTTAAGAGCCCAAAAGAGGACGGACATCAAAAAAAGAAGACATGTCCTCTAAAAAGAGGATAGCTGGTAACCCTAGTATAAATTGATTCCTTCTGTACCAGCACTTGCCTCCAATTCAATATACATATTGATTTATAATATTTATATGATCATCTCACCACTCAAGGTGGGCAACAACAGTGTAAAAACATTTTTTGGGGTATTTTTTGCCTTTTTGTGTGTTCGTGTGCCTGTGCCTGGAAGTCATAGCAATCTCTGGCGACTCCTACTGGGGCATGGAAGACATTCAGAGAAGTGGCTTGATAGCCTGCGTCTGCGTCCCAGCCCTGGTATTCTTTGGAGGTCTCCCATCCAAATACTTGCCAGGTTCGGCCCTGCTTGGCTTCCAAGATCTGACAAGATGTTTTATGCTGGCTATCCAGGTCAAGGTTGGTGTGAAAACAATTTGATAAAATAAATTTTAGAAGAATAGATATAAAAATGTTAAAAACCAATCTAGCCTTTCCTGATATCAGGAATGTCTGTTGATGTCCAGTGACACAAGAAGATGAGTTCTGGAGTTAGAGTGATATCATATCCTGTTACCAGGAGAATATGCCTTTCAATTTCCTTTCAAAAAATCTGTAAGAGAGGGCAGTCCCACCAACAATGTTTGAAGGAGCCCAGATTGTCGCATCCTTTCCAATAATTGGGGGAGGTAAAGTTAGTTATACAGGCTAATTTTACTGGCCATGTACCATCAGGTTAGTATCTTGAAGTTTTGCAATCTAACATGCCTCGAAGAGACCGTATCCAACAGGGAGCTCCAAATGGACTGCTAGTGTTGCTCAGAAAAATCAAGACCACAATCCTCCTGCCATGCTAGTTGATAGTGCAGGGGTTTAGCATCTGATAAATTGAGTAAAAGCTTGTAGTGTTTGGGTACTAAGCTCTCCTGATATCAGGAAAGACTTGATTAACTGCCTACTTATAGCCGCCAAAACATCCATTGCGAATTTATGGAGGCAACAAGTAGTACCATCAGTTGACTTGTGATATGAAAAAAATTGGGACATTAATTATGGAAAAGATCAATAATAACCTTCTGCAATCAGACATCTACCATAGACAGATGACATATGAAGCCAAATGGCTCCCCTATATAGAGTACATTAATTCTAACAACATTCTACCTTCTAACCCGATCTATCAAGATCTCCTTTTACTTAAAATATATTCCTCTTTACTTACCCCTCCTCTGCCTTTTTCTAGTCTTGAAGTATCCTCATGATATCTGAAATAGATGGAATATTATTAGTTTAAATGGTTTACATGTCATCTAAAAGGGTAACAGTTTATATACGACTAGTTATAACTGCTTAACAATAACATTTACTTGTGTATTTGTATTTAATAGTCCAGTTAATTGTTTGTAACTTGATATATTTTATTATTAGCTCTTGCAGAAATGTTAAGTTTTATGTTTTGTATTTGTGCTGTTTCTTAATAAAATTTTAAAAAAAATGAAAAAGCCAGTCTAAAAGCATGTACTGCCCCCACCTTTGCTCCGGCTTCCCCCGAAGTCCTCTGGAGTAACTCTGCTTTGAAGCCTAGCCAGACAGGTAGGAGCCCTCCTGGTCTCTTCTGAGAGGCTGTTCCAGAGGCATAGGGCAGCCACTGCAAATGTATTTATATTTTAAAATAGCTATATGCCCACTGTGCTCCCAGGATCCAAGGCAGGGAACAACAATATAAAAAATAGTACAAAACAATCTAATAAAGCTTTAAAAAGAAACAACACATGAAAAAGTTGAACCCCAGTCTATTGCAATGCTCCTTCTAAGCTGTGGAGCCTTGTGAGCAAAAATTCTACTTTGTGAGCTACTGGCATCAAAGTTGTGAGCGAGCAGTTTGGCTGCTGCATAAATCTGGAGCCATCCTTCCTGAGCTAGGACAAAAATGTGTGAGCCGGAGGCTTAAAAAACTGTGAGCTAGCTCACACTAACTCAGCTTAGAGGGAACACTGGTCTGTTGCTGAGCGTGCCTTAGACAGGGACTGTCTGACAGGAAACCTTCCTGAGAAGAACCAAGCTGCTGCTCTGGAGAGGCAAATAGATGTGCCTAAGTCATAAAGGGTGGAGCTGTGGTGGCTCAAGTGGTTAAGACGCTGAACTGCAGGCTGTGGAAGGTCAGTAGTTGAAAGGTTCACAGCAACACCTCGAATTGGATCCAGAAACTAATTGGCAGCCAGTGAAGGGCCCTCAAGATAGGAGTGACGTGGTCCCACCAGCTCCCCCCAATAAAAATGCACTCCCACTGTATTCCACTGGTTGCAGTTTCTGTAGGATCTTCAAGGGGAGCCCTTTATAGAAAATGTTACAATAATCTAGCCTCAGGGTTGCTAAAACATGGATTAACATGTCCAGATCAGATATCTGCAAATAGAGGGCCAGCTTCTAACTGGATGTAGCTGGAAAAAGGATTTTTCACTGTGATGGACGCCTCCTTCTCCAACAGGAGACATGGTCCAGCAAGACTTCCAAATTCTTCATAGTCTTTAAGTGAAAGCTGCACTCCATCAATAGTAAGATGACCAGTATGGGTTAAAGCAATAGCCCCTTCCAGCTAGCATCATCTGCTTCTTACCTAGATTCGTCTTCAATTTTGACCACTGCATTTGCACACTAGGCCAACTCTTGACTGTCAGAAAAATGCACACATGAAAAAGCACAATAAATAGTATTTTAAAAGCCTGCTATTAAAGATTTTAAATACACTGAACAACTTTTAAAAATAGCTTCCTCTTGTGGTTCATGCAGAAGAATGCTGCCCCTGTGACTGTCTTTTGGCAAAAGGTGGGGATGGGAGAATATAATAATTTTTCCTCATTAAGATAAGAAATGAAAAAAGTGTCTCCATACTGCAGGTTGAGGTTAAAGGTGGGCCTGTGTGTGGACAGGTAAAAGTCAGGTTATTTTACTGTTCCGCTCTTAAGGAATAAAATATGGGCAACATCTACGTATGCTGATTGTTCGCCTATTAACCACGTAAAGCTGCTGAGGATGTTGCATTTAAATGGAGGTAAATGTGCTAGAAACTCTCTGAGGTTTCATAGTAGCTGAAAGGTCTGTTCTGGCTCCCTAGCTGAACTGTGGTAGCTTTAATACAGTTATTTATTTTATGACATTTAAATATTGCTTTTCAGTGCAAGAGTTCTCAAACTGATTTGCATATATAAATTCTGTTCCCCCCAAATGTATATTTAATATTTCTGCCACAGTGGGGCATTGGAGTTGGCTTAAAATGGTTTAAAAAGGTGAGTTGGTTTTTACAGATTCTGGTTTTTCTGTTCATATGATCCACCATTATCCTGAACTCCATCATTGTAAATAAGTAATGCCATTTTTTTCCCATTCCAGGACTGTGTTGTTAGAGTTGGTATTATCAGAAATAAGTGACAAGAATTCAGCTGTTTGCAAGGGAATAGACACGTTTCTTGCAAGCTGTTTCCAGGAGAAATGTCAGTCTGTGCTCAGACTAGCTTCTGCCGCAAATAATGAAGATGAGGTAAGATTTCTAAGCACTAGAATCTGATGTTGTACCCTTGATTAACTCTTACTTGATCTGGACCAGTGATTCCCAACCTGTGGGTCTAGACCCCAAAATGGGTTGTGGGCAGGCTGGTAGCCAGGATTTTGTGGCTTGTGGGGCAGTTTTTTTTTTCTGGTGGGGATGAAGCTTTCAGTGCAGAAAGAAAAGCCATTTAGCCAATAGAAAGCTGTTACCAGGATAGAGCTCTAAACTGCAAGCTGTCAACCACTTTAGATGAGAGTTTTCAGTTGCTGCAAATTAATCACTTCTGCCTGCCTAAGCAACAATTCTGATAAAAAGCTGGCAGGTGGGGGTGATGACTTCTATAGTCAAGAAAGCTAATCCTTAGGCAGAAAAACTCTCTTAAAGGAGACCAGTTTTTTGACAGAGAGTTTGAAGGGGTCCTAGAGGTCACCTACTCCAACCCCCTTGTTCAGTGTGGGAATTAGTCAACTACAGCACCCCACTCTGCTTAAAGGAGTGCACACTTTTAAAGAAATGTTTTTAAATGATTGAAAAAAACATTTACAGGAGAAATTCTTCTGGGGCTGTGCCTTTAAGAAAGAGAGCAGAGCCCCCCAAAGTCCCACTGCAGCTAAGGGCCTCGTTGCCAGCCAGCCCTCCCTATTGGCTAATCCTGCCCTTTGCTTCATTTTTTCTCTTCCATCCTCCTTGTCAGCATCCCACATTCTCATCCCCCCACCTTCCTTTGTGATAATGACTGGGGAAAATCTGTCTGTTAACCAGTAACATTACAGAAGTAGCTGGAACGAGGGGAAAATGGAATGCCACTAGCTTGTGGCAGCTGCACCTTTTGTACAATGTTTTTGGTTTCTCAGCATCATGTGGTTGGCTGCTGTAGAAAATGCACTGCTGGACTAAATAGGCAACAAAGACATAGTTTACTTTGGGTGCCAAAAAACCTAGGATGGGTCACTGTACCGAGTAAAATATGTACTTGAAGGACCATACAGAAATGGCTGGGAACTACTGATCTAGACCCCTAATGTTCCATTTACACCTGCAGCTTTCATGTATATAAGTTTCCCATTCATCTTAATGGGTAGAGAGCCAGTTTGGTGTAGTGGTTAAGTGCACGGACTCTAATCTGGGAGAACCGGGTTTGATTCCCCACTCCTCCACTTGCAAGCCATAGTTCTGGCACAGCCCCACCTACCTCACAGGGAGGGGGAGGGGAAGGGAAAGGAGTTTGGAAGCTGCTCTGAGACACCTTTGGGTAGTGAAGGACTCCTCCTCCTCCTTCTATTCCACGCATAGTTGGCAGTCTGTCCTGAGTGCCTTTAGAGGGTACAATGACAGAAAACCATTTTTTTAAAAAAGCATCTCTCTCTGTTTTTTCTGCCCTGAAATGAATAAAGATTCCCACTGGGCAAAGGAATTTGGTGCACGATCCCATTGGCCGATGTGAGGGGAAGGCACCCAAACATTTGGGCTGGTGTTCTGTAGAGATTCTCACAGCACTGTGAGTTCCTGTAACAGCTTGTAGCATTGCTACAAAGCCCTGTTTTGTTCATGGTGCTTAAGTAGCAGATATAGTTCTTCCTAAACACTTGAGGTGATCACATAATATCTCCATCAATTAACTGTAACACTTCAGGTTGGAAATGGGAGGCAGCCTTGAAATTGTGGGGCTGATGCCCAAGTCTTAAAGCTTAACTGGTTGGTGGATTGGCTTTTTGGCCCCAGAGCAATTATTAACTGGGTTAGGAAAGGTATAACGTACTCTCTGTGAAGAGTGATGTTAGTTCAGCCACTGTTGTATTTCATTTTTTTTGTTTTCTGGCAAATCTCTTTTCTTCAGATGGTGACTTCTGGTTGGCACATATCAGTCTGATTGGAGATAGGCAATGCCAAGAAATGGTTACCCAGTTGAATAAATAATATGCAAATGTGAATCTTTGCCTGACCATAAATACTGTTTATAATCCCAAATGAATAATTATTGAAGTTTAATGTAAACGATCATGGCTAGGTTGTCTAACCACAGAATCTTATACTAATTCTGTGGTTAACAGGCTGGGTGTTGGAATGGTATTTTTATCTCTGGATTATTTGAAGCAGAGCAAAACATTATAAGAGAAATAACTGGGCTAGCAATTTTCTATAGTTTTATTATGACCTTCTGTTTTTTGTTCTCAATTTATTATTCTGGCTTGGATAGGATTCTTGCAGTGTACCTGTGAATGTGCTGCAAGGGCTGTGTTATAAAAATTGAACTTCTGAGAAGGGTCTGATCAGGTCCCTGTGTGCTTAAGAAAATAAATTTTGCACCAAGGTCATCCAAGGTCATTTGCAGGCTTGAAACTGAAAGCTGCACTTGTGAAACTTCTGTTCTGTGCCCGGTGACGCATACTGCACTTTTCAGAGCTCCTGCATAAATGCAGGTGAGATACAGCTCCAGGCATGATTCATGGGGGTGGATGGGTTTTACAATTTGCTAGAAAAATTGGAATCTGGAGCTTTCAATAGCATTTTGTGTTTTGGGGATGAAAAAAACCTTTCTGCTTAGTGATGGCGCAAAAATTTGAAAGGGGGCTTGTATCAGCAAACCAACAAGTCTCCCAGCTGCTTGGCTCACACCGTAACTACTTTAAACCAGGAGCGTAAGTGGCCCTGGGCAACTGCAGCATCCATTGCCCCTGTCATCCATTATGAAGACCCAGGAATTTCTAGGGTCCCATGGCACCCGAGTGCCTGCCATTGTAGCCTGGGAGGGAGGAAGGCGGGAGTGGGACAGAGTTCGGGGCTTAAGAGGTCAGATGGGATGTAGACATTCGATCCCATGACATTTCTGGCTATGTCATTTGGAGCCCAAGATCTAATCTTTCTCTCTGAAAGAGATAAACTTCTTTGTGAAGGGGGTACCCAGTGATTTCTGAACTGAGAAACAGGGGAGTGGATCCATTGCTGTTTGTGTTTTTAATTTCAAATTGATGATGTTTTGTTTTCTGCAGGAAGCCCTGGTTACTCTTCGGCTTCTTGACGCTCTTTGTGAAATGACATCCAATGACGGACAACTGGAACGTCTGCAGGCTTGCCCTGCTTTGCTTGAGACTGCTGCCAGTAAGTAGAGAATCCGCACTATCAAAAATCAGATAATTTAATGATTGAATTGCTTTGTACTTTGCTTGGAGGACGTAGATGTGACAGTTTTATGCTGTTTAATCCACCTTCAGTTTCAGCAAGAAAGGCAAGCTTAAATACAAGTTGGTTTGTGGTAATTGTGTTAACTTGATTCAAGTAACAATAAAATAAGATGTGTTTCTCCTCCACGTAGAATCAGCAAGCCTGCTGTGCTTTTACAGGCCTGTGAGATTTTGTTCATTCAGACAAATTTGTATTTTGTGACCTTGTAACGGCCAATGGTTAATGACAATAAACTAAACTGAGCTGACAAAAATTCAGACAAGGCCATTCAGATCTTACCCAGTTTTCCAGCATTTTGTATAGAGTTCTCCAAAGCCTTGGTCTTATATTCATACAAACCTTCCTTATACTGCCACTTTGTTAAGGTCAATGCTGTCTATACTGATTAGCAGTGGCTGTCCTGGACCTTGGGTAACAGAAGATCACCTCACCTGCCACTTGATCCTTTTAACTGATAATGCTGAGGATTGGGCCTAGGATAGGCATGCCAACCTCCAGGTGGTGGCTGGAGGTCTCCTGGGATTACAACTGATCTCCAGGCAGCAGAGATCACTTCACCTGGAGGAAATGACCACTTTGGAAGGTGGACTCTTGTGGCATGGTACCCCACTGAAGGTCCCTTCCTCCCCAAACCTTGCTCTTCTCAGGCTTCACCCTGCAAACCTCCAGGTATTTCCCAATCCAGAGCTGGCAACCCTCGCCTAGGACCTCCTGCCTGCAAAAGCCGATGCTCTGCCACTGAGCTGTGGAAGTTCCCACATGGCTTTAATTAGTTGATCTTGTCATCTCTATGCTAATTGGAAAGTGCACAGAGAGCAACAACCCATAGGTTATATAGTTTGCTGCCGAGAGGACCCTGCCATACCCTAAATTTAAAGGCCTTGGTAAGCATTACAGGGTAAAAAAATCTGTACACCCGTGTGTGCTACCAGATCTCCTCTCTCCCCTGTGTTTACATGCTGAAATAGACATTTGAACAGTTTTTACACACGGTGTTGTTTGTGCTTTCATTCTACAACTCTGCGGCCGGTAAAATCCTCTGGTGAAGCAGTCTTAAAACAGTGCGGGAAATGTTTGGAGGCCCCATGAACTACTTCTTAATGAGAATGTCTTTGTATTGAGATAGACGCTCTAAGTATATTCTTGATTGTATTGCGAATGCAGGGTAAGCTACTGTGATAAATTGTTTATTTGTCTGCGCTTTTTGAAAGATGAAGGATGAAAGGGCAATGAATGTACAGGATCTGTGATCAGCATATGATTAATTCCAATTAATTTTATCCCATTTTTTGATCCCCCATAACTTGCATAAGAAAGAAGAATACCCTCAAACCTCTAATGATTCAAAGGATCTTCCCCTAGACATCAATCCTACTGACATAACTCCTCTCCTGTGGAGGAGGCCAGAGGTGTGTTTGTGCCCCAGGCATTGCCCTTTGCCTTTAGCTGAGGCCAGCTATCCTTCCAGTCAGGGCGTTTTGAAGGAAAATGTGGAACTCCACCATCCTTTGGGATATCAGTTTGCGCATGCAGCACGTGTGGCTAAAATACAGCTGTGCAGTCTGTGAGGAGTGTCCTTGGCAACATGAAGAGAAATGGGACCTCTGGATCAGGGCCTTTGGTTCCAGAGGGGTCTGGCTAGTCACTTTAATTTTATCACTCACAGGACAACACAGCTTTTGCATTATTTGAATTTTTGAACTTGTGCCAGTGTTTGTTTGGAATGGCACATTTCTGTTTCAGTTTTTTAAAAACGAAAGCCTTACTTCCGACCACCTCTGGCCCTGAGAGGGCTTTCCATTCACCATAGGTCACCCTCCTATTTTCTTTCTTGAATTAGGAAGACTTCCTGGGACAGACTTTTCCAGGTAGCAGGAGTGCCCTTCCCATTGCTGTAACCAGTGCCCCCTCTAAGCTGTGGAGTCTTGTGAGCAAAAATTCTACTTTGTGAGCTATATTGGCATTAAAGCTGTGGGCAAGCAATTTGGCTACTGCATAAATTAGTTTGCTCTGGAGCCATCCTTCCTGAGCTAAGACAAATATGTGTGAGCCAGAGGCTGAAAAACTGTGAGCTAACTCACACTAACTCAGCTTCGAGGGAACACTGACTGTAACATCCCTGAACTTCCTTACTACATAGAACTAGCATCTGCAACATGAAACTAATTAGTGCTATGATAGGCAGTCCAAATGCTTGACCTGAGGCTTGTCTTTTTCTTTGTTGTCCAGGAACACTGCAGCTTGCCCATCTTTCTGGGAAGCAGGCCACCAACGTTTTCACTGCAACTCATTCTGCAACAGGGCAGGAGCAGACCTCTCACCCCGCTGTGGGTTTCAAATCGCATCTGATTCGCTTGATTGCAAATTTGTGTTACAGGAATAAAGCTAATCAAGACAAGGTAAGAGGAATTAAAATAAGTTAACAGGATGCACAGAAAACAAACGCGCATAAAGAAATTATGTCAGATTCTCTTCAGTGGTGATGGTCTCCTTTCCTGCTAAGCTTCACGGAACCAGTTCAGTTTTCTTTATAAAAGGGGTGTGTGTGTGTGCTTCACAGCAATAATGATAATCAAGAGTGCTGCCGTTCATAGGTGCCGTATTTAAAATCACTGCCATTAATCCCACTGTTAAGCACAGTGTTAAATGCACACTAAAAATATTGCAGTTGTTGCCCTGGGACCACGGGAAAATACGTGTGTGTGGCCAGTTACATACGCACCCCTGACTCTGGGCCTCTTGGGATCTGATTCTTTGTATACACTGATGTGGCACCTTCTCCATGGAAAAATGAGGCCATTGTTGTAAAAGGTCGACTTTTGACAACCACAAATGGATAGACTGAAGGCAAGACAGAAAGTTTAAAAGGCAGTTGGCATTCAAAATATTGTTGTCAGAATATAATAGTATTTTTACTTGGCAAGTCATAACAGTTAATAACTAAGATACCCAATTCTGTCTCACTCATAGTTAGTCCTCGGGAGAGTTGTGTGGATGTCTCTGCAGAACAGAGAGAAGGAAGGACTGATGACAGAGGGAAACAGAATGAGGAGGAGTCTTGGGGATCTGAGAGGGAGGGTTATGCTGGAGAGCTGGCCAAGTGGGTGGGTAGGGGTGGCAACAGGAGCCAGAGAACCAGAGATCTGGAAGAGTGGCTTTGGGAGCGACAAAGGGAAGGCTCCCTGGCAGGCATCAGAAGCAGTGGTCAGAGCATTGGGCAACAAGAGCATGGGGAACATGGACCATAGTGAGGGGAAGAGGAAGAGATCAAGAAAAGGGGAGGAGTTAAATTACAGCTTCCTATCCTAGAGGGTATGTGCTGGCTCCTTAGTGGCCAAGGGAGGTTAGATGGAAAAACCTGACCTGTTCCGTGGCTACAGTCCTGGACGGTATATATCTAATTTCCTATTTTGGGGTGTGTCTGTTGGGGGGGGGGCGAGGCCTTAGACAGCTGTGCTGATGTAACACAATTCTGGACCATAATGTCACTTAGGCAAACTTGCACTAGATCGCTTAGTCTGCATAAGTCTGTTTCTGCTAGTTAGGAGGAGGAGCAGGGGCCACGTGGGAGCAGTGCCTTCCCATTCTCCAGAGCCTTAAATATCTTACTCAGCTCCCCCAACCCCTACACATTGCACCAGGCGTTGCTCACATAACTTCCGAGCTACCTTGCCTGAAACGAAAAAATAAAAAATCTGAAACTTTCAGGTGCCTGTTCGGTGCAGAATACTACAATCCTTACTTTATGCGCTTCCGGGGATTACAAACTTCTGGGGATTTTTTTTCCTTTGGGGGGCATTGAAATTCCTTAGGCGGCTGTGCCGTTGGTAGGGGGCTGTGCTACTCAAGAGTCCTCTCTGCAGTGCGCTTGTGCCATGCCTTTCGTCAGGGCTGCTGAGCCAGGCACAGCCACGGCCCATCCACTCGCTCGCTGCCCAGCTGCTCTCCTCTCCACATTTGCATGGAGAGCAAAGGTGAAAGGGCAAAGAAGGGCCATCAGAGGGAGACCCTTATCTTTGCAAAATGCTGCGGGGGACCCTGCGGCATCTTTGGAGGGCTCTGGGCAGCGTTTTGGACCTTACGTTGGGTGGGACTTGCGGGATGTGGCTTTTGATTAAGGGGGCGTGGCCCTGAAATGCCCCAGCATAGCCCACAAAGTATGCATAGTCCTGTGTTATATAATCTCAGTATCTGCAAGAGCTTTGGTACGCTCAGGCTGACATTTTTGAAACTGATTTCAGGGATTTAAGTAACTGAAACCTAGATGAACTTTACCAGAATTTGAGTGATAAATTCATAGAATCATAGAGTTGGAAAGTACCTCCAGGGCCGTCTAACCTGCACAGTGCAGGAAATTCACAAATACTTCCCCCTCCACACCCGCAGTGACAACTGTACCATGCCCAGAAGATGACAAAAAACCTCCAGGATTGCTTCCTGACCCCAAAGTGGCAATCAGCACTTCTCTGGCTGAGTAAGAAAGGGCCACAACAACTAAGCACTGAGGCAACCCTTCCTGCCCTCCCTTTCATGATCTGCCTAAGTTCACAGAATCACATCAGGGTTATTTGAAAATTCCAGTTATCCGTATTCTTGAAAGACCGTGAGGTAAATAGTGTGTTGTCTGAAAGGGGAATTTCTTTTCACCAGGGTTTGGTAAGTTTCTTCTAGCATCTTAATGTGATTTTTATACCCATTTTTTTTGTTTCTCAGTTGTCAATAGTTTCCATTTCCAAGAACAATTTTATTCTCCTTCCCACCTGCACTTGTGTTGCTCTTTCATAAGTGTTAAATTTGATTGAAATTTGGGGCCAAACTAGACATAATGGTGGCCATAGGTTGTTATGGCCTGCCAAATGCCATAACAACAATGTTGTTGAAGCCAATGTTGGATCAGGCCAATGGCCCATCCAGTCCAACACTCTGTGTCACACAGTGGCCAAAAATACCAGGTGCCATCAGGAGGTCCACCAGTGGGGCCAGGACACTAGAAGCCCGCCCACAGTTGACCCTCCCCAAGCACCAAGAATACAGAGCATCACTTGCCCCAGAGTCCCTATCTATACCTTGTGGCTAATAACCACCGATGGACCTCTGCTCCATATGCTTATCTAATTCCCTCTTGAAGCTGTCCATGCTTGTAGCAGCCACCACCTCCTGTGTTAATCACTCTTTGGGTGAAGAAATACTTCCTTTCATTGATTCTAACCTGACCGCTCAGCAACTTCATTGAGTGCCCACAAGTTCTTGTATTGTGAGAAAGGGAGAAAAGTACCTCTTTCTCTACCTGCTCTATCCCATGCATAATCTTATAAACCTCGATCATGTCCCCTCAGCCGTTGTTTCTCCAAGCTAAAGAGCCCCAAGTGCTTTAACCGTTCTTCATAGGGAAAGTGTTCCAACCCTTTTATCATTCTAGTTGCCCTTTTCTGCACTTTTTCCAAAGCTATAATATCCTTTTTGAGGTGTGGTGACCGGAACTGTACACAGTATTCCAAATGAGGTTGCACCATTGATTTATATAGGGGCATTATGATGTTGGCTGATCTGTTTTCAATACCCTTCGTAATAATCCCCAGCATAACATTGGCCTTTTTATTGCAGTCACACACCGTCTCGACATTTTCATTGAGTTATCTACTACAGCTCCAAGATCTCTCTCTTGGTCAGTCTCTGCCAGTTTGGACCCCATCAACTTGTATTTATAGTTAGGATTTTTGGCTGCAATGTGCATCACCTTACGCTTGGCCACATTTTAAAGGAGAATTTGGCCATTTAAAAATGAGTGTGGTGGGACCAGGTGATCTTGTTTCCCCACCAAACCTTTTCAGATGCCCAAACAGTCCTCCAGAGCTGTTTTGGCACTTGAAAAGTTGTGTGGCAGGGGATAAGATTGCCTGGTTCTGCCACACAGTGGGCCTGATCAGGACTAGGACATTGCAGCATTTTAAAATGGCCAAATCCTTCTTTAAAATGGCCTTGGCAGCCACAGGTCAGCTAAAGAAAATTTATGCAATTAAGCAAGCAGTACTTACATAAAAGATGCATTGGTTTTTATGATGAGAATAAAGAGTTAATGTGTTTAACAAAACTTGAATATTTCAACATTCTTTATGCTTAAAGTGCTAAATGGACTAAATGGACTAGGAAACTTGACAGAAGGAGAAAAAGCTTCTTTTCAGTATCTCCCTTCTTTGTCTGATGGATACAGGAGATTGTGATAGTTTTGCCAGATTTCTACCCTTTTGGCTTTTAGTTTCTGGATGTATGAGTTCCAAAGAAGATGCTGATTAAGCATTACAGACCAGGATCTTAAGGATTTGAAGTTGTTAGTCACTGTGCTTATCTGTGTTATTATACGATCTTCTTAAATGTGTCAACAAGGTGTGTGTTTGCCTGGAGAAATAGATTTCAGCACCAGCCTACAAATCACTTTTTGAGATGATTATGAAATACTGGTAATCGGTGAGTGACAGGATGAAGAGTGAAAGACATCCTGTAAACAGTTTCATGAACCAAAACTAGTATATTCTTACCTGAAGCCACCTTTCTCCCAACTTTCCCATGGTTCCATGCTTGCGGCCAATTGGGGCACCAGTTCTAACTCCGTCCCCTTTCAGATGCAAGCGGGGCCCCTGCAAAATTGTGTGATTCAACTGGGGCTGTCCTTTACCCATTCAGGATGAGTAGGGGATATACACATGATTTGTAGCACCTCTGAAGCTAGAGCTGCTCCCTTTTTCTTTGTCGTCTGATGAAGAAGCTATTGAGATCAATCTCTGAAGCCCCTGATTCCTCACAAGCCCCAGTGGAGAAAGAAATCAATGGCTCCGATGCTTGCTAAATTATGCCTGGGATGTGCCATTGTTTTGTTTTGATATGCAGCCGTTTTTAGTAGTGGGGAAAAAAATAGACCTTGATCAGAAATTTTTCTGCTTCCATTAACAAAAAAAAAGTTCCCTAGAAAATATATTTCGATAGTGCCGTTTAAAAAGTAATGCTAATTCCGTTTAGAGCATAGTCTCTGAAAATACAGCTATGTTCTGGACAGGGAGTAAGCAAATATGGAGTTGAGCTTGTTTGTTTTTTAACCTTGGCATATTTTTATTGGAACCGTTTTCGTTATTTTGCATTTTAAATTGCTGATCTTAATCTACAGGCAGCTGTTTGCATGGGCAGGGGATTCTTTATGAATCTTGATGAGAAATTAATTGAACTTACATGAGCCACATTTGAGAGCGCAAACCTAGAACTGATCAAATACCACTGATGCCAGTTTCCTATTAGCCCCCCCCCAATCTCAAACCGAGTGCTTTTCATTGAGGCTGGTCCTTCTGTTTTTACTGTGAGTCATCAAGCGCTGAGGAAGTGAATCATACGGTTGCTGAGAAATCCTGTTAAATATCCAGCAGTCCTTTTCTTTTCCTCTTTTTAGGAATTTGGAGTCAGTTTCTAATGCATTCTTTTTTGATTAAAGAAAACTTTGCACAGAGAGGCAGGCAGGCAGGCAGACAGGAAGGGTCTGCAAAATGTCAATTTTTTACTCTGTAGATGCTCAGAGGCAGGTAACGTCTTCTCAGACCTTCCTGTCCTGCTAGAGCACCGCAGTGTGATTTGTAACAAAACAACTGCCAAAGCGCAAGTGACAAAAGGGTGCAGGGATTTCTCTTCAAAGAGAAATGAAAGAGAACTCTCCCATTTTTAAAAAAAGGGAATAAGAGGAATTCGTGGCTACAATGAAAAAGAAGTTCCCTCCCCACTGCAACCCTATTGAATCTATGTGTGTGTCTGTATCTGAAGCTCACAAAGTAGGTTTTAGGGTTTGGGGTGTCTGTTGTGGGGAGGGGAAGGGAAAGGAGTTTGTAAGCCACTCTGAGACTCTGAGTGAAGGGCAGCGTATAAATCCAATCTCCTCCTCCTCCTCCTCCTCTTCTTCTTCTTCATATAATTTTTTTTTTTACCATTTAAAGGGGATACAAAATAAAAAGGGATAAAGGGAAAGGTGACAAGCATAAAAGATCATTTGTTAAAGGTTTTGGGGTTTTTTTTACCCAGACCTGCCTCTTTGTGTATATGCCAGAAAGGAAACAAACCTGCAAAAATGTTAATGTTTTTAAAAGTGAAATATTTTAAAAGGAGAGGCTGAACAAACTTTAGTATAAACCCTGGTAAATAAATGTGTACATATTTTGCAGAGTTCTTCTTCTGATGTGAAAACCTGATTCTCATATGCATCCCCTAGGTTTCTTTCATTGTTGCTAGGCTGCCAGCATCTAAGAAAGCAAACACGCCACGAAGAATCTTGGTAGCTATAAGTTTGACTTAAGAAAGTAGTCTGTGATCGCCTAATGCGTTGCTTCATGTATCGTCTTGTTCTGAAAGGCCCAAGGCATCTGCCATTGCCGTGCTGTAATGCTCAGTGCTGCAACATATGCATACCATAGTTATTGTATACTCTTCGCGGTAAATATATGGCTTTCATAGACCTATAAATCACAACAGCAAGTTACAGGTTTATACAAATTTTAGTCATGTTAAACTGTACAAACCTGGCCGATGAGTATATGTTTGTAAAGTAAGATCCATGCAGCTGAACCCTGTTACGGGGACAGCGCTGAAGGCTGGCAATACACCAGATGTGAGTGGAGGGACTGTGCTGTCAAAGGACATAAGGACTGGGGCTGTGATCCAAGCATCAAGCTAATCCAGTCATATACATGTATCAGTAGTTCCAAGTGGTCTAGACTGTTGCTAGCATCACTTTTAGGCATCTTTTGTTGGTTGGCCCCCTTTCTCTCCATGAGCATCTTCATCTGATAGCTTATTGTGTTTTTAACAGTCTCTCTCTTACCCCTGGAGTATGGAAATACTCTTATGAAAGTTTCTATGGGAAGGAATTTCAGATATACAGCATGATTATTTTTTATCTACGAAGCAAGTGTGCTATTTTAAATGTGATTTAAAATGTGAATAAAATGTGGAGTTCACTGCCATAGGATATAGTGATGGCCACAGGAATAAACAGCGTTAAAAGGGGATTAGATAGATTCATGGAGGAGAGATCTATCAGTGGCTACTAGCCATGGTGACTGAGGAGAACCTCCATGTTCAGAGGCACTAAACTTCTGAATCCCAGAGCCTGGAGGCAACATCAGGGGGAGGTCTTGGCTTCTCTGCCCTTTTGTTGGCCCTCCAGAGGAGCTGGTTGAAAGCTGGACTAGATGGACCACTGGCCTGATCCAGCAGAGCTCTTCTGATGTTTTTATTTCTTCTTAGCTTGTAGTAAGTGTTGGGTATTTTCCATATAGTATTGATGAGATAAATCAACTCCTTGAGATACTGTTTTTAAAGAAAATAATCTTCAGGCAATGTTCATAGCCACATTAAAAAAAATTAAGTGAGGAAATCTTAAGAATGTGAATATTCTGCTAATGAGAGTTAGGATAATTGTTTAAGAAATACATTTCCCTGTATAAAGTCAATTACAAATATTAGAACCATGATTGGGTTCCTGCATGTAGGTTCTGCAGGCACACCTGAATGTTAATTGTATTTTCAGTATTTCCAATAAATATAGTGTAAAGGGCGGGTCAGAGTTGATGCTGGTCTTAACAATCCAAGGCCCTACATATCTGAGGCAACGCATGGGTAACCTTTTAAGCTAGAAATATCTCGTCACCATAGTTATTGCTTATGTTAAAAAAATAACAGTTTAAAAATCATAAGGTAGATTTTACTGTCCTGCAACCCAGAATCATAACAACAGTACAAACACCATAGTACATAAGATACTATAACTATAAAGCCTGGACAGTAAAGTTATGACACTTCCTCATAACAGCAGATAACATTGAATTTTTTTCCTAGGCTCAGAGTGGTTAGGGTTTAGGGCAAAGCCCAAGATGATTATCCTGGCCAGCAATCACCCTTTAGTGAGAGGGTGAAACTCCTCAGTTTTCTGAACCTCTCTGTGATGGACCCTTGCATCCAGTCTGACTGCCTGAGATGGAAAGGAATGGGGACTGCAGCATGGCTGTTGTGCCGCTCTTCCCTGATGGTAGCCTTTGGTGACGACTGTTCTGCTCTCTGGGTTTACTTCTGTGGGTTGCAAAGATCTGTCTTGCCCCTGTTGTTGTTGTTGTTGTTCAGTCGCACAGTCGAGTCTGACTCTTCGCGACCCCATGGACCAGATCATGCCAGGCCCTCCTGTCTTCCGCTGTGCTCTGAAGTTTGCTGAGTTGTCTTGCCCCTAGTGCTTTGATATTTATCTGTGCCTGCTGGCACCAATTCTTCAGCGATTTGAAGTGCAGGGTCACCCAGCTGTTGACACCCAGCTCAGTTCTTCATTTTCAACAAATCCAGAAACAGCAGTTCAGTCCCTGAATGAAGACCTGAATGGAGCTATTAGTTCGAGGAGCCCCTGTGTTAAAGCATCCTCCAAACAAGATTGACATGGTGATGTGGTGCAGCCTAGATGGGAAGGACTGATGACCAGATCAGCTGATGAACCAGATGTGGTTGATAGAAGGCGTGTTTATCTCCTGTGCCTACCTGTTTTGGGGCCTGTTTTATCACCCCCAGACTTTTCTGTTATTTGTAAATGACAGTCCTGTTCCCTCTAGGGGAATCAGATAATTCCCTTATTTTATGTATGTGTTTGCCTTTCTTCCAAGCATCCTAGGACACAAACTGGGATCTTGAAAACTCACTCTTGCCAACCACCGTCTTCTCCATCTCATCTGGAGTAAACTTCTACTTGTTCTGTCTGAGCCACAGGTACCAGTCGAGGTACCAGTTGAGCTTAGAGCTGAGTGTCATCAGCATATTTCCAACACCTGACCCCAAGGTGCTTTACAGTTTCCTGAAATGGGCTGTCAGTAATAGTAAAGAACATTAGTAACACACTTGTCTTTGAACACACATACTGGTGATCTACCTTGAGTGTATCGATTAATAAATAAGCCAGTCGATTAGTTTGTAAGGTGCTGGACATTGTGTGTCTCTTGCAACAGCATAACTGTGCAGTTGCCGTGTGAGCAGCTAGACAAGGGAAGTAGTTTTCATTATTTTTCATGTTGATAATCGTAGCAGGACATCACCTCTTACTGGTGTCAGTGGAAGAAAGTGGGCATACCGTGATGCTTATTATTTTAAGTTTGCCGCCGCCTCACCTTGTTACGAGATGTACCTGTCACACTGTTTATAGAACATCTTTTCTTTTGTCTTCTCTGAAGAACACCAAGTGATGGGGAAGTTACCAAAACTGCAGTCTGTTCTTGTTCATTTTTCTATACAAGAAGCGACTGTTCAGCCGTCAAATGATATATTTTCAGCAGTGACACTGCAGGCAGCATTCTGTGGTTCACTTGTGGAAACTGTAACAAAGCCCACTCTTAATTGCAAGAGGGTGTAGGGTGTGTCATTGTGGGAAATCGCCACCACTTGGTTGGTTGTGGTGCTCCAATCTCTGCTTCTAGTCTGCAAGCAAAAATTGGGAATTGCAACCTTGGCATGGGATGGTGTTATGCCTTCGACAGAGGTCACCAGCATAAGATATGTCATCTCCAATTTATATAGAATTCTTATGGACACATCACTTTGCTCATCTGAATATTTCTCATTACTATTTACATCTGTTTCCACTGTGGAAAATATGGGGCATGTTTCCACACTGTAGCTGCTGGTTTTGGGAAGGAAGTCTGAAGAACTGAGTCAAATTGAGTTTGCAAGAGATGAAGTTCTAGGACTGCTTGGCAGACTGGAAACTAATAAGTCTGCAAGTCCTAATGGCATGCTAATAAGTATATGTACCTTGCAGCTAAAATCGGCCTCTGGATATCACCCCACTTTTAAAAAGGGGTCCAGGGGGTAATTAGTATAAACTGTTATTGAAAAGAGAATTATTAAACACATCAAGGGATACTGCTTGGTGAGGGGAAACCATCATGACTTCTGTAAAATAGAGGCCTGCCTCACTAACTTTTAGGAGTTCATTGAGTAAGTTAACAAGCAAGTGGACAAGAGTAATTCGGTAGGCATTATATACTTTGACTTTCAAAACAGTTTTGACAGGAAACGTCACCAAAGACTTCTGAGTAAGGTTAGCAGTCCTGGAATAAGAGGACAAGTAAATGTCGGGTAGCAGGGATTAGGAATAAATGGACAGTTCTCACAATGTAGGGGAGTGAGCAGTGGGGTCTCGCAAGGATCAGTATTAGGACCAATACTTTTTAATTTGTTCATAAATTATTTGGTAACTGTGGCTAAGTTTGCAGATGATACCAAACTATTCAGGATGGAGAAAACCAAGGTGAATTGTAAAGAACTACAGGAGAATCTCTCTAAACTGGTAACAATGTGGCAGATGAAGATGAGTGCTGGTGTTAGGTGATGCTCATTGGAACAAAAAATTCCTAATTTATAATATATGCCCAGGGTGTCGAACTCATTTGTTATGAGGGCTGGATCTGACATAAATGAGACCCAGTTGGGCCGGGCCACGTGTGTCATAAGATGTAATGCCAGGTTGCGGAGGTATACACTTTATAAAGGACACAGACACAAAAGGGTGGGTTTTTTTACTTAAAAGAAAAACATGCTTAAAACAGTAGCACTCTTGTAATATTTTGTTTATTCAACAGTGTCTGATGACTGACACCTCTTGCTTTGAATTATTACATCAAAATGTCTGTGCTGTTACAATCTTGAGTATGCTGTTCAGGTGTGTATCTGTAAGCTACAAACCTAAAATGATGCAGCAGTGGCAGAACTGGAAAAAGAAGCAGAAGACAGTCAGTTCCTCTGTGGGCCTGATAGAAGCCCTCCGGGGGCCTTATCTGGCCCCCGGGCTGCATGTTTGACACCCCTGGCATCTGAATTGGCTGAGACTGAAAGAGGTCTTGAGGTTGTAGTGGAAAGCTCAGTGAAAATGTTGACTTGGTGTGCAGCAGCAGTTAAAAAGGCAAGAGAGGATCCAAAGATGCCATGTAATGCCTTGTATGAGCATGGTACAGCCTCTGATAGTGTACTGTTCTGGTCGTACCTCAGGAAGGATATTGCAGAGCTGGAGCAGACATAAATGATGGTTGAGCAGCTGATAAAGGTGACATGGAACCTTGTATAAAGACTGACACTAAATGCACAGGAAGGATCTTTCTTTTCTTTAGCATTCTTGCAATATTTTGTTTATTTAACAGTGTCTGATAACTGACACCTCTTGCTCTGAATTATTGCATCAAAATGTCTATGCTGTTGCAGTCTTGAGTATGTTGTTCAAGTGTGTATCAGTAAGCTGCAAACC
The DNA here is from genome assembly GCA_029375565.1 of Gekko gecko. Classification (NCBI taxonomy): domain Eukaryota; kingdom Metazoa; phylum Chordata; class Lepidosauria; order Squamata; family Gekkonidae; genus Gekko; species Gekko gecko. The sequence continues at coordinate 46,138,500 of JAPDNY010000014.1, forward strand.
TACTTCTGATTTGTTGACATTCACCACAGAAATCTGATGCTCAAGAGTTCTGAGTCTAGCACCCAGGTTAAAACATGAAATGGCTGAGTGATTAAGAGAGTCCGGTGGAGCAATCTATGACGCAGCAGCAGAACTGGAAGCAGGAGATGGCCAGTTCCACTGTGGGCCTGATCCAGCCCCCAGGCCACATGTTTGACATCCCTGTGCTAGAGAGTCTGGGATCTTTCAGTCAAGAAGAGAACTGACTAAGGACATGATCTTCAACCGTCTGATGGCTGCAGAAAAGGAAGGTCAGAATTCTGTTTCTGTCTGCTGCAAGCAATCAGATATACTGTTATACTGTCAGGAGAGTTACTTGATCCTTAGCAGTCAATCGGAGACAAAGATCATAGTTGGACTAGGAAAGGGTGGCCAGGGTGTGGGACATCCTGGTATGGCCACAACAGGATCTGGTCTCTCTTCCTTATATCCATACATCACATCAGGGAAATGAATGTCCCATCAGATTCTTTGCCATTCCAGCATACATCCTGAGGAAAGGAGCCTCTGTCCACAAGTCTTTCAGCAGATTTCCAGGATGTGGTGGCTTCCAATAATAGACTTGTTTGCCACAAGCCACAGTTACGTCTATTATAAGCCAGAGGGCCTCTATCATAGGTTCTGGGATCTATGAATGATAGAGGATAAATGACCTGTCTTTCTCAAGATTAGACACAAAATGTGCACCTTGCTTTTAGTGTACTTTTGTTCAGAGATTTGTCTTGACATATAAACTTAACTACAGCAGCACACCCTCCTTTATAATCGGGTCAGTTGCTGCACTTTGTCAGAGGTTCACAGCTGATGTACGGGGCCATTTGTGAGAGATCTGTGCTCTCTGGCTCCTGTGACCAGCATCCATGGAAACTCCTTTTTATAGCAGTCTTTTTGCAAAGACGAGCCTGTGCTAGCTCCCCAGAATGGAGAGGTTTGAGACCTTTTAAATCAAGTGGCATACCAAAAAAAAAAGTCTGAATGCATGTACAAGAAAGTGAGTAAAAGTAAGGATTGTGGCATCCTTTTTCCTTCTGTGAAGGCTAACCAGGGGGGGGACAGGGGGACAACGCACACACTGCGCTTTGGAGGGCGCATATAAGTTTAGCCACTCAGCAGTATTTTTGCACTTTCCACTGCTGCCCTGAGAGGATTCCTCATAGTTTGCAGCATATTTCTAGTAAAAAAGATAGAACAATGTATCTTGCAGATTTCCATGTTCTTGGTTAGACACGGAGGAGGAGGCGTTGTGATTCCTTTGTGGATGTGGTATGGCTGTTAATACTTTGTCTCCATGATGGCCTCCTTGGAGCCAGAAAAGGAATACAAGCTAGGAAACCATGTACACTCTCTTCTCTATGAATCCTGGGCTTTAATAGTCTGTGTTGCTAGAATTTTGCAGACCAGCTCCATGGAGGCTTACAGGAGGACCAATTAGAATTTAGTATATCTGCAAAATCAAACTTAAGTCCCATGCCAAGACATTCCATTTCAGGTATCTGTATTGTCCTTTTGCGTAACTTCATCTGTTTTAGGAGTGAGTTTTGCAAAGGAGTCTTGGATTTTGTTTTTCAAGAACGATAGGGGCTGGTCAGTAAAAATGCAACAAAGGGGAAGAAGGGCTTTGGAATTTGTTGCTTGTAACAACATTCAGTGTTTTTTGCGTCGCTTTTCTTAAAAGCTCAAACAGCTTTGTTCACATGCATAGGGCGGGTGCAAACAACCTGGAGATAAAATGTCCTTAATTGCAGCTTAATGTGTGGAAATGGGTAGGTGGCACATCTCATGGCCAGTGTTCCCTCGAAGCTGAGTTCGTGTGAGCTAGCTCACAGTTTTTTAGCCTCCGGCCCACACATTTTTGTCTTCGCTCAGGAAGGAGGGCTCCAGAGCAAACTAATTCATGCAGTAGCCATATCACTTGCTCACAACTTTAATGCCGGTAGCTCACAAAGTAGAATTTTTGCTCACAAGACTCCGCAGCTTAGAGGGAACATTGCTCATGGCATGGAGGTAAATGACATCACCTGGTAAACAATATCCCATTAAGCCTCTGTTAAAAGGACAGGACATTTTTCTCTAGGTTGTTGGCAACCATAACCACATATGTGGAGGTAAGTCATCAGGACCGGGAATGAACCATGACACTCGCCCTTCCTCCCTCTCCTTGCGTTTGTCCCAACTACCCTTGTTTAATATTAGATCTGGCTTTGCAAGCCCTGGTTCAAGAGATACTGTTGTTGTTGTTAGCCATTTAGTTGTGTTTGACTCTTGGCAATTCTATGGGTCAGCTCTCTCCACGTTTACTGATCTTGTATTGTTTCTTTGAGTTGTTCCATGCTCAGGCTGGTGTCAACTTTTAGGGTGTCTTTGGTGGCCTGGTTTCCTTTTGCTGCTAACCAATCCAAGAATAATTGCTTTTTGTAGTGAGTTCAAGAGAAACTAGTCCTGGTTCATCACCACTTGTTTAGGTAAGTTATTATTTTCTCTGTGTTACTCACTGGAAATGGAGTCCCGAGACTGACAATTTCTTTCATAAAGCTTCCCAGTGATTAGATGAGTCTTGAACCGGGGGCTTCCTGGTTCACAGATCAGTCTCTTAACCACCGTGCTGTATTTGCTGGGTGAGTGGCTATCCCTCCCACTGTGTTCCATACTGACTTCTGAGTCCACAGCTCCCCTCAGACTTTACGGAAAATGGCTTTATTTTTCTAGCTAATGCTGATATTATCGGGACTGCAAATCATGTGCTCCGTCTTCAGACGTGAAATGCACTCAAGCCTTGCAGTGTTCATTTTCTATTGATGCTGAACTTCCCATCAGAAATTAACTTGATGTATACCTTCTGGAATGAAAACTGTCTGAATATCTCAGTAATTACAGTGTCAAAGAGAGAGCTTTACATTCTGTGTTGGCATGCCCAGACATCTCCAAATATTTGAAACAAATATATTCTAGACTTTATTTTCTTGTTAGAGGGTGCTCTTAAGTGGTATATTGAGATATGGCATATTGAGACTGCCGGAAAAATTAGGTATTTTCTTGTGCATGCAATGAGATTGTTTAGATTTTAGGAGCTTTTGTACATTTGAAATCTATCGTTTACAGAGACTTCAGCTAAACAATGACCGACATCATCTGACATGTGAAAAATCCCAGTGCTTAAAATGCACACTCTGTCTTCAGCTCTCCCACAAATAAATCTAATTAAACGTAGACTTGGACCATGTGTCTGAAAATGTTGCATGATATTATTGTCTGAGATATAACTGAGTAGACTACCTACCCATATTCTGGGGCATCAGTGTTGTGAGTTCTAATCTGAAATAAATTAAATGGGCTACAATGAAGCTATTGTTCAGTTGCACTTCTGCAGACTCTGTTACAAACTGAACCAAGGCTACAATATGAGGGTGCAGTTGTGCCCTGCCTCAAAAACGGCTCAGAGCTTGGGAGTTGGCTACAGGTCTGTGTGTTCCATCACACTCCCTGGTTTTGTTCTTAGCCAGGGCTCGGTTTGCAAATTCTGGTTAAGAGAGATCCTCAGTAGCTTTAGTGAAGCCGTAATTCTGAACCATTGTTAATGCAGTTGAAAGAGGGAAGGGAGAGACTCATGCCAGAGAAGAAAAGGGGCAAAGGTGAGGAATCGCACAAGCTTACAGCCCAATCCTAATACTTTAACCAGGGTTTATTTAATTTTATTTGGTTTATTTATAGCCCACCTTTCTCACTGAGATTCCAGGAAGATTACAGAATAAAAGAGGGAGAGAAATATAATGATACAGCGTAAGACATCCAGTAAACAGGGCAATAGGACTAGGAATTCAAAATTCAAAGGCAATGCAAGCAAAAATGTGAACAGCAAACTTGCTGAAGCAAAGGTATCGCGTGAACAATGCAGCATGTGAAATTACAAGGTAAAGACTATAACAGTAAAAGCCAGATGATACTTACAATAATACATGATAAACAACAGTGATCCTTGCAGTGGACTGCAGGCTTATTCCCATATGAAGCTGTCTTCCTGGACTGCCCTCAATACAGTTCTGATTCTTTTATAAGAAAGTCCACTCGGACATTTCTGTTTTGCACATTTTGTGGAATGATGTAACTGTGGAGCACTTCTGACTTCTTCATTCAGGACATTCCAGATGGTGGGAACAATCTCAGAGAATGCACGTGAGCGGGCGTGTTTTCTAATACTTTAACCATGGATAAGATGTAGTCAGTTCTCTCACCTTTACCTTTTTCTGAGAATGAGTTGAACTGGTTCAAGAGGGGTTGGGAATGCCTTCAGGTGGTCTGCTGCACCTTTTCCCCTCAAGCATCTAACTGTGTGGAAGGGAGCCCCTTGCACAGGGGATGCAGAACTGGATTATCATGCCAAGCCAGGTGGCTGGGTGGTCCACCTATAAGGACATCTGTGGCCACAGCAGAGCACAGGAACCTGTGGAACTCCTTATAGCTGGAAGCACAAGTTATCTCCAGTTCTGCAGATATATTACTAAAAATGCCTATTTTCTTCCTGTGAGGCCTTAAGTAGGTGGGTGATGGGAGATTCACCCTTTAGGACCAGGGGGTGGTTAACCCTTGCCCTCTCTGTCACTTTCATGATCTCAATCCACCATCCTCAGGGGAGGGGAAATAGCCAGGTGCCTATATGGTATCTGCATTTTTCCTGCAAGGCAAATAGCTGGTGGACCGGGTGTGGAGGTTATGAAAGTGACGCAGGGAGAAAAGATTAAATCCAAACTGGAATCTGATTGGCTCCCCTTCATCATTAGTTAAGGCACTATACATTTAGTTATTGTAAAAGGCAGACAGCACCAATATCGTCCAGGAGAAACTTTTGAAAGTGTTTTGCAGACAAGAGGAGTGTACCTAGGTGTCCTTGTTTCAGTGTTATATTGTCACATATGACTGCATTGCCTTAATGGACAGACTACATTTTTACATTGAGATGCACCATTAGAATCTCTCCTTATAATAATTATCTTTTGGTTTCGTAAGATTCCATGCGCTCCCGTTGGCTGTAAAATGCCCTCCCTCAGCCATTGGCCCATCAGCTGCCACTCAAGAGTACTTGCGTGCCATTGGCCGGGTGCTGGGTCTGCTCCTTTCCCCACCCACTCCCCCTTCAGACAGATTTGCTGGCAGACCAGCTCTCTCTCCTGAGGAAGACAGTTCTCTTGACTCCTGTGAGGGACTGTCCCCTCAGTGGCTGTTGGTAGGCAGCCAAGCTTGGTTCTGTGAGTAAAAAAACAAAGGACTTTCAGCATAACCCCCTCCTCTGCCCATAACCCCCTCCCCAGTGGCCACTTTCCTGTCAGAATAAATGGAAAAAGGCTCTTTCTCCTGCTTAGCTTCAGCATGGCTGGCTGGCTAACGAGGTGGGCCAGCGACCATCAAACCATTTTCTTCAACTCCCCACTGTGCGGCTGATTTTCCCCTAGGGATGCCAATCTCCAGGTGGGACCTGGAGATCTCCCACTGTTACAATTGCCCTACAGATGACAGAGATCAGTTCCCTGGGAGAAAATGGTTGCTTTGGAGGGTAGACTCTATGGCATTATACCCTGCTGAGTCCTTCCACACCCCGCCCAAATGCTGCCCTCCACAGGATCCACCCCCCCAAATCTCCAGGTATTTCCCTAATCAGAGTTGGCACCTGTACTTTCTCCTCTGTCAGTAAAAGGCCCTTTCCACACCTATGTTGGCCTTTGGGAGAAAACTCATTGGGCCCAGTCCTGATCAGGTTGCCTACTCCAGGTGGGCAATTCCTGGAGATTTGAGGGATGGAGCTTGGAGAGGGTGAGGTTTGAAGAGGGGTGGGACCTCAGACAGGTACGATGGCATAGACTCCACCCTCCAATCCAGCCATTCCCTGATGGGGAACCATTGTTGCCAATCTCCAGGTGGGGGCTGGAGATCACTCAAAATTACAACTGCTCTCTAGGAGGGAGAGGGGAGGAGATGGAAAACTAAGGTAGATTGATGGTTGGCTGGGAGGGAGATAGGGTTATCAACTCCAGGTTGAGAAATTCCTGGAGATTTGAGGGTCGAACCTGGAGAGAGTGAGTGTTGAGGAGGGGTGGGACCTCAGACAGGTACAATGCCATAGACTCCACCCTCCAAACCAGCCACCCTCTCCTGGGGAACCACTGTTACCAATCTTGGGGGTGGGCTGGAGATCACTCAAAATTACTTCTGCTCTTCAGGTAGCAAAGGTCAGTTCCTCTGGAGAAAATGGTGGATTCTGTCATTATACCTTGCTGAGATTGCCACAGCAAATTGTCACTGAGTGCCCAAAGCCGGGGCACTCTCCCACAGCCTCTTTCTAGAGCCCGTTGTATTTATTTCCACAACGGGCCTTATTCCTAGTAATATATATAGCATCGGTCCATGTGCATTAGTATTGAATGTTGTTTGTTGTATAAATCCTGCCAAGTGCATGTTTAATAGTTCAATTCTGTGCAATGTTAGTCTAGCCTAAGCGTATTCAGATCAGTTTTTGAACAGGCTTAGACTAGACTGTAATAACTGTGTAGGTTTGCACTGCTTGTCGTTATTTAGGTTGGAGAAACCAACAGAAATGTAAAATATCCAGAATTTTTGATGCCATTGAGGTGGAAAATGTGGGTTTCTGGATTGGAGGGGGATATGTAATGTTGGGGAGAAACTGAAATATGTAGAATACTTTCTTACAAACCTAAACTTATTTTACTGCTGTTAATAACAAAAAACTATCATAATTTAGCATATATAATTTTACTGCTTGGCATATTTATGGAGTCTGATTTATAAACGCCTGCATTTTCTGCGCTTGAGGTAAGGAGTGAACACTGAAAAGCAGAAAACACAAATTCTGTAGTAAACAAACTTTTATTTTGAGAGAAACAGGCTCAGTAGAAATATTTGGATATCTAGTTAAAGTTGACCTCTTCTGTATTGTATATAATCATACACATTAAAGTACAGCAATTATGGACAAAATTGTTCATTTAAATAACATTTGAAAATGTGTCTATAGTGTGCACAGAAATTATCATTGTCATGCTGTAGGTTCTTAAATAACAATCTTCAGATCGTATGTATTAAGTGTGTAACAACTTGTCTTCCAAAGGATTTTACTCATTCCAAAAGTGAACATATTTCAAATGCATTTTTCTCATTGCTCCCCAAAATTTTCATCCCCCCCAATGAAACTAAAAAACACATGGTGCCCCTCCCTTCCCCCCGTAAGCTTCACATCTCTAGATGCCTGTGAAAAATGCTTGTCTTGTAGCAAGTGGAAAGGCAGGAGAAGCAGGGAATAGCTAGGTACAGCTATAAATAACTTCATATAAATAACTGTGGTTAATGCAAATCATAGTGTTCAAACCCACTTCCAGCCACAGTTGTGCGTCCTGGTCATCAGATAACCATGGTTATATCTGTATAGGGAATGTCCATTAGCAGTGATTTGCTTGGTACAGCTGTAAACAATTATGTATAAATAACTGTAGTTATAGCAAATCATAGTGTTCAAACCCACTTCCAGCCACGGTTTTGCATCCTGGTCTTCAGATAACCATGGTTATATATCTGTAGAAAAGAGCAAGAGTCCAGGAGCACCTTGAAGACTAACAAAATATGTGGCAGGGCAGGAGCTTTTGTGAGTCACGGCTCAGTTCTTCAGATGGTTATATGTGATTATAAATGTGTAGAGCTTACATGGGTTAGGATTGTGGATCTTTGTTGCCTACTAGCTAAAGAAGGAGAAATATTTTATGAAATGTTCTTTTTTTCTCTTTTCACAGGTTTATGAACTAGATGGTATCCCACTGATCCTGGATAACTGCAGTATTGATGACAATAATCCTTGTATCCTTTTAATAATGTTCTAACATTATAAAGAAGTTATTATAGCATCGGTGGGAGTGAGGAACAATATACGTGAATACTTCTTAGTGGGAAGGCACCTAGAGCTGTTCTGTTCTCTTGAGAAAGGTATCAAGGGCAAAGTCCATGGAGAGATTGATTTGTCAGTCTCAAAGAGACCGGGAAGTTCCAGTGTTGTGATATACTAATTTAGAAGAAGAAGAAGAAGAAGAGGTTGGATTTATAGCCCGCCCTTCACTACCCAAAGGAGCCTCAGAGCAGCTACAAATTCCTTCCCCCCCGCACAACAGATACCCTGTGAGGTAGGTGGGGCGGAGAGAGCTCTGACAGAAACTGCTCTTTTTCAAGATCAGCTGTGCCAGAACTATGGCTTGCCCGAGGTCATCCAGCAGGTGCAAGTAGAGGAGTGGGGAATCAAACCCGGTTCTCCCAGATTAGAGTCTGCGCACGTAACCACTACACCAAACTGGCTCCTTACCACCAATAAACCTACATTATCACAGTAACAGGGACCTTCAGGGGAAAAAAAAATTAAAATTTGCTTTGCCTACATATTTGTGCATTTGGGGATCAGTTTTTAGTGCTTGTCATGCGTGTTAATTGCCTTCTTGCTATTCTGAATCCTGTTTTTAATAACACATAATTGATTAATGGAAAATTATGAAATGCAGAATAGCATCCATGCAAATACATTGGAGGGGGGAACTTCAAAAGGAACTCAAACGCTGTTTCTTGTTTTTACCACATCCATAATCTGTTTGACCAACAATTAAACCTCATAATCTCATGCTAAAATGGTCTTTGCTGATGCTTCTTTTGAAGGGTAGTAATCATGTGAAGAATCTACATATTCTTGGAGTGTCTTGAGATAAATGGGGCTGGCTGAGCTTTGTTCTGTCTTGCTTTCTCGCATTCTGAATATCCAAGATTCAGTGTTGTCCCTTTGGATTAGGGTTTGCCACAGAGTCGAACCAAACTTGGTCATCGCAGCTGGTCCTGGAGCTTTGGCTTCAACTCACATCTGACCGGTCAGCTGAAACAAACAGGTAGGGAGGCTAGCAAGCAGCTCATCAACTTGGCGTACTTTATGGAGTTTGACCAGTGGAAAAAAATATTTTCAGCTCATATATCTGATAGTTTTCTGATGAATGAACAATAAAGGATTCTGTTGTTGGGAGCTGGGACTGGTGGATAAGTTCCAGTGGAAATACCTCAGTGCGAGAAGGCTGTTAATTTTAAAACTTTTTCTCACAATGTGTGTCCGTTCTAAAATCCAGTGGTATCCAGGTTCAGGAGGATGAAAAGGTTTGAAGAAGCCTAGAGCAGATGGTGGCAGGGAGACAAGCCAGTGGCTCTGGCTTACTTTTCCCCTTTGGGTGCACTGGCAAGAGCTGAGAAGCAAATGTGTTGTAGTGTTCAGAGTGTTGGACTAGGATCTGGTAGAGCCAGGTTCGAACCCTCACTCTGCCGTGGAAGCTGGGTGACCGTGGGCCAGTCGCAAACTCGCAGCCTAACCTACCTCACAGGGTTACTGAGAGGATAAAATGGAGGAGAAGAATAGTGTAAGCCACTTTGGGTTTCTACTGGGGAAAATGGCAAGATATAAAATGAGTAAATCATATAAAAATATATTTTAAGTGGGTAGGCAGGTTTGGGGAAGGAAGGGGGACATTCAGCTGGAGGTGGCAGTAGGTCGAGATCGGTGGCAGGGACAATGAGGAGCTGGAATTTCCCTTCCCTCATGATTCCTCACAGGAATAATAATCCATATCTGTATCTTGTTTTATCTAATGGTAAAAGTCCAGGCCCCTTCATGCATAACAGAAGTGGTGTAACAACTCCGGACATGAAGGTGATGCAGGGTTTTGCAAATCCACAGGAAACTCCAGCTATGCAGAACAGTATGAATTTTCCTCATGACCCCCAAAGTCATAGACAGGATTGTGCATGCACAGGCCCCGTAGCATAAATTTTGTGCTTTGCCCTCCAGTGGGCTTGCCCAGGCACGCCAAATGGCACCTGAACTGCCATGAGATGAGGGAGTCTCTCAAGAATTTGGTCTTGGCATCCTCAGCAAATGGGGAGACACCTGCCTGGAGTCCACCATTGGGCACCCTCTGAGCTCTGCAGCAGGGGCCCGGCAGGGATGGGAGGGGCATTGGGAATGCTGGGTGGTGGGAGGGAATAAGAACATAAGAGAAGCCATGTTGGATCAGGCCAAACCCAAGTGCCATCAGGAGGTCCACCAAGGAGCCAGAACTTCAGAAGCCCTCCCACTGTTGTCCCCCAAGCACCAAGAAGACAGAGCATCACTGCCCCAGACATAGTATTCCATCTATACCTTGTGGCTAATAGCCACTGAATAACCTCTGCTCCATATGGTTATCCAGTCCCCTGTTGAAGCTGTCTGTTCTTGTAGCCACCCCCACTTCCTGCGGCAATGAATTCCACATGTTAATTACTCTTTGGGTGAAGAAGTACTTCCTTTGATCTATTCTAAGCCTATTTACTGCTCATTAATTTCATTGCGTGCCCACAAGTTCTTATATTGCAAGAAAGGGAAAACAATACTTCTTTCTCTGCCTTCTCTGTCAATGCACAATTTTGTAAACTTCTGTCACGTCATCCCTCTATCATCGTTTCTCCAAGTTAAAGAGTCTTAAGTTTTTTTCATAGGGAAGGTGACCTTTTCTGCACCTTTTCCAATGCTGCAATATCTTTTTTGAGGTGCAGTGACCAGAATTGTACTGTACATAGTACTCAGCAGTCATGGGATAAGAGGACAAGTCCTCTTGTGGATTAAAAACTGGTTAATTAACAGGAACAAGTCCCTCAGGGCCCTGATCTCTCATGGGAGCATGTTCCACCAGGCTGGGGCCAGGGCAGAGAAGGCCCTGGTTGAGGCTAAGTGGACACCTTTCAGGCCAGGGAATATCAGTAGATGTTGATCAGCAGAGCGCAAGGCTTTTTGGGGGACGTATGGGGAGACACAGTCCCACAGGTATGTGTAGAGCTGAATTTAGTGGTTATCTGATGGGCGAGTGACAAACAAATTGCAACACTTTGTTGTTGTGAGTTCCACTTTTCTCCTTTATCTAATAGTAAATGTGCTGCTGTCTGTGCAGGTAACAGAATTTGCAGAACAGGGTCACATACACCTGAGGTGGGCATGTAGGAAAACACTGTTTTCTAAATTAACCAAAATAAAAAAATGATGGGAGACCCTAAAACTGGCCGGATGAAAACCATTCAGGAATACAGGATATGGAGAGCGACTGCATGCCATTGAAAATGGAGGGAGGGGAAATTGGCTTGTTCAAGCCCCTGAGAGGAGGAGATTTTGTCTGTCTGTCTGTTTCTCGCATGCACGCACACACACACACCACAGATTTACAAGAGGGGGGCTTCTGGTTAAATATAATGTGCACTTTTAGAAGAGTGTAACTAGTAACTAGCAAGTAAAACCTTTGTCTTGACATCTGTGGCATTTTTCAAAGGCTTGTTAGGCAAGTCGAGGCCTGATGATCAGTCCTGTAAGAAAGGGGAGGCAGTGGAGAAGCATGATAGAAAGAGATATTTTTTTTTTTTATCAAAACCCTCCTAAAAAGGAGAGGACTTTATTCTTTTTATAAATAGAAAAAGGTAGGGTATATAGAGGGATAAAGAAAAGAGCGGAGTGAGTATTCTGTTAATAAAGGTTAGTTTAAATCAATATAGATACAGTTTTTGGCAATCTCCGTGATTTGAGAGTCTTCTTTTCATCTAACAAAAATTCAAAATAACTCTGTTAATGAGGTTAGTAATGTCCTTTGGGGTTAATTATTAGTCATCTCCTTTTTGACGTTTCCCGAACAGTTATTTCTTAGGTTGTCTTCCTTTGGTATCCCTCAAGTTATAGGATGGGCCACCTTTGGTTTTCACTTCTCCCGCTCCGGCACCTCCCTCCTCTGGGCCGCTGTCATCTTCACTACTCAAATCTGTCCACGTTGCGAGTGCTGCCTCTTCCTCTGGACTGGCGTGTCTCTTCAGAAATTCCTGCGCCTTGAAGATGGAGTCAATCTTCTCTCTTTTATCCTTGTACTTGAACAAAAGGCCTTCAGGATAGGTCCATCTGTATATGACCTGTCTTCTTTGTAGAAAAGTGGTCAATCCTTTATAAGCTTTCCTTTTCATCCGGATTTCATAAGGCACATCTTTCAATATTCTGATGGTCTGCTCCCCAATTTTCAAGGGCACCGCTGCAACTGCACGCAAGATTTGATCTCTGGTACTTTGCTTGACAAACTTGACAACCACTTCTGCTGGCAGATTATTTTTTTGTAAATGTGGAGTAGGCCCTATAGACCTTATCCATTTCTTCTTTTAACTCACGCTGATCTCTGCCAGTTACGGGTGCCAAGGCATTCGCAAGTATAGATCTGAGATCTTCCTTCTCTTCTTCTTTAATGCCCTGAAATCGAAGAGTCAGATTCGATTTTTCCATTTGCAACATCAAAATTCTTTTTTCTTGCACATCCTGATGCTTTTCTAACTTGTTGACCCTTTTCTTCACTTTTCCGATGTCTTCCGACGAGACCAAACATTTCTGTGCGATCTCCTCCATCTTCTTTGACGTCTCTGTTAGTTGCCTCTGTTGACTGTTGAGAACACCTTCCATATTAGTTAAGGTTTCACTGATTTTCTGTATTTGGACCAGCAGAGGGTGCAGTAGCTCGCTTGTCTGTTGACTGACAGTCGGCTCTGGAGGGGGATTACCCGGACCGGAAGTCCCGCCTCCCTTCTTCTCAGTTTTCAAAGGGACCTTCTTCATAGCAGACATTTCTTGTATTTGTTTACTTTATAAAAGTTCGTGACGCGTCGCTCAGGAGTCCCGCTAACTCATTCGCTTCAATGGCACCCCAAAGGTAATTTCACCAACCCTTCTTCCCTTTCATCCCCCTTAGCTTTCTTATGCAAGTCCCGCTTCTCAGTGTGGGGGGGATTCCCCCTCCTCCCAGCCGCTTATTCGCTTACGGGGGAAGGGCTCGGGTTTCACTTCAGATTCAGACCTCCAACTCACGGTTCCTGCCGTTTCTTCTTTTTGCTTTAATTCATCGCTGTTCCTCACTCCTGTTGGAAATCGGTGGCGTTGATAAGTCCCATTACGGGCACACCGCAGCGGGGCCGATTGGGGCGGGGAGAAAGCCTCAATTTCCCGGCTGTCTGCCGGCAAAGAGGCTACTCCCCAAGCGCCCCCGGTTTGGAGCCTTTGCCTAAGGCTCACTAGGGTCTTGCAAACCTGCAAAGACCCCCCCAAACTGCGTGTGGGCTAACCACCTCCGGGGGCTTCCCGAAAGGTGGCCGCCATTCGCAACGCCGGCAACCGAAAACCCGATAGAAAGAGATATTGATGTAAATGAAAGGAATTACTGTGCAGAAGTCCCTTGAAAAATTTGATGTAGAAAGTGCTTAAGGGGGAATCCCCAAAATTTCCTTCAAATTTTGCTTGTGAAATACAGACATTCGTATTGATTGAGACTGTATTTTCCCTGCGAACTTGGATATTCTAATGTACACCATATATACCTCTATTCATTTTTCACTGATAACAGTAATTGAGGCTGCCGCTTAAACCATGCTGTTTTATACCAGACAAAACTAATTCACATAATGCATCCAATCTGGGAGCTGTGGATTGTAAAAAATTGCCTTGGGACCCAAGGAAGGTACGGCCTCAGAAAGTGAACCCTCTCCTCCCTCAGAAATCAATAAAGAGCTTATCTGCTAAGGCCTCCATCTCATCCCAATCAATTTGTGATTCAGTGCTTGGTAAAATATTAAATTTAGTAGCAACTTTCTGTCAGTTTCATTTGTGCTCACAAGAGAGAAGCAGCTGTAGTGTAGCCACATGGAAGTCTCTGGAACCGCTTCAGAATAAGCGGTTTCAGGATTGCAGCCAGAGCAATCTTATTCTTCAGCTGCACTCAGTTCTTGCACACATGTTTTTGTGTTAAGTCGGTCGCAAAAGGTTCTGGGGATGGTGTGTCGTTGAACACTGGCCTGATTAAAAGGAGTCGAAAGACCTGTGCAAGTAAAGCTTCGGTGTTGTTTTAACATCATCTGGCAGCTATCCCCAATAACCAAAATGCTTGGTGATGTTTGAAGGGGGAAGCCCGTGCTGCCGTTCCAGGATAACGGGCAGCCATCTGCTTGTGAGGAGCCAAAGTTGGCAGCATTTGTGAAAGGAAAACCTGTGGTTTCTTCTTTGCTCTCTTGTTACAATAGTTGTTGTGGATCCACACATAACGGAGCCTTTCGTTTGGATAAAATATTGAAAGCATAAAGGCGAGCTAATTCTTACATACTTCCACTTGAAGAAAATCTTCTGTCATTATGTTCAGTCGGACCGTCGTCTCAGAGGTAGATTCAAAATACTTTTGACCTCATGGCAGTAGTTAGTATAATTGTGGTTCACGAAACCTCAGGATAAATCGAGGAGAAATCCAGTTGCTATGGTCTGTAACAATGGCAGTTTGTTGTGGGGGAGCAGATAGGCATTGCCTCGTGAAAGAGGAGCCTGGAACAGGCCCCATGCTGTGAAAACAGGCCACACTGCTGAGGAGAGCAGAAGCCGGGAAGGGAAAGGGGGGGAGTAGAAAGAGGGTTTGCTTCAGCCAGCTGGGAAACGGGTGGCCAAGTGCACAGCTTGTGGCTGCTTTTATTTTTGTTCAGTTGGTGGCAAAAAATAAACAAAATGGTAATATTTCCATAGTCTTGCACTAGAGGAAACAGTCAGGATGGAATGGTGATGTAGTGAATTAGCTGTTCCCATAGAAAAAGTGGTGGTAACAGAAATCAGGGGTTTTTTTTGTTTTGTTTTGTTTCTTCATTTGTTCATAGATACCCTACAGTTCTCCCCAGTAGAGACCTAAAGTTTTAATTTTAACAATTCAATTCTAAGGCAGGCCTGGGAAGTTTGTGACCAGTAAACTCCCAAGCACGTGTGTGGTGTCCCCCAGCAGCTCTGGAGTCTTCTTGGGTTTGGCAATAGTCCTTCTCTCCAGTCCAAGGGGTGCAGGATAACCAAAGAGTTCTAATCTATTTAAGCCAGAGGAAGAATCCCCTCCTTAGCTGGCTGTGGTGGCAGGTGGCGATGGATGAGCGAAGGAAAGAGCTCTCTCTCCCCACTGGTGCCCTGAACACCGGTTCTGCATCAGCTCAGGCTCCAGGAGCTTTGAAGAAGTGGTTCCCCAGGACAGCTGCTATCCCATTGCCTGGGATCCTGCCAGAACTGCATTCTGAGGGTAGAGGACAGACTCCTCCATACCTGGGAGTTCCGCAACTTGCTAAGAGCCAGCATGATGCCATTGGTTAGGAGCAGCGGACTCTAATCTGGAGAACCGGGGTTTGATTCCCTGTTTGTCCTCCGCCTGAAGCCTGCTGGGTGACCTTGGGCCAGTCACAGTTCTCTCAGAACTCCGTCAGCCCCACCTGCCTAACAAAGCTGCCTGTTGTGGGGAGAGGAAGGGAAGGTGATTGTAAGCTGCTTTGAGACTCCTTAGGGTAGAGAAAATCAGGATATAAAAACCAACTCTTCTTCTTCTAAGAGAAGTTGGGGTTCAAGGGGATTGAGAGAAGGAGTTCATAAACCAAACACATTATCAGGAGCACCATGATGTTGTGGAATTGAGCTCCCCTTCTCCCTCCCCAAAAGTGGCTTTGCTGCTACTTCAGCAAAAACAGCTTGGTTTATTGAACTCCATTCCAAAGCTGGCTGAAAGGGGTGTGGGGGGGTAATCTCTTCCTTTCCCCGCAGAGCAGTAGAGTTTTTAAGCATTTGACAGGTCAGAAGACATTACTGCAGGGCTGCATTTGTCTTGGTAGGTCACAAGTTCTGGCCAGCCTTTCTGCAGAAGGGGAAGAACCAGGCTGTCCCTTGGTCCCGCCTGCCGAGGCTCCATCCGAGGCCAGCCATCTGCGGAAGGGGAGGGAGGGAAGCCAGCGGCAGCTTTCACTGAAGACTTGCTTCAGTGAAGACTTGCTTTCATAGGTGAAGACTTGCTTTCATAGGACCTTTCCACACTTGGATCTCATCCCTTGTTTTATCAGAGCGCAACTCGTGACACAATACCTTGCATTTATCCCTGGTTATAACAGCATCCGTTTATCCCGGGACAAATGCAGGGTGAACTCGAAGTGACCTCAATGTGATGTGGAAACAAAAAATACCCCGAGATAATTACAGGGGTGAACTCGCGTGTAGTGTAGAATGTAAGTTCAGGGATAGGGTTGAACCGGGATTTAAGGTCTAGTGCAGAAAGGACCATAGTGTGGTTGTATTCTTTTATTGTAAGGTGGCTTGTGAGCTTTTAGCAAACAGCCTCTGGGATGAATTTCCTCCCTAGTTGCATGTTTGGGGGAAGAAAGCATAGGCAAGTGGCCGTATAGCTTTGTCCTTTTAGGATACTGTTACCAGCACATGAGTAAGGATCCCAAAACAGAGCCACTTCCAATTTTCTCTAAATAAAAAAAGCACCTGGGGAATAAAACAGTCCTCAAAGATTTCCAGGGACATAGGGAACTGGAAGGGGGAACTGGTGGGAATTACAAACTCCAAATTCCACTCTTGCTGCTGTTCTCTGGTCCCCAAGCGCTTTTGCTGTTGGCATTCTTTTCCAGGTGTCCAGTGGCAGGTGGTTGAATTTAGTGATAGTTGATCTACTAACCTGTATATGTAACCTATCTCACATCTGAGTTCTTTAAGAACTCTAGGGTGTATGCCATCAGGACCTAGAGACTTACTGGTTTTTAATTTCCCCAGTAGGTCACCTTAGTTTGGTTCAGTTTTTTAAAGTCCCTTCCTGAAAATTGGGGCTGTGGCATGGGCACATGCCCCATGCTTTCCACAGTGAACACAGAAGCAAAAACGTCACTGAGCTTCTCTGCCATCTCCCCCACCCTCCTTTAGCAATCCCTTTATTCTTTCTTCATCCAAAGGCCCCACTGCTTCTCTGGCTGGTTTCCTGCTCCACATATATTTTTAACAATGTTTATGGTTTCTTGATGGTTTCAGCAGCCCCGCTCCTCAAAATCTTGTTTTGCATGCCTAATTATTGATTTGCATTTCTTTTGCCAGAGCCTGTGGTCCCTCCTGTTCAATTCATTGGGGCAGATGTTCCACTTTTAAAAAGAAGCCTCTTTACTTTTTATAGCTTCCTTGACTTACCTTAACCATGCAGGCCTTCTTTCAGACTTCGGAGTGCCTTTCCCCACCTATGGAATGCATTCTATTTGGGCTTCAGTTAGTGTGGTTTTAAATATCTTCTAAGCATCCTCTAGGGATTTGACTGTCTTGTATTTTCCCTTCAGCTTCCTTTTTACTATTCCTCTCATTTTTGTAAGGTTCCCTGTTTTGAAATCAAATGTTACAGTTTCGGACTTTATGGGTAACTTTCCATTGACCTGAATGCTGAACTTAATAGCATTATGGTCACTGTTCCCAGGTGGTGTAAAAACATCTACATCTCTCACCAGGTCCTGAGACCAACTCAGAACCAAGTCCAACATCACTACCCCTCTGGTTGGCTCTGTGACCAACTGTCCCAGTGCAGCCATTTATGATGTCTAGGAATCTCATTTCTACAGCATGATTCTAGCACATGTTTACCCAGTCAATGTGAGGGTAGTTAAAGTCCCCCAGTATAATAATAATATCTGCTTTAGTCACCTCCCTTATTTCCTTCTCCATCTCAAGATTAGCCTCAAAGTTTTGATCAGGTGGGTGATAGTACACGCCCACTTTTAAGTAACTCACTTCCACCCATATAGCTTCTATTGGGGAGTTAATTCCCCTGATTTTTCTAACATTTGATTCTGTGCCCTCTTTGATGTAGTTGTTGAAGTATCTGTGTTTTTTTAATGTATAGAATTTTTGGACAAAGTTCTCTAGAATATTAAAGAGAGGAGGGTTGAAATAAAAACAGCTTTTAGAACTGAGAATCATAACCACAGAACATTTGGCTTCACATTGTCCAAGAGTGTGATTTTTCTTCTCCCTTTGTAAAACCAAAGGATTTATAGTTAAATTATAGGTTTCTATTAAAAATGTCACTTAAAATATGCGGCAAGAATGTCTGTGCCCTATTTTTGGCTTTAAGCTAACATTATATGTTAGGGGTTAGGGAGAGTAAAGGGAGGACTTTTTCTCCTTCCAGTTTTATAAATCTGAAACACCTTCAAATAAAGCCTGATAATCTCTGCAGGTTTTTTTAATTTAGTTAACTCTTTTTCAGTGCCATTATGAAGCTTTCCTTCCAATTATTTGTTAATATTTTAGTAGTCCCAATTTAGAGAGAACGCTTTTCCAGGTCCAAAAGAGAGCAGCCACTGCTTGAGGAGCCTGTATTACTCATTATCAGTTGAAGATTAAAATTATTTGAACAAGATCTGGGGACTTCCATATCGAGACAAAGGTAGGGGAGAGCACTTAAAAAGAAATTTTGAATATTCCTCTTATTGTGGGAATTAGAGAGAATTGCTTTAAGATGCCCTTTCAATGGTACTTTGTTGTGATCAGAATAACAAAAATCTCAAGAGGTTCTGTTGGAAGTACTGGGAAAATGAAATCAACTCTGTTTCATTTACGGTGGGAATGCGAGTGAGTTCAGTGTTGGTGGAATATTGTCCATAATGAACTGTAAATAATATGGCCCATTATTTTAAACCGATTCCAATGATATAGCTGTTAAATAATTTTTAAAAAACATCTGCTCATGGTATCTAGAATGACACATGAACAAATCTGGAAACAAATAATCCTGGCCAAACAACATGGGTTAGAAAAAGGTCTAGTTTGTTGTGATAGTGAATAGAATTAAAATTTGCAAATACATGTTGTCAGGAAAACTCTGGTAGTTGGAATTTTTGTTTAAGTTTGGTCACCTTTTATACAATATTGGAATCAACATAATTTGTGTCTTAGTGGCAAACTGAAGATATTGAAATGCATATAGAATAATGCACTATTAAAATGGGTTTTATTCTGCATTTTGTTAAAAATAGGAATTGGAAGAGTTAGTTATTAAGACACTTATACTCTGCCTATCCTCGTGATCCAAGGTAGTTTACAATAATAGGTTTTTAAAAAATCCAGTTAAAACAAGAATAAAATAACAAATTCAGATCTCCCCCCCCCAAAAAAAAGTTATCTACTCAAACCCTCTCTGAAGACCTAGCAAATGAGTAATCCTTGGAGCACCTACTGAAGATCACTGGCTCCCCTCCCCTCTCCAGGAGCTCATTCCAAAGAGTAGGAGCCATGTTGGAAAGGGCCTGGGCTCTGGTCAGTGCCAGACAGGCTACTCCAAGTGGTGAAATAGCCAATGGATGGCTGCCTTATGACACAGGGACCTATGGAAGGAGATGGTCCTTCAAATGCACGTGTCCCAGATCACGAGGAGCTTTAGAGGTCATAACCAGCACCTTGCATTGAACTTAGAAACAGACTGGCAGCCAATGCAGCTTTTTCAAAGTGGGCATCGTATGTTCCCAGCAGCTAGCCCCTGGCGCAAGTCAGGCTGACACATTCTGGACCCGTTGTAGTTTCTAGGTTGTCTTCAAGGGCAGCCCCACTTAAAGGATATTGCAGTAATTGAACTACGAGGTGACAGAAACATGAATCAGCATATCCATGATTTAGTGGTATATAACTTAATATTAAGAACTAAAAATGAGAATTCTCCGTCTTCTTTGCTTTACACATTTGTAATGTCAAGCTAAGGTAAACCAAGGACCTAAACTGGGGTGGGGGGTGGGGGGCATATATATTTTTTTTTAACTTCAATACATAATCGAGGCATTCAAAGCAGTATAGCATCTGATCTCTTTCTTTTTCTTTTTTGGAAAATCTTTTATTAGTTTAGATACAGAAAGGGTGGGGAAGGGGAAAGGAGGAAGAAGAGAAAAATACAGAAATATTAAAAAATTCCAGTTTAGCATTCTACATGCATATCCTCTCATTACAATTTCACAGCTACTTCATCTGTCACTCTTATTATTCTTCACTTGATCTTATTTTCTTAATACTTAAGTATTATATCGCATTGACAAACCAACAGCTTTCTTCTGTATTGCGTTACCTTAGCATTTAAGTGTTTATGCCACTGAGACCAGTATGCGGTGCTTTTAAATGTAAGAGGAAAGTTACATAGGTGCAGTGAATCTGACATAGCTAGTAGACTTCAGGTGCTGACTGATGATCTTTGTGTCCAGGCAAAGAGTTTCTCATACGTACCCTAAGGGGAAGACAATCCTGACCTGTAACTTCAAGCTATGTTGTTAGGATGGACACACACACACACAAATCATTAGGACGCACACACTTGCACAAGTGCTTTGAGGTACAGACTGAAGTTTTGAGAACAGATAAATCTTAACATACGTCAGCTGACCAAATATACGTTCCCAAGCTTGTGGTTTACCCAGTTTGGATGGGGAGGGCAGTTTTTAAGAGAGAACTGATGGGTGGGAGAGAGAAGGCTCAGTCTTCCTGTGACCATTGTAAGAATGGCCATCAGTTTTGTGACGCTTCTCTGATTCAGTCCAAAAGTTTATGTTTCTCTTGTGGTCTCTCCAGCCTTAGAAGGGAACTGCAGGCATCCTGGTGATAACAGAACTGCACAGAAATATTGCTGCTGAAAATGGATGCCTCTTTTGCAGCAGTTGTGTATAAATGTTATAAAAGAAACAAATCAAAATTGTGAGTTTGCCCCCAAGAAATGGCAGTATGAAAATGATTTTCCTGACCATGCTCAAGAATTAACAGAAGCAACCCCCCACCCCCCTTAGTACGTTCTTAGTTCCCTGATTTCCACCTCCCCCCCATGCAGATCTCCCTCCATCAACAGTTTTCCTGGGTTTAGCTGGTCTCAGAGTTCAGCTGGGGAACAATGGATTAGAAACTGCCTGGGGTAGCATTTTCAGAGCAAGATCAGACAGGCAGAAGTTTAAGCACTCACACGCTGCCCCACACATTTGAGGGAGGCAAATGCAAGGCTAGTATTGTTTTGTTCTATAGTCTTCATTCTCAGAAAATATTCATAGCACTGTATCACATCTAGAACAATAGTCTGTACTACTTAATGACATCACACGTAGCAGAGATCCACAAATGTTGTATTTTGTGTAATTGTAGCTTAATGCAATGATATAAAATTGGAGTGAACGTGGAGAGGGTGGGACATTTTCCTGTTTAGGTAGGGAAGGTACGAAGGTTTTTAAAAACGGAAAACAGTCTCTTGACATCGCATTAGCAAAAGGCACACAAATGTGTTGCGGTCGTGTAGTGGTGGTGAAAAGACTCTTAAGACATATATGCAAAATCGGAGCTCCGACAATCGCTGTGTTTTTGTACTTTGGCGACAAATGGGTTCATGCTCTTATCTGCAGTAACTATGGAAACGTTAGAAAGCATTCTTTCCAAAGCTGAGTATACAATAAAGCGCTTAAAGTGTTGGTCGGATTATGGACCTCAGAATATGTTCAGTTTTCTGTCTGTCTTTGGGGACAAGCAAGAGGGTAATGTGAATATTAACTGGGGACTGGCTTTAATCTCCTGTGATACTTAAGTCTGTATAGGTCTGCTTCCAGCCATCCAGAAGTCTCGGGCTCACTCAGCATGTTAAGAAGAAAAGGTCATACATATTCATGAATCTGAATTGGAAGTGTTATGTTAGAAAGGGAGGAAGCTGTGAGCACAGCTGCACCGTCCAGCTGCTTGCTGATTCCATACTGCTCTGCCTACCCTTATTTTTGTGCAGGCTGTGAGACAAATGACAATTAGGTGACACTTCCATCGAATTGGCTCATGCTTTAGCTATAGACTTGCATCGTTCCATCCTGCAATATCAGTGATTATCACCCGTTTATGTTCAGCAGTATTTTAATGACCATTTATCATTTGGATGCCTGACTTTACAGATACCTGAAAGTAGTTTTGTATTCTGTGCCCACCCACCCCCCGCAAACTGTAGGGCCGGTCCATGCAGTCAGTGACCCCTCATACACTTTGATCGGGGGGGGGGGTGCGGCTGGCTTCCCCAAACCCTTTAGGATTTGCATGGGAAAAAAAGGGCTGAGTCCAAAGTCCCCTGCCAGCCCTGCATGGTCACAGAGCAGTTGTGTGAAGGTAAAACACAGACTGTACTGGTTATGTTTGTCGCGCTGCTGTGAATATTAGAGTTCTGTATGAACACAATAAGAGTCTATCCATCTATCAGGTACTGCTTATAAGGCTACTGCCTTAAGCAGAAGTTAGAACCAAAAATTATTTTAAAAGACCTTACTCTGCATTGTTTCTCTTATATTTGATTATTGCGCCTATGAATTTTGCCACTGAGGAGATGACATGATCATTTGTATCTGATAGTAGCCACAACACCTGGGCTCTCACATTTAGCAATTCTGTATTTTTAAGTAAATTCCTCAACTCGTTAAATATAAAAGGTAAAGGTTCCCTTGCTCGAAAGCCAGTCGAATCCGACTCTAAGGTTGAGGTGTTCATCTCCGTTTCAAAGCCGAAGAGCCAGCGCTGTCCGAAGACGTTTCCATGGTCATGTGGCCGGCATGACTGAACACCAAGGCGCACGGAAGGCCTTGAATATAGGGCATCCTATAATCATACGTTCCATGAGTTTGGTTTTATAATACGAGCATCTGCATGTTCTGTGACAGTATGACTGCCCTCCAAAACTCTCGAGGGAAGAGTGTTCACTCTTGCCAAAGTAAAAGCTCTTATTTGTTTGGGGACTGTGAATTGATAAAAATATTTCAACAGTTGCATCGGGAGGGACATGACAAGAGTCAGTAATGAACGTGAAGCAGTAGTGGGTTTCTTTCAGGTTCCATAATTAACAACAAATCATCAATAAAGCAATGTAACTGTGTGTCCATGCAATATGTTGCCATGCCCATCTTGAGTAGTCCCCATGTATTACTATCGCCTCTTGTGGATTTGACAGACGCCCTTAAAATTGTTTTGCATTATCTGTGTGCAACATGATATTGAAAAAGACCTCTTATGAAATCTGCAGCATCCTCCTTCAAAGCTGATCTTAAAGTTGCCAAAACAGAGCTGTGGTATCCAGGCTGCGGCTGAATATTGGCAGCTTCGGTGTCTCTGTGTGCTTTGTGTCCACCCGCTCTCTCATCTTCTTCTTTGGCCTGAGATACACAGGCTTCTGTGGTGCTCTGTGTATTTGGAGTAAGGTGGTTTGGGGAACTGAACCAGCAGAAGTTGATAGTCCAGTAGGCTTCAAGATCCCACTTTGAATTGATGTGACTGTGCATTCTTTGTTCAGTGTGACAGTGATG
Organism: Gekko gecko; assembly: GCA_029375565.1. Lineage (NCBI taxonomy): Eukaryota > Metazoa > Chordata > Lepidosauria > Squamata > Gekkonidae > Gekko > Gekko gecko. The sequence continues at coordinate 46,161,759 of JAPDNY010000014.1, forward strand.
TGCAACCACAGTGTGTATTGACCAATCTCTCTCCCATACTTTCCACAGGCTTTATTGTTTTGATTGGCATTCTTGGCCAACCTAGACTCCCCTCCAGGCAAAAAGGCCATATGAGACTCTAAATTAGCAGCAAAAATATGAGGAATATGAGCAAATTCCGCATAGCTTTCTTCTGGATGTGAAGCTACATGCTTCAAGTAATTGGTGCCCTGCAGGCCCTTTGCTGTTGTATGGCATGAGTCAGAATGTGTCTCTCTCTCCTGGTTGGGTAGTGGGAGTAATTATGTTTTTGTATCACAACACCCTGTTTGCCACCACTGAGTGAATCTTTTTATGGAATGCTGAGAGTATAATTTATTGATGATGGAAAATATTAAATTCTGGGTCTAACGTTTGCCTTAAGCTTTGCTTGTAGGGAGACCACCGTGAGAGAGGACCGAGTGGATGCAGGCTGCTTCAAGTCCTTTGCTTCGAAGCCAGAACAGTGTAGCACCACAGTTCGTGGGAGTTACTGTCTTTTGGATAATTTCATTTTATGTTAGACAGAAACACAGTCTCAGGGTGTTTGTGTGTGTGTGTGTGTGTGTATAAATAAAGAAGGATCCAGCCAGGAATGACATTGTATGATAATAGATGAGAGAATAAGAGAGGCAGGGTATAAATGTCCTGAACAAATATTTAAATGGGGGGGAAATGTGAAATTAGATAATTGTAAGAGAAAACATCATCCAAATCCTACTATTTTGTCTAGGAAAGTACATTTTTGTTTTCTAACTTGATGCCTTTTTTTGTTAAGGTAAAAGCCCACCTCTGGTAAATCAGTGGATTGAGGACCTTTGAAGTCTCGATATTTGAACGCCTAGACAGCCATTGCATATGGACTTGGTTTTAGACACTGGGAAACCTTATAGAAACTTATGCGTAGATCTGCCACCACTGTTCTGTTTTTGTCTTATCTTTATGTATATCTTCTCCCCACTTTTTTTTAAAAAAAATCTTATTTAGTTCCTGGATTTTAAGTCCCCCCATCTTTGTTCTTTTTTTCTGGGCATTGTTTTTGGAAATAAATGAAATGGTTTCTTTTTTCCATTAAGGCTGTAGAATTATCAGCATTATATTCGTGGCACTTACATGATCCATCTTGAAACCGAGAAATTTCTTAACTTAATTCCACAGTTATAAGCCAGTGGGCAGTGTATGCTATCCACAACCTCACTGAACAGAATGAAAGAAATCAAGAGCTGATCTTCCAGATGGAACGGCAGGGACTGGCTGATACTTCCATCCTTGAGAAGATGGGACTGAAAGTGGAGAAGGAAGATCAAAAGTTAATTCTGAGATCTATCAGAAAAACACCAGATCTCTAAGTAACTAACATGTAAAGTTTCTTTTATTCACCCACTACAAACACTGCTTTGTGAGCACTTCAGAAAGTTTTCAACCAGTCTATTAGAACTATTTTGCTGAAAGAATAAAAGCCAGAGATTAAATCATCACTTAACCCTTTTTAAACTGAATAAACTTGTAAGTATGAAGTAAACCATATATTCCAGACTGTGGTTATTTGCTCCACTAGGAATGTTTTCAGCCCTTTTTGGTCCACTAATGGAAAAAATGCAGTTTATCCACCAAACATTTATAGCCACAGATTGTAGATGTTCACCCAAACGTGGCACAGACATCACAACTGACCCACACTGCTTCTGTTGCTGTTTACATGTTTTGCATGAGGTGTGTGTATCTCACATAGGGAAATGTGCTTTGCAGAGTCTGCCTCTCTCAGCCTTTGCACAAGACTTGGGTAGGGATGGGTTGTATGCCAAAGGAGGTGTGATTTGCTTGCCCTTCAGTCCCTTCCAACAGTTAGGCCCAAAGGACACTGTGACGGATTCCAGGCTTGAGATCAGCCTGCAAGACAAGACACCTGCAGTCACGTGACTAGCAGGGATGATGTAATCCTGATGCAGAACTCAGGGGAGGGTTCTGATGGAAAAAAAACCAAACTCTTTGACAGTTGGAGTTTGGCAGTTGAGCCTGGCAGTTGGTTCTGTGCCAGGGGACTGACTAGTCACATTGGACATTGCTTAGTCCAAGGAACACAGGAGATTTCTCTACAGATTCCCAGATTAAGGGAACCTGAGAAGAGCCAAATGTAGTTATATACTACAGTGACAACTAAGGAGTCTCAAAAGAAAGATAAACTCCTTGTGGTGAAACAAAAGATACACATTCATCTCACTAAGAGTTTGTACCCTGCTGGGAAGAGAGTCTGGTTTGGTGTGTGCCAGGAGTGCTTGTTGGACTGGTGAGAGTCCAAAATCTAAACAGGGCACAGTGGAGGTGTTTCCTTGTAAAGGGGGAGAATACCTGAGAAGTCCACCCAAAACCTGGTCGTCTAAAACAGCACAGGGGTTGAGTTGAGAATGAATGCGTGTTTTGTACTGTGACATCTGAATTGACTGTTTATAAAGGAGCTAACTTAAAGCTGAACTATTCCATCTGAAACAACGAATCCACACACCTAAGCTTCTCCTTGGATATACATATTCCCTGTCTGCCTATCCTTGTAAATAAAATCTTCAGTTGATTTTACTGTTCCAAATTGCATGTGCCTCGGTGTCTGACAGGATCTAAGTTAAGCATTAAGCTCCATCTTATACAAAAACAGGCAGTGTTCATAAAAAGCCCCAGAGACAATAAGTGGCTTAATTTGAAATAAAAGAGTGAACTGGGTGTATTCCTGAGATACAGAGGCTGGCAGACAGTCTCAGTGTAAAGTAAGCCTGCTCCAGCCTGTGAAAGGTGAAAGACACCAAACCCCAGATACTCAGGAATAAGGGACTTCCTCACAGACACCCTCCAAAGAACTGTGGGCTGAAATTTGCTGCCATACCACTTAATCATCAGAACCTCTCACTCTGATTTTTGCTTACAAGTGAATATCAGTTTATTATTGTAAAAACAATTGATGTCTACATTACCATTACTAAATTCCTTACATCTCATATTATTTCCCCCTCTTTTACGTTTTGTAAGAGAATTGGAAGCAGAGTTAAAACTGCTATTGCAGTAAATATTAGGCCTATTGGCTGTAGGGCTCCTCTCTATTTCTGGGGTACTGGATGTCTGAATTTTTATTTGTCCCTTTGGTAAGTCCATCTGCTTTCCCTTCTATTTTTTTTTTAATTTATTTGTTTTCTGCTTCTCATGGACTTTTTCTGAACTCTGAAGTACTTAAGAGGTAGTTTCTCACTGTGATTAATTCTAGCAGTTTCTTTTCACTCCTTTGCCTTTCCAAAACATTGACAAAACTCATTTCCAGTTAATTAATTCAAGAGAGGCTGAAGAATGGGAGACGGCCTCTCTATTTTGGATGCCCCTCTATATTGTTGTTGAACTCTGCCACTGTGGAATGTAGCATGAATTAGATGGGTGGGGGAGAAACAGTGGTCAATTAACTCCCCATGCCCTGAACTAGCCGCCTTAAGGATTAAAAGGAATAAAAGAACACTTTTTTTAAAAAAAAAATCTTATATATACTGTATAGTTGTCAAAATAGGTGAATAATTGTATCCCAAAAATCAGGCTTTATGAGGCGAAAGCTATTCTATGCTGGACTAGCTCCAAACATTTTGCGCAATAAAATTATGCTTGTCTTAAATTGGGATATTCAAATGCTAAGTTGCATAGTTTCGTTAAACTTTATTTCGATGCAAGATCAGCTCCGAGAATCAGCAATTAATAAAAGGGAAAACACGTGCAATGCAACAAGCACGAAACAATGAATGCAAATTAAGAGGGGGAGCCAAAGAAAGTAATGCCCTCCTCAGACAGGTAAAATTACTGGGACTCAAATCAGCCGTTTGTATATCCCACAGGCCCATAGGCAAAATTTGGCAACTTTGTAAGTTATCTCCTGGGAGGAATCAGCAAGGAGGAGAGAGACATAAAGTTGTTTAAATCTTCACTGTGTAGTTGAGAGAATTAGAGCAATATGCTGATGTCAGCTGTCGTTATAGAGTGGGCAGTGCAGCAAGACATGCCCAATAGTCTCTGCTTTCCAAGTATGACAAGGGCAAAGCCTTTGAGGGAGCAGGAGACGATGGTATCTGCCTTCCAGAAGGGCTGAAGGTAGAGCATTAAAGGGTGCCAGGATAAAAAAAATCTCATAAATTTGGAGATCTGAAAGGATCTAAGAGAATCTGCTGGTTGAAAACATTTGGCATGCTGTGGAATAACTGGATATTTCTGTATCTGAGCCCCATCTGATTGGTGAGGCATGATCCCAGAACCGCTGTTTAATTGTTGCATAGTATTAAAATTGACTATCTTCCCTCCATAGAAAAGAAGAAAAGGTTTATAATTTATTAAGCACAAAAACGAACAGTGGTATTTTTATTTCAGGATATCTGGCAGAGAGTGCAAGGAAGCTCAGTTTAACAATTTGTCATAGAAATTTGCATGGATGGTAAAATATGTTTGTTGCTAAAACAAAAATGTAAAACATTGGCAGGGACCAATTTTTTAAAAAAATCTCAGAAGAGGAACTGAAGTCCCTTTCTGGTTCCTACACCTTTGGGTCTGCCTTGTTAGTGCCTACCCATGGGGATACAAGCCCATGAAAATGAGACAATACAAACTGTAGAAGCGTGTGTGTAGGTGGGTGGGTGTGGTGGTGGAGGAGAATAAATACATAATGGAAATAAGGGTTTTGAATCCTAAATGGGAAATGTAGAGCTTTCATTGTGGAAAACATGCCGATTACTGTATTGAGAGGTGGCTGTCTTTTGATTTCCTGTGATGGATTAGTTCTCTGAGGACAACACCTTCCCTGTCCCTCGCCAGTGGTCTTCTGTCTTCTAAGGGGCATGTTTTGCATGCGAGAGGATTAATACAACACATCAACTGGTAATAAAAAAAAGCAAGCCTTTATTGCGTGTGAAAAGAAATGGAGGATCAAATCCTATGGCCCTCACACTGCTTTTCAAGAGCTGATAAACAAAAGGGATCAGTTTTTCTCCCCTTTTCTTTAAAAGCAAATGAGGGGTTTGGATTTTCATGATAATGGACAGCAGGTTTTTTTTTTAAGAGATAGGAAAGTATGAATTCATTCTAACTGAATTGCATGCTGTGCCTTTTAGTAGCTCTTAGATTGCTGTAGGCTTTTGTGTATGCCGTGCAGAGAGAAATACTTCCAAATGGCGGCCCCTCACCCACACACAGTTCTATGAACCTCACTCCTGAATTCTCTTACAACAGGCAGCATTTGGTCATTCTGGCAGGGTAAATTTCAAACTAAACATGCTATTGCGAGTCGCGACATAGATGAAGCGCAAAACACTAACCACAAAAAGATGATTTTGACTTCAGTGAAATGCACAGAATCATTAAAAATCTGAGGTAAAATCACCAGATTTCCAGAGTTACTGCAGTGCTGTCCAAGGTTCTGATAAAAATACTTTTCTGAAGAGGTCCCCCCCCCTTCTTTGTAGTGATTAAAGCTTTAGAGGATCTTTGGCAAAAGCTCCTCTTTTCTGCGCATACTATTTAAATTAAGTCTGTCAAATCTCCTTTGCTGCCCCATATGCCTGGATCTCTACCCCCACTCTGTCTACATGGGGCCACTTCTCCCCCTCAGCCCATCCTTCCACAAGACCTCGGTCTTAATCTCATGATCTTCATCACAGACAAAGTCTAAATATCCATTAGCACTGAACTCAAGTCTTTGCTCACGTCCCTCTTTCTCACACTCGTCTAACTCCAGCTTGTTTTCTCCCGTGTAAATTCCTTGGGGGCAAGGCTCTGTCTTCTGGAATGCAGTCTATACACTGATGGGGATGAAGGAAATGGGTGAACGTGAGCCAGCCAAAATCAAGCATTCTTACATCCCATGAGGGCTGCGGTGAAGTGTGCACTTAAGTATCCCATTGACACAAACGGTTCTTAAAAATGCTTACCTTTCTCTGGATTTTGATCCATTTTTTAAAATTTTCTATATTCAGCTCTTCCATTTTCAAGCCGCCTGCGTTCATATGATACAGAATTCTGTGGGTTAAACTTGTAATTTGATATAAGAACAAGCTCTCATTATCTCCCCCCCTTTCCTGTTTGAGACCTTAAGCTTTCTAGTTAAGCCATTGTGGAGGCCGGGGAACAGGTGCTTGCTCCACAGAGGGCCTTATTCTGTAGTTCCCACTGGAGCCGGTGGCCTTATGAACTCCCCTTTGCTGCTTCTTCCCCCTCAATAATTTTTTATGAATGATAGCTTTTCAACACCCTGGGAACTGCTTGTTGGGAAAAAACTGCTCTTCACAGGGTGCAGTCAAATCCTACACATTTCATCAAGAAGGAGCCATGAAAGGAGTAATACTGTGCTTACAGGTATGACGTATCCTTGGGGCCCTTTCCCTCCTCCTCTCTCCACCTCTCCTTTTATGAACCACTCCTAAATATGTTCTTTTCTTATTAATTCCAATTGGCTGACTGGTTTCCCCCCTCTCTCTTTCTCTCCGCTTCTCAATTAAACTCTCGTTTGTTTAAAAACTTGAGTCTTGTTTAGCCGGTCCCCTGGGGAGATTCCAGAAATAGGTGGCAAAATAGAAACCCCAGAATCTGGAGGTCTGCTTTGACGAGTCTGTTGTATGGTTACTAAAGGGCAGCGACACTTCTTAGAGGGTGCTTGGAATGCTTTGACAAGTGTGAGCAGCCTGAGGTTTGTAGAAATCTGCACGTCCGGTGCCTGGGCCCCGACTTTTTCTCAGGCTTTGATGCCATGGAGAGGGATAATGTTCCCTCTAAGCCGAGTTACTGTGAGCCAGCTCACAGTTTTTTAGCCTCCAGCTCACATGTTTTTGTCTTAGCTCAGGAAGGACGGCTCCAGAGCAAACTCATTTATGCAGCAGCCAGATCACTCCCTCACAACTTTAACACTAGTAGCTCACAAAGTGGACTTTTTGCTCACAAGACTCCATGGCTTAGAGGGAGTACTCATAACACTTTTTATCTGCTTTGCCTCCCTTTGAATCAGTCTGCACATTCACAGCCTCTTTAATCACGTGCAATAAAAAAGGCCTGAGGACTTGATAATGTGCCGTGTGTTCCCAAGTCAATCCCACAAGGGATGGACAACTGCCGAATTCCCAGGGTATTTTGCTGCACAAAGTGAGCTCCTGGCCACATCATCAGATGCCACAGGAAAGCTGGTGCTACTGAACAATAGATGTTTGTCTGGGGTTGGCGCCTCCACCCCACCCCCACTTACCCCAGGAGACTGCGAGCCCCACCAAAGGCAAGCCCCAAAGTTGGGGAAGATGCTTGCCAGGTTGTAGCAGGGCATGGCCTTGAGTGCCTGTTTGGTGTAGTGGTTAGGAGCGTGGTTTGATTCCCCACTCCTCCACATGCAGCTTGCTGGTGTGACCTGGGGTCAGTCACAAGTTCTTTCAGAGCTGTTCTCTCAAGGGCAGTTCTCGAGAGACTTCTTTCAGCCCCACCTACCTCACAGGGTGTCTGTTGTGGGGAGGGGAAGGGAAAGGAGATTGTAAGCCACTCTGAGAGACCTTCGGGCAGTGAAGGGCAGGGAATAAACCCAATCTCTTCTTCTCTCTTCTCTTCTTGATGGAGTCTACTTGGGAATCAGCCAGATTGAAGGAGCCCAGCTGGCTCTCGGTGGTGTGCCCAGCAGCAGAGGCCAACCCACCTGAGTTTCTACCAGAGGTGACCCTGGCACTAATACCCAGGGGAATTCTGACTGTGGGGAGGCAGGGACAACAGATCACACTGACCTTTGAGGAGGTTGGGCAGGGCAGCCACGTCTTTAAAGAAGTTCAGGGGGAAGGGCCAGAGAGTTCACTAATCCAAGGCAAGTATCCATTGGCCCAGGGGGCTGTCACTCCCCAGGACTGGATTGGGGAGAGATGACTGGTTGAGTCCATGGCTGGCCCTCCCTTGGGGAAGCATTTAAAAGGTGTTCCCAGGAGCAGCCAGGCAGGAAGGGACAGACCCACTCCATGGCAGGTGGGAATGGGCAGAGCAGAGTGGGGGAACTGGGTGAAAAGAAGCCCCCTCTCCTGGCTCTGTCCTGGGGCTGTATTGGGGGAGGGGGGTGAGAAAGCTCTGGACTCATACCTGGCCCCAGTGGATCCTGGCAGCGCTTCAGTGTTGTGAAGCATGTACGCTTGGATACAATTGTGAGATAAACCCAGAGGCTGAAGGGTGGAATCAATCCCACAATATTTGAAAAACAAATTTCTGAGTGAGTAGAACTGCACAAAAGTTTCGCCACATCTAATTGCATGAATTCAGAGGTCTTGCATTTCTCCCCAAAGGTATTTTACTGCCTGTATTACTCTAAACTGAACTTCTGTTTGCTGAAAACTCTTGGCAAGTATCACTATTTTAAATGGCTAGGACTTTTCCGTATTAGATATCACCAGAACTTGTTGCTGGAAATTTTCTTTCTTAGAATTACTAATGTGGCTCATTGAAGATGCTGCTTAAATGAAATGTACGATGTGAGAGAGGGAGTAGTGGAGTGGTAGAGGTTGGTGTTGGGCTACGATCTGGGAGACCCAGGTTCAGAAGTGATAGGCGCTACTGGTGGGGGGAAGGATTGACCTGGGGAACTGGGGAAGGACTGACCTGGGAACTGAGGTATCTCCTGATCTGGGTGGGGTTGCATTCCCCCTAAAGGAGGAGGTTTGTATCTTTGGGGTGCTGCTGGACCCAAATCTCCACATTGGGTAAGCAGATGGCAGTGATGCCTGGAAGTACCGTCCCCCACAGTTCTTACCACCATGATGCATGCTCAGGTAACAGATTGGACTATTGCAATGCCCTCTATGTGGAGCTGCCTTTGGAGAGTGTCATTTCACTGCAGTGTTAGTCCATCTACACTGGCTTCCAATTTGCTTTCTGAGATAAATTCAAGATGCCCCGTACTAAAGTCCCATACCATCTGCTTCCAAAGGAACCTACCCAATCATTACTGTTATCTGAGACTAGATGGATGGCAACCCAAGAAAGGGCCTTCTCTGCCATGGCACCAAAATTGTGAAATTCTCTCTCCGGGGAAATTTGCTTGTCCACCTCTATCGATGTTTGCCGGCAGCAGGTGAAGACTTGTGTTCCATTTGGCATTCCTTTATTGACCCCCCTTCCTGTTTGTTTTAATTGCTGTTTTATGTATATGTATTGTGTGGTGGCTCAGTGGTTAAGACGTTGAACTGCAGACCAGAAGGTCTGCAGTTCAGCAGTTCGAGACCCAAGTGCCGAGTGACAGAGTGAGCTCCTGTCTCTGTCCCCAGCTCCTGCCGACCTAGCAGTTTGAAAGCAAGAAATTGCAAGTGGATAAATAGGTACCACTTCGGTGGGAAGGTAACAGCGTTCTGTGTGCCTCGGCATTTAGTCATGCCGGCCACATGACTATGGAAATGTCTTTGGACAGCGCTGGCTCTTCGGCTTGGAAACGGAGATGAGCACCGTGCCCCAGAGTCGGATTCCCTTTCAAGCAAGGGAAACCTTTGCCTTTACTTATTGTTTTAAAGTTGATTTGTTTGTTTGTCCCCTGTGAGGCCATTAATTGGGTGGAAAGGTGGGATACAAATCTTTTAAACAAATAAGTCCCCTCTCTGTTGTGGAGCTTGCTGGGTGACCTTGGGCCAGTTACTCTCAGCCTAACCTACCTCACAGGGTTGTTTTGAGGACAAAAAGGGCTAATACGATCTTGAGGTGTATCAACAGAGGCATAACATCCAAATCGCAAGATGTCATAGTCCCTCTGTACACTGCATTGGTCAGGCTGCCCCTGGAGTCTTGTGTGCAGTTCTGGAGGCCTCACTTCAAAAAAGGATGTGGACAGACTGGAGCAGGCACAGAGAGCAGCAATGAGGATGATCAGGGGGCCTGGAGACCAAGCCCTGTGAGGAAAGGCTGAGGGACTTGGGAAGGTTCAGTCCGGAGGAGAGGAGGTTGAGGGGGGACAGGATTGCTCTCTTGAAGTATTTGAAGGGCTGTCACTTTAGAGGAGGGCAGGGAGCTGCTCCTGTTGCCAAGAGAGGAGAGGACTCACAATAATGGGTTTAAATGAAGGGCAGGAAGGTACCAGCTGGATATTAGGAAAAACTTTTTTACAGCAGGAGTTGTCAAGGCTAAATGAATGTCTCTTGGCCTGGGACAACCAGAACAAGGCTCTCCGGGGCACACAAATAGCTAACCGATGAAGCTGATGAAGCACAGAAGTGTTTTAATACACTAAACACATGAATAGTAAGAGCACAGTAGAAAATGGTCTTGCTTCTGCACAAGTCTTTGTTCAGTGCTGTAATGGTTCAATTCTGCCACCAGGGACTTTGCTCCACAATATTTTCTTTTCGTTAAAAAAAATCATGGTGGATACCTGTAGCAGGTAAAATACCTAAAATATAATCTAGGAGCTCCCACTTGGGTTTATTCCTTTAGGCGGTGGCTGATAACCCTTGTGGTATATAAGAATAGCAATGACCCTGCAACATAATTGCTGAAACCTCCAGGTCTCAGACTGTTTGGTATCAAAAACTCTTGACTTAAACTCCTGCTGCGTTTTGCTGTCCAATGAGCAGTAGCTGCCTGCAGTGAAAGCTGCCATTTCCTTCTCCTCCACCCATTTTATCCGTTTGCTGAACATGCTGATCTGGGTGAGGCTGCAGGGCCACCAAGCAGCTGAAATGGGGCCACACGGTGTAAGAACATAAGAAGAGCCCTGCTAGAACAGATTAGTGGTCCATCCAGTCCAGCATTCTATCTCACACAGGGGCCAACCACAACCAGTTCCTCTGGATGGCCAACAATAGGGCACAGAGTCTGAGGTCTTCACCTGATGTTGCCTCCTGGCTCTGGGATTCAGAGGCTTAGTGCCTCTGAATTTGGAGGTTCCCCTCAGTCACCATGAATCTATCTAATCCCCTTTTAAAGCTGTTTTTTTCCTGTGGCCATCACTACATCCTCTGGCAGCAAATTTCACATTTTAATCACTCTCTTGTGTAAAGAAGCATTTCCTTTTGTTTGTCCTGAAGCTACTGCCCATCAGCTTCATTGGATGCCCTCAAGTTCTAGTAATTGGGAAGAAGGAGAGAAAAGTTCTCTTTGTCTACTCTCTCCTTCCCATGCATTTTTTTTTGATCTCTATCATGTCCCCCCCAAGTCATCTCTTTTCTAAGCTGAAAAGTCCCAGACTCTTCATCCGTTCCTCATAGGGAAGGTGCTCCAACCCCCAAATCACCTTGCTTGCCTCCCTGTTTACTTTTTCCAGCTCTGCAATGTCCTTTTCACATGAAGCCACACCATGGGGGCATTTACAATATTGGCCATTTTATTCTCAATCCCTAACATAATCCCTCTCTCATCTCTAATCCCTAACATAAGAATTTGCCTCTTTTACTGCTTGTAGCACACTGCGTTGACACTTTCATTGAGCTGTCCACTACATCCTACTTCCCTCTCCAAGCCAGCTGCAATGGTTAATGGGATTTCATCTGCCACCTTAATGGCAGAGCCAGTTTGGTGTAGTGGTTAAGTGTGCGGACTCTAATCTGGGAGAACCGGGTTTGATTCCCCACTCCTCCACTTGCACCTGGCTGGATGACCTTGGGCAAGCCATAGTTTTGATAAGAGCTGTTCTTGAAAAAAGAGCAGTTTCTGTCAAGAGCTCTCTCATTCCCACCTACCTCACAGGGTGTCTGTTGCAGGGAGGAGAAGGGAAAGGAGTTTGTAAGCCGCTCTGAGACACCTTTGTGTAGTGAAGGGTGGTGTATAAATCCAATCTCTTATCTTCTTCTCTAATGGCAAATCTAATTATTCTGCACCAAAAAGAAAATGTATTTTTAAATACCTGTCGACATCTTTTCAGGCACTTTTTCCCTGTTGCCCTTTGTGTACCTGGTCAAGTGCCTATTATGTTGTCAGTAGATATTTTCTGGAGTCGTGCTTTATACAGCTGGAATACCTGTTGACGAATCTGTAGGCCTTCTAAAGAAGCTTCTGAGAGTGACAAGTGGTGGAGTCCCGAGAGCATTCTGTAACAGTGAAGTGCTTGGCCTAACAATAAACATTCTGTTTGCTGGAAGAGTCTTCAAAGTTCTGGATATGAAATGTTTTCATGAATGCTGCATTCATAGACAACCCCCCCCCCCCGACATGTGTCTTTTTGGGCACAATCTTCATAGCGAAGGAAAACCCACATCAGTCTTATTTGTGCCACCTTTGAAATTCCTGTGGGCAGCCACAAGAACCGCTTGGCAAGCCTCAGTCACAATGACATAGTAGAGCCTCTCAACCACCTGTGGCTGGGCAGCAGTTTCAAAATCTTAGTCGCTAACAGTGGGGAGGGGAGGAGCTAACGTTGGCGCTAACTAGCAGCACAAATACAAAGAGCTGCATTTATCAGGCATGTTCTCAACCCCTGCACTGTTTTCAACTGATTTTGCAGGTGTTTGGCACTCATTGCCAAACATTGATCTATAAACAGTGTGACATTTTTAAAGCCGCCCTGCCCTACATTCACCTTACACAAGAAGCTGTTGGATGCAACCATTTGGTTGTCAGTATTTTCAGTGCAATGAAAGGTACCAGAGACTTCTTTTTAGAAGTTAGGATTCAGTCAAGTTAAAAAATGAGCTGGGCAATGCTAAAGCAATGAGCCCCTCGACACCCTGGATCCAACAACCGGCAGAGCCAGTCATTAATGAAAACATAAGAGAAGCCATGTTGGATCAAGCCAATGGCCCATCCACTCCAATCCTCTGTGTCACACAATGGCCAAAACCCTGGTACCATCAGAAGATCCACCAGTGGGGACAGAACTCCAGAAGTCCTCCCACTTTTGTCCCCAAACACCAAGAAGATAGAGCATCACTGCCCCAGACAGAGTGTTCCACCTGTAACTTGTGGCTAATAGCCACTGATGGACCTCTGCTTCATATGTTTATCCAGTCCCCTCTTGAAGCTGTCTCTGTCCTTACAAGGCCAAAGAAGAACAGGTACTGTAATGGAAGGAACTGGGAAATGAATAGCACTAATTTGTGCCAAGGGTCAGAAACAGAACACATCCAAAATGTCAGTGTTATCAGACATGGACCAATGTGGAAGCGCTGCTAAAATTCTGCCTAGCTTGTTTAAGCTGAGGACCAACTGGCAGGGTCACACTATGTACTTATTGCTTGCTGGGGTGTATGTGTTTGTGTGTGTGTTTGACAGAGTAATTGCAAGATGGAATGCTTCTCTTTGTTGAAAGACACCCCCACATGTGCACACAAAGCACACAGAAACTGCCCTGTTAGAAAGCAGACATGTTCAACTGGCCCAGACAGCAAAAGTCACAACTGGGGATTCTGCCGTTCATGGACTTTGCATTGGCAAATCATTTCTCAATGGCATTGCATTTCCATGCTCCAAACCTGTTCCAAAAAATGTCAGATGAATTCTTCGGTTTGTAGTAGTCTTGATCCTGGGGATGTTGTCAAGAAGCACTTCTGACTGCCGAAGCGTGACTTTGTTCTGGGAGGATGTGTGGCTTCCATCTGCCAGACAGAACATTCCTTTTGAAGGTGACACCAAAGTTGTTTCCTACTCCTACAGACACCACAGGCTTTCTGGATCAGGCAGATGGCAATGGTGGTCTCAGCTTTTGGAGGGAAGGAGAGCCTGGGGGGAGGCTGGAGACGCTGGGGGCATTTTTACCCTTTGAGGATTTTCTATTCCTGAATTTCAATAAGCGCCTTGATTGGAAACATTGCAGAGTTTTCAAGTGGTTTGGGTTTTGTTTTATTTTCCTCCCCATGTTTGTGTCGTTCAGTTTGTCTTTGGTTATGGTGAGGCTAAGTTAGGATGGCCAGATATTTTTCTTTTTAAAAGCCTCATGACGTCGTGGGGAATGCCAGAGGACTTCACCGAGTGGAAACAGAGGTCAGGCTGGGGACACGCATTTCTCAAGGGTGTGTGCCTGCCTGCCTGCCGGCCTACTGGGCTGAGGAGGAGGAGGAAGAGGATGTGGAGACTGCTGTGGAGGCCTGGCTGGAGAGAGGGAGCCTCTCCCAGCTGCAGGCTTTCTGGCTCATTTAGCTCCTTACCTTCAATTTCGGGCCCACGAACATGAGATGACTTCATGTTCCTCACATGGGTAACCCGTTCGCAACAGTCCCAAGCTGGCTCAAGAGCCAGAACCCCGGAGGAGGCCAAGCACATCAGGGCAGGCTGGGTCTTTAGCAGTTGGGCTCAGTAGAGTTGCCAGCCTCCAGATGGTGCCTGGAGATCTCCTGGAATTATAGCTGATCTCCAGGCCACAGAGATTGGTTCCCCTGGAGAAAATGGCCACTTTGGGAGGTGGACGCCACGGTGTTATGCTCCATTTAAGTCCCGCCCTTCCCCAAACCCCGCCCTCCTCAGGCTCCACCCCCTTCACCAAATCTTCAGGTATTTCTGAACCCAGAGCTGGCAGTACTAGTAGCTGCCAACTTCCAGGTCGGGGCTGGAGCTCCCCCAGCTGGTCTTCAGGCTCCAGAGACCAGTTCCCTTGGGAACTCTGCCGTTACACCACCATACTGCACGCCACCTTAATGTAATGATGGAACGACTTCTGCTGCGAGCACTTTCATTGGATGACTGTTTCTAAAATGTTTTGAATGTTGTATGTGGATTTGGCACACTGCACCAATCAACGTGAGCTGCCCTGAGCCTGTTCGCGGGGAGGGCGGGAGACAAATGCAAGTAATTAATTAATTAATTAATTAGCTGCTTTGGAGGGGGGGACGGCCTGGCATGGTACCCCACTGAGGTTCCTCTTCTACCCAAGCCCTGCCTTGCCCAGGCTGCACCCCATAATCTCCAGGGATTTTCCAACCCAACCCAGCGCTGGCCAACCCTAGGACGCAGCAAGTAGAGTTGCCAACTCTGGGTTGGGAAACTCCTGGAGGTTTGGGAGTGGCTCCTGGGGAGGACGGGGACCTCAGTGGGGTCCGGTGCCACAGGGCCCGCTCTCCAATGCAGCCATTTTCTCCTGGGAAACTGATCTCTGTTGTCTGGAGAGCAGTTGTAATGCCAGGAATTTCCAGTCTCCGACTGGAGGTTGGCCATCGTGCCAGAAGGGGGGGCTAGGTTTGCTGTTGGTTGCCCTTTGCCCTCATTCAAATGAGTAAGTAAAACACTAAATCACCGTGTCTAATTTTACAGGGTTTTTTTTTCTGTTTTTACATTATGCTAAATGTGAATTATTAAAGTATTTTTAGAATGATTCATTAACACAAATACGCCTTAAGCATTAGCCGTGAAGGTCAACAGTACAATCAGAATGATGTCACTTCTGGAGAAATATTTACAGCCGATACTAAGGTCTTACCTTAGGCACAAGGTCCTAATCTAATAAACTGATTACAAAAACAACTCAGACAAACAATGGCGTTCTAGTAACCATCCCGTTTGCATATTCTTCATCAGGTTTGTCTGTTGTTGTCAATTCAACACGGTCTTGAAGTACTGAAGGCAATGTTTCAAGATTCTTAGTACTAGTTCATATACTATATTGGTGCCACGCTATTGCGTTTAAGTTCTGGTGACTGGGAACAGCCAATATTAAACTATGATGCGACTGGGTCTACAATACCCTTTGCCCTCATCCAAACGGGTGGCAGCCTCTTATGTGGTAGAGATCAGAACACTGCTGTTGGGGTCAGTCTTGTGAGAACATCCCTACCTTCGAGAAGAGGGGGCTTCGGCCTGGCTGAGAGGGGTCCCATAAGGTGGTACATCCTGTGTGCAGAACTGTGCCCCAGGTCCCTTTCAGTATACAAGCCTTCCCCTTACACACATGGAGTATAACGATGGTGGGCGTTTTATCAGGCAAGCTGTTTCGCTGGATTGGGCCCGCAGGTTGCATCAATAGCAGTGATAGGGGACAAACGAAAGATAAATAAAATAAACTGTTTTGTTCCACGATGAACCTTCTAAGATGCGGTAAGAGAGAAGCCCAGAACGTAATGAAGGGCGATGCGTCTTAGTGGACAATGCTCAGGACTTTTAAGTGATTCTAACAGCACTGATGTTAAAATAGTAAGTGCTGGAGGTAAAGCAAAAGTCCAAACCGGAACAATGGGGAGATAGTTTTTCTATTGTGCAGAAATGGAAATTTTTAAAAGTTAAGCAAACATTTTTTTAAAAAAAAGATTAAAAAGCCCAGGTAATTTGTGGGTTGGTTCCCAGTTTTTGCATTCCTGGAATGAAAACTCCTCTGGGTGCAATCCACACTCAGGTACAACTGTACATATTCGGGGGGGGGGGCCTGCCACTGGGCCCAGCCAAGTCCTTTTTAACCTTTCATCTCCTTGGATGGTCCATCGCTACCCACCAGCCATCACTTTCCACAGGAAATCTGTGCTCCTCTAGGATGAGCAACAGTCTCCTGTTGACCGGGAACGACTGGGGAGAAGAAGGGAAGCAAAAGAGCTCCATAAACACCCAGGCTTCTCACGGCTTCTCACATTTATGTGGGGTTGGGAGGTGGACTGTGTCCCAAATGTCTTTTGATAATTCACAGTTTTCTGGATTAAGATGGGCACATTTCTGGACATATTCAATGTGTGTGTGGGGGGGGAGGTCCCAAAACCCCCCACAACACTGGGTATTAGAAGTCCAAAATATTGGCCTATGGTTAACATGCCAACTTTTCCCCCCACAATAGAAATGCCACGAAGAATGTAATCTTTTTGGGACCTGGCTGGCATGCATCATACCCTTTATCATTGGAGGCTGCTATTTCTTTGATCCAGATGTTCCGTCTGGCATGTGAAGCAAGCAGGCCTTTTCTTAGAAGAGGAGCCCCTGGTTTTGCCATGTAATGCAAAACACTGATGGAATCGCTACAGAAGCAAAATGCCAGGAACGGGATAGCGGTCCAGCCACAAGCAATGGCTAATTTTCTTTGATTTTTTCACAGTGTGTCATCAGGAGTACTGGATTCTCTTTTCGGGTGGTGGGGAGCAGCAAATCTTTGGCAGCAAATCTTAAAAATACATTTCCCCACTTTTTTTTTTAACCTCGTTGCTCCAGAAATTGATAATTTCTTAATGAATCTGTTTCATTTGTTAGGAAGTTAAAAACGACCTACAACTTCTAGGATTAGGCCCATGCCTCCATTGATTTAACTTTTAGACAGTCATGTTATCCCCTCTTACCAGCCTCCAATGGCCTCCTGAAGTGGTTTGTGAGAAATAAACAATGCCACCACAATAGAATGAGCATCATCCAGCTAAAAGGCAGAGCAGCCTCAGAAATAAGAACCAGACACAGTCCAGCAATCTGAAAACTCTCCACAAGAGGAAAAACAATTTAACTCCTCATCTGCAGCAGTCATTCCAAAGTTTTGGGGCTCCCTGAGATTCCTTGGCAGGCGATCCGGGGCTCCTTGGTAGGGTTGACAACCTCCAGGTGGTGACTGGAGATCTCCTGGGGTTACAGTTGGTCTCCAGGCAACAGAGATCAGTTCCCCTGGAGAAAATGGCTGCTTTGGAAGGTGGACTCTATGGCACAGTACCCCTTGGAAGTCCTCTCCTCCCAAAGCCCTGCTCTCCTCAGGCTCCACTCCAAAACTCTCCAGGTATTTCCCATACTGGAGCTGGGAACCCTCCTCTTCAGTGTAGCACCCTTTCCCCTCCCCCAAATCCCCAAGCAGCTGCTACAGTCAGCATGAGGAAAATGAGAGTGGGGGGGCACCAGTAGTGCATAGCCAGCCTCCAGGTGGGACCTGGGGATCCCCTGGAATTATACCTCATCTCCAGACTACATAGATTAGTTTCCCTGGGGAAAATAGGCCCCGGTCACATGGGCCAGATAATGCGGGGGGGAGGCGTGGCCGTTTACCCCGGAGCAAAATAAAGCGCGGTTGCCCGATCACACAGTCCCCCGAGTTACCACGCTTCGGCCGTTAGCTGCCGATCACACAGCAATGCTGAAGCGTGGCAAAGAAGCGGCGCAGCGCGATCACACAAGCCGCGCTGCTTTCAGTTTCTTGTTTGTGCGCATGCACCGTTCTGGGGGGCAGGGCTGCTGTCAGTGTTGTGTTTGTGCGCATGCGCAGTTCAGCATTGGTGCGAATCCTATGGAGACTTACAATATACGGTTTGCAATGGGACATGGGTGGGCGCAGGACGCCACAGGATACTAGTGCTCCCGTGATCAGACGCCCGCCTTTGCCCAGCATTTACCGGATACTAGTGCACTTTCCTAGGTACTTTTTAACTCTGCATCTTCGGAAGGAAACCACGGGTTGGCCATGGGAGCCCTATGCTTCCCAGATGCTGCGGTATGATCGTGCCCCGAAAAACCAACTGACATTCGTGCCTTCAGTGCGGCAACTTCTCCGTGTGACCAGGACCATAGATGCTTTGGAGGACGGACTCCGTGGCCTTGTACCCCATGGAGGGCCCTGACCTCCCCAGGCTCCACCCCCTCCCAAATCTCCAGGAGTTTCCTGGCAACCCTACTCCCCACCAGTGGGGGGGGGGCTGGCAACCCTAGCAGCACCCCCCAGGGAACTCCTAGGAGGCAATTCCCCTCATTGGCCCAGTGCTTCCCACTTGGCGTGTCTCAGGCCATGGGGGGTGAGTGGAGCTCTGCACAGTTACCCGGAGAAAAGCATCCCTCATTGCCTGCTTGCCCTTTCCTCTCCAGAATGGCTCGTCTGGCCAGGTGGAGGACTCATCTCTGATCACGAGAAACATCTGCACCCTGGCATGCCCCTGCGGCAGTATTCCCTCTAAGCTGAGTTAGTGTGAGCTAGCTCACAGTTTTTTAGCCCTTGACTCTCACATTTTTGTCCTAACATGCAAAGAAGTTCCTGCCACAAAAAAAAAGCCCTGGGTTTTGACAACAAACAAGGTAAACAGAATAAGAAGCAAAAGGTGGGTGTGGCTCGATGACCACACTTGTGGTAACATGGGGGTGTGGCCTAATACGCTAATGAGCTGTGCTGTCACAGGGTGTGGCCTAATATGCTAATGAGTTCCTGCTGTTGGGTGTGGCCTATTATGCTAATGAGTTCCTGCTGGGCTTTTTCTATAAAAAAGGCCTTGACAACAAGTCACAAGAATAGGCAGAGAATAACACAGAGAATGCAGCCACGCCCCTTCGGCTACAGGGACCTCTGGTCAGGTTGGACTGCAGAGCAGTGTTAAGCGTACTGGCCAGCACCTGGAGTGTGCCTGCTGTCATTTGGGGTTCCTGCAGCTGAAGGGAGGTGGGTATGTTCTCTGCATTATTCTCTTTCTGTTCTTGTGTCTTGTTGATGTCTCATTATTATAGAGATTTCAACAGAACTGCTTTCCTTTAACACTGGTGTACTTACAGCCCTCGAATCCCCTTGGGGAAAAGAACCTCTTTGCCTTTTGGTAATCCATCTCTTTGTATTGTTCAGAGACTGAGTTCATCGTCTTGTTCTTTGTGTCCCACCTTGGGCACTTCTGGAAGAAAAGCAGCATATAAGTATTTAAAATGAAATAATCATCCGGTCCAGCTTCAGCCTCTAAGAGTGTGAGCCAAGAGATATTGCAGCGCCTCCAAACTCATGCAATGGCTTTGCAAAGCCAAACCAACTCAACAAGGCCTTTCCACAATTAATTCAAAACCATGTTAATTGAATCAGCACTCTTTCTTAAAAACATGGGACTTGCCTGGGAGGATCAGACCACGGGCAGCATTCTTTACAAAAAGCCGAGCAAGTACCAGCCACCAGTCCAGGATGCTTCTGGAGACCATCCCAGAGGACCAGGTCGGGAATCTGTGTTCTACCTTCTGCTCATCCAGGCCCATAGCCAGGATTTTTTAATTCGGGGAGGGGGCTTTAAATAAGTTTGGGGCACCCGTTACACACACCCTTACACACCCCCAAGGGAGCGCCACAAATAAAATTAAAAAGTTGGGGGGCCTCAACAGTAAATTGGGGGGCCGGGCCCCAAGATGCCTCACTGTAGCTACAGGCCTGTTCTCATCTCCGCTGTAGGTAAGCAACTTCCTCACCACCTTCTGCCTCACATCTCTGGAGATAATGGGGCTGGCCTACATTATAGGGCTGCTGTAAAAATGGCTGAGGTAATGTGCTTGCTTGAATACACTAAATCAGTGGATGGTGTCATCATTCTTGCTCCTGTTCTTCAAGAGAGAGAGTTTGGAGACTGATAGTGCAACCTTTGACTTAGTTGTATCCACTACTGAATATGCAGCCCAATCCTGTGGAAGCCGTGTGTGGGGTGCGTAGAAGGTGGATATCACTGGGATCCAAGGGGATCCTTTCCGAGATGCCAGCCAATAGATGGACATCATTTCAGAAGTGCCTATTCTTTGTGTGTTCCATCCCCAGTTGTTTTGCTTGTACTGACTTGTTCCGATCCTTAGAAGTCATATAAATCCCCCAGCTTCTTTATTTAGGGCTTAGAGTGAGGTAACTCAGGCATTTCTAAGTTAAGGCATTTATGAGCAGGTTTCCCAACAAATGCTCACAACAGTTTACCGTTCCTTACAGTTCTTTAGCACTGGTCACTGTTGTAACATTTTTAGCAAATGAGAATTACATCCCAGTATACTGTAGATTTCCATGGACCCATATTGTGCTGTAGGAACTGTCCCGGTTGAGTTGGAGGAATTACAGCTTGGTTGGCGTGACAAAACTCCCTTCAAACGAAGGGCCTCAATCTAAAGACAGGTAGTGGAGGGCTGCAAAGTGTGGTATTTTGCACCAGAGGTGTCAGATTCATTTGTTACAAGGGCCAGATCTGACATAAATGTTACTCGGTTGGACCAGGCCACATCTGCCATAAAATGTAATGCCCGGTACAGGAGATGCAAATTTTATAAATCATGGGCAAACCCAGTTAATGATATTATTTTTTACTCAAAATACGAACAAAACAATTGATTGCTTGGAGTGAAAGCAATTGGTTTACTGGGGAATCCACAAAAGCCCCCATAAATGTATTTAATCATATGCAAGACTAGTTTCCCCCCCCCCAAGGGCTACCCTGCCTGTCCCCTAGCCCGTTTCCTATCATTTCTTGACAGCTTCAACCATATGCACTCCCCCCAGGCAGCCTCCCACTTTCCCTCCCTCACACCAGTTGCTTGTGGGCCGGATAAAAGCCCGTGAGGGGCCAGGTCCGGCCCTTGGGCCATATGTTCGACACCCCTGCGCATACCATTCTCATTCATTCTTTTAATCAACCAAATGGATTCCAAATGCTGATACCCATTTCAGTGGTTGAGTTTGAATGTCAGATTTTTGACACCAAAACGTGGGCTGTAAAAATTGAAAGCGACCTCAACTGGTCGTCCCAGGGCTTCCACTCTTGCTAGAAAGAAGGCCCATTCAACGACGGTTACGAGAGGCCACTATCTGCATCTTCCCTGCTCTGACGGAATTTGCTCCTGCACCCTTTGGTGAAATTGGTACAAGTTCTCATATTCTACTGGAATGTCCTTGATATTCCAAACTAAGCTGTCATTTCATCTTACTGTGGTTGGTGAATTTCTACAATTCTAATCCGAGCAGTTCAGTCCCCATCCTACTCTCAGAGGGCAATCCTAATACAATTTTGAATGTTGCAAAAAAAAAAAAAAAATTCCTTTTGTCTTTTAGGAAACAGAGGCTATGAACGAAATCTCCTATTGTTATACTGCTCAGGGCATTGAGCCATAGAGCTTTTATTGGACAAAGGAAGGGAAAGGAAAACACTAAGCTTCAAAATATTTGCAAAATTTTGTTTCAGCTTTGGCTTCATTCAATATCTTAGAGCATGAGGGAGGTTCTGGGAGGGAGAGGCCCTTCAGGTCCCCTGCCCCCCCTCACTTGGAACTCCAGAGAGTGCTTTGCAAGTGATAAGCGTGCATGTCTGAACTGGCTCTGTGGCCTACTCTTGTGCAGTTGTGGACGTTGAGCACCACACACGTTTTGATTATGGAGTTCCGTTGTCAGAACTGGCGCCTTCTACAACATTTGAATGTTTAGACACTGGTGCAAATTGAGGTCTGTGTCACAGCCCATGGGAAATGAACAATGCGGGGTCTCTGAAAACTGGATGGATCCACCTTGCAAAGTGCCTTTAGGGAAAACAGGTGTGTTGGTAACAAAGTTTCTGCTTCGTTGCTGTATCCATGGCTCCCCTCCGTTTGATTATGTCTCTGGCAATGTGTTAATAACGGCGGGGTGTGGCAATGAAGCGTTTGTGTTTATTGAGTAGCTTTCTGCTTTCCCATGAATGAATAGAACGCAGGGAGAGAGAGAGAGTTTTGTTTGGTATGAATTCTCTCCTCCAGCATGTGGCTAGGTCTTACATCTTAAACCCCCAGGAGGTGAGTGTCAAGCAGTTCGCTATTTTCTCTGTGGTCTTGAAAGGTTATCAAAAACACTAGAGTGCTCGGAAAGGAGATTAAAGCCCTGTTCTTTTTCAGGCTTCGAGAATGAAGCAAACCAAAGACTTCAAGCCACTGCAGGGCTCATTTTTTTAAGAACAGAAAGGTCTTGGGCAACAGTGGGAGCTGTGGATTACGACAAAGGGGAGCTCCCAGAGAGGAAAGACACCCCTGGCTAGTCTTCCATCATTAGCTGGTTTAAGTAAGAAATGGAAGCTCAGGAAATGCCCTGTTCTGTAGAAACTGTCACCTTTTATACATGGACTACCAGAATATTCATTTAATTAATTTGTTTGGGAGGGGGGATGCATGGCTTATTGCTAGAAAAATTGCTTTGCATGAAGAAGACTTTTCCACAGGGATTTTGCCTCCCTCCTGTCTCAGTTTTTGAGGAGAGAATCAAACACTGAAAAAAAGTCGTTTCAGTGCTATTTTTTAAAATTAAAATGCTCTCTCTTCACTTGTACAATGGATGTTTGAATTCTTCCAGTTTAGCATTTTACCTTAATCATGATGTGAATGATTTTGGAGACAATTCACAGACCTATAATGAAAAGGCTACACTAGCAAAAAAATAAATATGTCTCTGATGAACTACTGCTGAATGTATTTTTAATTATGTAAGATACTCTCATATGGGTAAAAACACATTCATACAATATATCTGCAACAACGGAAATGGCATTGCCATATTTAAAATATTTATATTCCACCATTTTTTACTTCGCAAATTCTCAAGGCAGTTTACAATCATATAAAAATTTTATACTATAAAACTAAAGTCCAACAACAAGAAAACCACAACATTAGACAACAAAGCCTGTGAAAAGAACACCACAGTTGCTCAGTCAAAAATACAGTAACTAGTAACAAACCAGAAGGCCACTGAAACGAAACAGTCTTCAGCTGCTTTCTGAGGGACCTACACAAAGTGTCTCCCTCCAGAGGGTACTCCATAACTTTGGTTCCACCACTGAGAAGACCCTGTCTCATCTTGCCACCCAGCAAACCTCAGATAGTTCAGCGCACGAGAGGCTAGACTCTTTAGATCACAAGAAGCAGCTCTGAAGGTACTTTGGCCCCAGACCATTTAGAGCTTGAAAGATCACCACTGTGGAGTGAACCCAGAAACCAACTGGGAGTGAACATATTGGTTCAAAACTAGCAGCCACATTCTGGACTAACTATAGTTTTCAAGGGTTTTTCAAAGGCATGTAGTAGAGTGGCACCAAAATGGTGGTAACCCGAGAATCTTTTTGGTCTCGGCACCAAAACATTGGAACTCCCTCCCCAGGGAGATCTGTCTGTCTCCCTCTGTCATTGTCTTCTGCCAGCAGGTGAAGAGGTTTTCTGTTTTGTTTGGCATATCCCCCATAACAGTTATTGATCATCATCCCTTACCGAGGAAACTGTTGTTTTAATGTGGAAATGTTTAGATCTTTGCTACCTTGGGGGGGACCTTGTTTGGGTGGAAAGGCAGCATAGAAATATTTGAAATATATCTGGGTACAGAACTGCAGCCCATAACATCCCCCTGCCATGAGCCTCCAGTGAGAGAGAAACCCCATTTAAAAACTGGTAACTCCATTTACCTGAATAACTATCATATGCAGTATTGGTTCAGTTAAGGAGGGGCTTATAAAACATTAGATGAGGCAGCAAAGTGAACAAAAGCAGGGGGCAAACTTGAAGAGGAAGAAGAGGGGGAGGCCATACAGTAAAGTGGGCTTCTTCGGTAATTCTATCAAGATCTTTGTTTTTGTGAGCAATGCAAAACAGGTGCACATGTTGTTAATGTAAACATACAGGTCTGTAAACAAGGATCAAACGTCCAGGGAGGTATTCCCTTCTTCCCGTCTCTTGCCTTGAAAGGACAAGTTCTTCAATTTGTGGACTTCTCTCCGCGATGAACTTGGCCAAGGCTTCATATGTGAGACATGGAAGACGGTTGTGTCAATGACTTACACTCTGTCAGGTAACCCTGCCATTGATGTGGATTGGGGGGGGGGCGGGAGATATCTTTCACTGTTCTGGAATGCGGGAGTAACTCAGAGTCTCCAGTCTCTGCTAATTTAGAGTGTCTGTTCTGTGTTTTATCACTGCGCCTGGCCTTGGATCTCATGCTGCCTTGGCATGGGAAATTTACTGGTCTGAGGTGTTTTTCTTTCTTGGCTTAGCATGCACGTGAAATGTACTCATTGGCTTATAGGTGGGGGGGTAGTTTGAATGGGTTATATTCGTTATTGCTTTGCATTGTCGGCCATCACTGACAAAGAACTGGTTCATGCAGCTCTAAGACTGGTCTTTAATAAATGCTATCTTCTTATGAAGCCTGGTGTTTGACTGACTATCTGGAGAACTTGACAGACTCCTGTCTCTATTTTTTTTTAATCCACCGTCCAAAAGAGAAACTTGCACATTTCCCCTGCATAGTTCGCTTGCACCTCTGTGCTTTGTTCCTTCCGAGTAATGTACAAAATCACTCTCACCCTTCCCCCCCACAGATCCATGCAGCAAACGCCTGTGAAAGGCTCTCTTGGCATGCACATTTGGGCCTTTGAATCGGTTAATTTGGGTGGTTATGAATATTCAGCTTGGTGAACGGGGCCTCTGAAAGCAGTGATGCAACACAATGCCCGCCAATGACATTGGAGGCAAAAGACAGAGGAAGGGACGTGTGAGAAACATCCTAATGAACCAATCTGAGCATGCAGCTCCATTTGATTAGAAGGCTCCGTCCAAAGACACCAAGGGATGTGACCTCACCCGATCTCGATTCACAGAAGCCAACTTGGCCGTCACTCTGCCACCTCTTTCGGAATTGCTTTCTGCATGAGTAGGAGGAAACAATGCATCCGTCACAGGAGTTCCAGCACAGGCGCCTTCATTTCCTCCACATGATGTACAGTCGTGTCTCACTTGTTGCCCTTCTTATTTATTAATCAAAGCCCATTGAAATCCACCCAGTTCGGCCCAAACAATCTTCTGCTATTTTGCTGGGTAAGGTTGGCATTTCTGTGGTTTTCAACAGCTTGGCATTTGATCTTGGCAGTATTGTTTCCTGGACAACGGCCTTTCTCCAGCATACAGGGTGACTCAGGAAAGGCCATTGCTAGGATCCTGAATTCGAGGATCATAAAATAAAAACTGACGGGGATGGGAAAGGAGGACTGTGGGCTTCTGTGTTGTGAAAGTCAGTTCTGGCAGAGCTTGGAAAAGGTGTGAGTTATGGCAAAATGCTCCTGCAGGGAAAACTCTGTGCTGGAACTCATCTCGGCTCGCCCTGATCAGAGCTGATCCAAATGTCCAGAAGCAGGTCAGGCAGAGCTGGTACAGATTTGCTCTCCAAAATTCTCCTCAGCAAAGGTAACTGTCAACATTTTCCGGATATTCTCCGGATATTCAAAATCGCTGATAAATATTATGTGTCTTTAATATCATGTTCAATAAGATTTCAGGATTTGATATTTGACTGTGTGTGTGGTACGTGGCAGGTAATGAGATTTGTACTTGGTAGGGTTGCCATCTCTGGGCTGGGAAACACCTGGAGATTTGAGGGTTGGAGCCTGAGGAGTGCAGGGGCTTGGGGAGGGAAGGGGCCTCAGTGCCACAGAGTCCACCAGGGGAACTGATCTCTGTAGTAGGACTGCCAGCTCCAGGTTGGGAAACACCTGGAAATTTGGGGAGTGGAGCCTGAGAAGGACAGGGTTTGGGGAGGGTATAATGCCACAGAGTCCACCTTCCAAGGCAGCCATTTTCTCCAAGTGAGCTGATCTCTCCATTGTCTGGAGATCAGCTGTAATCCCTGGAGATCTCCGGCCGCCACCTGGAGGTTGGCAACCCTAGTACCTGGTGGTGTTGGCGAGGTCAAATGAAATGGTGTTCAGTGTCTGACTGCATTGGACGGGACATGCAATGGGGTGTATTTCTGAGCAGCTGAACGCCATGCCTGCCAAAACAACCGAGAGAGGCCCCGCAAACAGCCAAGGGGCTCAGGATTTTGAGGTACATTCAAGGTTGGAGTGGCGGAACAAGGAATTTATGCCCACTGGTACTATCCACAAATCTTCAGAGATCTTTTCCCAAAGACAATGTAGTTATTTCTTACAAGAAAAAGACCCACAGTTCAAAGACTGATAACTGAAGCAGGGAGCTGATAGATCCTCTGAAGAGTAGGGTGAACATGGGCAGTACTTAAATCCAGGCACATGAACATTATTTGTTTCATTCAGTTTGCTAGGCCGCCCGTCCTTGAAACAGGGCTCAGGGCGGCTTACATCAAAGGCAAATACAATATATAAGAAAGTTAAAACCTCAAAATATATTAAAACGTGAGAATCAAGGGTAAACCTCTAAAGTTCCTTCTCTTCCCTCCCCCCCTTTAATCCACACACACATTCTTTAATCCACATCCATCTATCACATTTTTATCCTACCCTTCTTCCATGCAGTTCAGGGTGGCCCAAATGATCCTCTTCCCTCCTGTAGTATTCCTCATGAACTTCCTGCGAGGTATGTTAAAGGGAGAGTGACAGGGCCGAAATCACAGTGTGCTTTGTGGCAGTATGGGGATTCGAACCCAGCTCTCTGCAGGCCTCATGTAGCTCAACACCCATAAGGAAGCAGCTTGATGAAGATGTTGACTCTTCATGCCTTCTAAGGGCACTTTGTGTGTCAGCAGTTTGCTTGGGTGTCTTTGGGAGCAATCCAGGAGCTTGCTGGGTTGATAGGCTGGTATCCTGAAGGAGGAAGAGGGCTCTGAAGGCACAGTTCTCCTCCAGAGCAGTTCCCTTGAGTAGACGCTGGGCACTCCAGTGATGTCTGAGCAGCATCCCTGGCCTTACAGCTCTGAATCGGTTTGCTTTTTAATCCTGGCAACATCGCCAAAGCAAACACACAAACCAAATGGCTTCCTGTGGTCAGAAAGAAACAAACAATTTGTTTTGATGGAAAGCTCAGGGGTGCAGAAAGGCGCATGGCTGGAGTGCAGCCACCTAAGAAATGCTGTGGTACAACTCCAGGCCTACCAGTCTGTCACCACTGATAACCCTCATGATAGAAAGTACTGGGATTTCTGACTGGGGAGAAGGTGAGCCCCATAAGGATGGGGAAGAACTTTCCAGTGTGCAATTCCATGGGTACCATTTTTAGTTTGGCTGCAGATTGTTATAACTTATAAGCCTGACAAGGTGGTAATGTTGAGGAACAAGGAGAGGGGGAGTTTGCCAATGAAAGTCGTTTCCCAGTGGCCTCTTCAGGCTCCCCCACTCTTTGCCAGAGCAAGTCCTTCCGTTAGATAAGGCTAAGGCAGCCTGTCGCTTGTGGGGCAAAAAATTTTCTGGTGGGGCTGCCATTATTTTCATGTCAGCTCCAATCTGCCCCCAGACCTGACCGCTGGTGGCCACCCCTTCCCCTGCCCTCCTCCAAGATCCAGCCCTTTAAGAACCACTGTAGCTACGGACCAGAAGGCATTCCTGTTAGATGAAAGAACTTGGGGTACTGTTGAAGGCCAGCCGTTTGTTGATGCTTTCATTCATATCTTAACGCTTTTGGGAATCTCCATGTACATTTTCAGCCCCTGGTACCAAAATGTCTTTGGCCCTATCTAGACTGGAACCCCAGCCTCAGTGGTTGAATGGCATGGTTTACGGACTAGACCTGTGCATACTCAGGTATCCTCTAGATCGCTTGGTGCCTTTGAAGCCCCTGTGACTTTGATCTTTTGAAATGGATTAAGACCATACAGTGTGGCTCTTGCTGGATGATGCCACGGCAGTATGCAAGTAAAAGGTTACATGTCTGACTTCTTTTCCTTTTAAAAAAGAAAACAAAAGATCCTGTTCACAGACAGAACCAGCATGCAAGCAAGGATGCTGCAAACTTCATTAAACTGAAGTTGAGTGGACATTCAAATGTATCTTGTTTGCACTGCACATTTTGGGTCAAGTGAAACCCCTCATATGTACAGAAATGTCAGCTGGCCCAAAATGGGACAGCCAGACTACTGTTGGGGGCAGACTAGAGTGACTGTACCACCCCTGTGTTGAAAAACCTGAACTGGCTGCCCACTAGTTTCCAGACTAAGGTTACTCCACGCACACACACACACACACGCACACACACAGTGGAGGCAGGGGTCCCCTGCTGCCAGGCCCTGCCCCCCAACAGCCACTAGCCAGTGGGGGGACTTACCAGGAGAAAGAGGAAGGCCCAGGCCACATCATCAGCATTGCACAGGAAGTGATGTCATCATGCCAGTGACATCTGGTGACACTCTGGTATTTGGGTAAAATCTCTGTGGTAGAAGCCAGTTTTACCATAGAGTTTTTGCCCAAATGCAGCGTGATGATGTCACTTTCTATGTGACACCGGCAACATGGCCTGGGCCTTCGCCATTCTCCTGGTGAGCCCCCCCAATCCCCCACTGTGCTGGCTCTAAGTGGCAGGGGTCAGGGTGCTTGAAGGGCTGGCTCCTCCCACATTGTCCGGTCTGCCAATTAAGATCCTTCTAACAAGCCCTGATCTCTGTGCCCCCACCTCCAGAGCTGAGGCTTTTCCAGCAGTGGCACCTCACCTGTGGGATGCCCTCGCCCTCATTTTTCACCTATCCACTTTTAGAAATCGGGCCAAAACTTTTCTTTTTACCTAGGATTTTACACATGGGTTCAGTCTCATGAATTGTTTTTACACTTGGCTTCTAGCCTGACCCGTTACAAGGATAATTTGGGCTGTTAAATACTTCATGCTCTGGGCTTGACTGGCACTTTGTTAATGATGTTCTGTTTTTATGACTTTCAGGGGGCATCAACACCATACTCAAGAGACAAGTTGTGCCCCCCCCCCCAAATTAGGGCTGAGGCAAGGAAGGACTCTGCTGTCTTGAGATTTTCCTCTCAGGTTCGTGGAGTGAATAGACTGGGGGAGGGGAACAGCCATGGCCAGGTCTCTGCAATTGGGGCTCAGCAAACACGGCATCCGCATGGCAAATGGGGTAAGGCTAGAGCAGAGACAATTCATGAGGCTTCCTGCCCTCCCCCCAAGCAGAATGGAAACGTGAAGAAAAAGAGTTGGGTTTTATACCCCGCTTTCCTCTGCCCTAAGGAATCTCAGAGTGGCTTACAATCGCCTTCCCTTCCTCTCTCCCCAACAGGCGCCTTGTGAGGTTGGTGGGGCTGAGGGGGTTCTGAGAGAACTGTGACTGGCCCAAGGTGACTTCTGGTGGAGAAGGAGGGAAGCAAATCTGGTTCTTTAGATCAGAGTCCACTCCACCACTCTTAACCACTGCACCACACTGGCTGTTTTAAACATCTTTTTAAAAATGTATTCTCTAACATATAACAAGGGTTATGGATGAAGGACACAGCTAGGGGGAGAGCAGCATGCAAACATGCAGACTGTTTTATCCAGAAGGACCACCTTGTCCCATATGCTCCAGCCCACCAACGGAGAGCCTCCTCTCAAGCCCTGCTCGTGCCCCAGCCTGCAGAGGTGGTCACCAGAGACGGGGCATTTCCAGTGGTGCCACCTCCCCTTTGGGATGCCCTTCCCTTGAGGCTTACCTGGTTCCAGCTCCTCTGGGCATCAGAGCAAAGCATTTCTTTTTACTCAGGCTTTTCACGAGGGGATTCCATCTTCTTATCTGTCTTATGGTCAGCTCCTAGCTTGAGGCGTGTTCCATCAACACCGTTTTAGACTGCTCCTTTTTGTGGTTTGCACTGTGTGACTTGCTTTTATGGTCTGATTTTACTGGCATGTTTATTGAGTTCCTTTGATTGATTTAGGCTGTGGACCTGAATTGTTTTATTGATCTGTTTACTTAAAAAATCGGTATGATTTGTTTTTGTTGTCTGTTGCTTGCTTTTGTTTTTTTCTGACATGAACTCTCTTGAGCAAGTCTGGAGAGGCAGCACACAATTTTTCTCATTTTTTCTTTTAAAAAATATTCGAGGTGTCTTCTCACAGTTTGCAAACTGAACAGAGCAGGGGATCAAGCGTCCCTGCGTCCAAGTAAAAGGGCCAGGTGAGGCCCCTCCTCCAGGGCAGGACAATGTTTAGCATCCCTGGTGGGCATCAGGGTGGTTAGCGTGGGGAAAACATTGACACCTGCAGAGGCGCAGTGCAGCAAGAATCTGGATCATTGTCAGCCACAGATCCCATGATGAATCATAGAATCATAGAGTTGGAAGGAACCTCCAGGGTCATCTAGTCCAACCCGCTGCACAATGCAGGAAATCCACAAATCCCCCCCCACACCCCTAGTGTCCCCTGTTCAATGCCCAGAAGATGACAAAAAACCTCCAAGTTCCCTGGCCAAATTGCTTCATGACCCCAAACTGGCGAACAGCAATTCCCTGGCGTGTAAGAAAGGACCACAAGAACTAAGCACTGATGCAACCCTTCCTGCCCTCCCTCTCTTGATCTGCCAAAGTTCATAGAATCAGCATTGCTCTCAGGTGGCCATCTAGTCACCTGGATCACTCCCTCACCTTGCAAGAGATTCTTGGCATTTACCTCCAATCAGTGTGCAGAGAAACCTGGACCACAGCCATGTATCTTACCAACAAAAGAACTAGTTCGTCTATCACTGAACAAACTTTAATGACTGTAACATTTTTTTTTATTAACAAGACCTTTAAAAAGATAATACTACAGAATATTTTAAACGTTAGTTGAGTGTGTCTAAGCATGAATTTCACAATTCCTTCTCTCCCTTCCCTAACCCAGCAAAAGCTAACTATTTCTAACCAGTAAAAATCCCACAGAAACATTACCAAACAAGCTTTAACATGTTCCTGAATCCAACATGGATTTAACCTCAGCAAAAAGGACCCTGTATAACATGAGATATAAGCTAGATGAGTTCTGAACAAAACATAAAAAAATCTGAAAGTAAAAATAAAATTTAAAAAAGGAGCCATGCCTAATTGGCAAGAGGGGTCTTACTTCCCCTTCTAAAGTCTTCCATTCCAAAAAGCTAATCTCTCCTTATATATAACTGAGTTCTTGCTTCCCCACTGGCCTATGGGGAGTGGAGAAAAATGTGCGCCATCAGCCATTGGCCTGCCAGCTGCCGCTCAAAGCTGCTGGCGTGCCATTGGCTGGGAGGTGGGAGCTGAATGCTGCAAGCAAAGGCCGCCGCCAGGAGCTGGGGAAGGGAGGCTGCGAGGCTGAGGCCAGTGCCAGGAGGATGTCACAGCCCCGAAGAAATGGGGTCTAAGCGAGGGGGACGGCGGAGGCCAGGGACGGCGGATGAGATCCTTCCCCAATGCCCGCCCGGTACGCCTACCTCCACCACCTTCTTCGCCCGGGGGGGCCCCTGTCTAGCGCCCGTGGTCTCCAGTCCACAATGGGCTTCCCTTCCTAGTACTACTATATTTTAAATGAAACCTTTGGAAATTCTGAGAGCAACTGAGGTTGATTGTCTTCCCCCGACCCCTATTATAAAACGTAAAGATACCTTACTACTCTATTACCTCAATATACATATTTTCAATATTATAAAATTAACTTTCTACCTTCTTTATACCTATTAAGGATAAAAATAATAAGATATAAAACTTTAGGCAAACATATAAATTATGCCTTAATAATACTTAAGCCTGTTTGAACGAAGAGACACAGATCGTCTTTATCCTATTTGGTTTCTTATTGGTATCTTAGACCATCTTATCAGAGAGTACTGAAAGTCCAGTTTTCTTTTCATTGATTTTTTTGACTGTGGAATGCTGCATTAGTTCTAAGTTCAGCTGTTACAATAAAAAGTGACCACTCTCTAAATCTTGTGTAGTAAAAACAGATCCATGATGACAAACTTGCACAGATCCCAACAGGAGCCATTTGTAGCAAATACCAGCTTCTTGTAAGTTTGGAGGTGATAGGTTTCAATGCTATTTGAATTTCAAGATTTTCCCTGGGCAGATCAGGGTAAACTTGAATTCTTTGGTTCTTATATATAAGTGTGCCTTCCTTGTGTGCAAGAAGAAGTATCGCGCTTACTGTTCTTGCATCTTGAAATTCCATAAGGATGTCTCTAGGTCATTTCTGTGGAGAAGGAGCTGTGGAACCAATTCTATAGGCGCGGATTATCAATGGCACGGTTTTTTTCATCTGGGCTCAATATTTCTGTTAGCCAGCATGCCATTAATGTTATAAGTTCCATGCTTCCTTCCTCCTTTTGTTCCAGTCCTCTGAACTTAAGGGAGCTTGGCTTGGATTTAGTTTCTAGCATTAAGATTTTTTCTGTTGCCCAGTCATCTTTCTTCTGCAAATATTGAATTTCTCCTTGCACAGTTACTCCTATTTCCATGGCCATGTTTGCCGTTTGGGCCATTTGCTGTAGCGATGTGTTTATATTGTCCAATTGGTCTACAATTGGTTTTAGCTTCGCATCGATATGTTCCAAGATATCCAACTTCAAAGCAGTAATAATCTCAACTAGTTTATCCTTTTGCAATTGCATTTCAGACTCATCCATAGAACCTAATGCAGCCGCCATTTTGTTTTTTGGAGCAGACAAAGCAGTGCTTTTCGCAGTCTGGTGGTTTTAAGTTTTTTTGTTGCCTTTTTGTCTCCAATTAGCTTATTCATACCTTTTTAGCATCTACAGGCTGATATCAGAATAGTTATTGGGACATTCGGGGGTAATGGGTACTGAGACTCAATGCCATGCATCTGCCATCTTAACCAGCCAATGCCACGCCCCCACTCTCTTGGAGAAGGTTGCTATGAGCCCATGACCCAGGCCTGCTGACCTAGCAGAAGACCAAGGCTGTACACGTTGGAATTAAGGAGGTCATTGCCAGGCAGAAGGAACCCAAATGGCTTCTGGGTTTCTTTCACATGAATACATGAAACTGCCCTTACACGACATCAAACCCTTGGTCCATCAAAGTCTGTATTGTCTACTCAGACTGGCCGTGGCTCTCCAGGGTCTTCCACATCACCTCCTACCTGATTCTTTTAACAGGAGATGCAGGGGATCGAATCTGGGACCTTTTGCAGGCCAAGCAGATGCTCTGCCACTGAGCCACAGCCCCTCCCCGATTGTTCAAAAATATGCTCATGATCTTCTATCATGATGTTTTGAGACTGCTTTTTTCCCTTCTTTTTTGGTATAGATGTGGACTGGGAGTGTGCACTTGGCCTATAAAGAGCTGAAAAAATATCCAAAAAATACCTTATTGGCACATCTGCATATTTTTCCAGCTGGATACAGAGCCCAGTATTTCTTCGGCTCCCTCCAGCACTGCTGATGTCCTCCGGTGGCTTGCCTGCCCTCCCTTCCTAATGTGATCAGCCCGCCCTATCCCTGGCAATAGAGTTAATGCACTACTCAGCCCAAAGGCCAGGCCTACTTAGCCAACCTCCACCATGACATCATGAAGTTGGCAAAAAAGGCTCCCTCTACAGCCAATCCAGGGACCCCCCCCCCCCAAAAAAAATTCCTGCTTGGTCCCAGAAGGTGACTGGCTAACCCTGTGATGTTGAAAGGGAGGCTGGGTGGGTCAGCAGCCAGCAGCAAAAGCCCGGCTGCAAGGAGGCACATGAAGCTGGCAAGCCATGCCTCTCCTCTGGCAGGACCCAAGAGAAGTCTCCCCTTTCCATGATAAGGAATAAAATCCAAATCTATTCAACCCTTAACACAAAGGATCCTACTCTTAAGAAAAAGGATACAGAGGCCGAAGATGACATTCAGGTCGGATGGGGCTCAGGGGGAGGAGGGGGAGGGGGAATGGGAAAAGGGGAGGGGTCAGCCACTGGCCTTCCACTCCATTGGCTCCTCCTGCAGAGCCACAGAAGGAACAACAGAGTGGGTAAGGCCAGTGGCAGGGTGTGGGGTGGTGGAGGGGAGGGAGGAAGGAATGGTGGGGTTTGTTGGAGGAAAGGAATGGGAGAGCTTGGGGGTGGTGGAGGATAAGGAATTGGGAGCTGTGGGGGTTGCGGAAAGTAGGGAAGAAGGGGGTTGCAGTGGGGGGCGGAGGGGATGGTTGGGGCCCTGCCAGCCACTCCATCCTGTGGTCTTCCTTGGGGATGGGTCGTTTTCATTTGTGGCTGGCGGGGATGGATGGGGAAGGGAAGAGGGGACAGCAGGGATGAGGGAGGTCAGGGAAGAAGGGGGTTTGCAGTGGGGGGCGGAGGGGACAGTTGGGGCCCCACCAGCCACTCCATCCCATGGTCTTCCTTGGGGATGGGTCGTTTTCATTTGTGGCTGGCGGGGATGGATGGGGAAAGGGAAGAGGGCACAGCAGGGATGGATGGGGGCAGTGAAGAAGGGAGGGTTGCACTGGGGGGCGGAGGGGACGGCTGGGGTCCAGCCACCCACTCCATGGCCTCTTCACCTGGAGGGCTGGAGTGGGGGATGGATTTCCCAGCCGGTGGGAGAGAAAAGGGGACGGTGGGGGTGCAGGGGGGAAGGGAACGATGGGTAAGGGTGGTGGGAGGAGAGGAGAAACAAAGGGTGGGGGCAGTAAGAGCATGATGGATGGAGGGGGTGGGGGAGAGAAGGGAAGGAGTCATAGGAGAGGTGTGGGGGCTTGTTGGGGAGGACAGAAGCCTGGGAGGGATTGAATAGGGTTGGGTTCGATGGGAAAGGTAAAGGGTGGACTTGCTCCCGACGGGCATTCTCTGTCTTCTCTGAGTCCGTAGTTCCCAATCAGAAAGAAAAAGGATGATTAAGAGCAGTTTGGGCTTACAGGGAGTCCACAGGAGGAGGGGAAACAACAGAATGACTTCTTGGGCACAGAATCTCATTTCCTGAGAATATCTGCTCTGGAAACAATGACTTTCTAGATCCTATGGGGGTAACTATCCATGACAAGGGGTCGGATCCAGCAAGATCATTCAATCAACCTCACTCAGTTCACCTTCATTCCCTGACTACAGTCCTTGAACCATGTGGCTTTTGTCCAGGAAGGTCCCATGATGCCCAGCATGGTCAGGGGGAGGATGTCTCTCCTTTTTCAACACCAGAAAAACTGGTGGGATCCAACCCATCATGTGAACAATGGCTGTTGATTCCACCTCCAGTATGGCCTTATGCGGCTGATCCCCTCGCTTAGTCACAGCCTCCCTGAAAAAGCTGATCTGTCAGAGAGGCCAAGATGTCCCGGTGCCTCTGGTTTGAGACCCGCTTCTCCCATGGACTTATAAGGTGGAGTCAGGCAAGGTGCCCCCTCTGAACCTCATCAACCACCTTTCCTACAGCAGGGTGATATTCCTGACTGACCTTACAGGGCTGTTGAGGGGACTTGCAAGGGGGTTCTTGCTGAGTTTTAAACATGCTGTAAGATGGATGTTCTCTGGATGTTGAACCCTAGCCCTCTAGATGACTTACTACTTGAAGAAAGGTGAGCATAGTTTTTTTTCACTGAGAATATGTCCCCGCTCAGAGAGCAGCCTGGTCTGTGGATGCACCAAGTGCTGGGTCTGCTCTGAGACATCACCCTACCAACAAAAGCAGAGACATCACCCTACCAACAAAAGTCCGCATGGTCAAAGCAATGGTATTCCCTGTTGTAATGTATGGCTGCGAGAGTTGGACTATAAGGAAGGCTGAGCGCCGAAGAATAGATTCTTTTGAACTATGGTGCTGGAGAAGACTCTTGAGAGTCCCTTGGACTGCAAGGAGATCAAATCATTCAATCCTAAAAGAAATCAACCCTGACTGTTCCCTGGAAGGCCAGATCCTGAAGTTGAAGCTCAAATACTTTGGCCACCAAATGAGAAGGGAGCACTCACTGGAGAAGACCTTGATGCTGGGAAAGATTGAAGATCAAAGAAGAAGGGGACGGCAAAGGATGAGATGGTTAGACAGTGTCATCGATGCAACGAACATGAAACTTCAGCAGACAACGAAAGACAGGAGGGCCTGGCGTAATCTGGTCCATGGGGTCTCAAAGAGTTGGACTCGATTGTGCGACTGAACAACAACAACATCTAAAGGGCAAATGCTCAGAATGCAAGAAATGTGCCTCTCATGATGGTGCACCCATCAGAAAGGCAGATTGACTCCCTGATAAGCTCCAAGGATGTAAGGCAGCAGCGAGAGTGTTGAGAATCTTGACAATCATGAAAATATCTTCACAAAAGAGGAGGGAGCATGACAGGCTGCAAATCTGGGCTCTGGAAGAGATTCAAGCATGAGGACGGCTCTCTCAACTGACCAGCAATCCCTAACATGGGTTTCCAGGTGCCCACAGGTTCTTTCCCCTAAAGAAAGAGCCAATCCTGGCCTTCCTCCACCTCAGTGGATCAGGAGAACCCAGTAACCACTGATTTCACAGTGGGAGGATGCTTGGCTTGCAACCTCCCCCCAATTTGTGTTGGGCCCCAGTACCCCGAGGCAGCCATTTTGTAGTGATGATGGCACCCGTTCCCTGTTCTCAAAGTTCTGAAAGTGCCCATAATCTCATCAAGACTGGAGACCCCAGTTCTCTGCTACCTTATGTATGATGTTTCTGTGTTTGGGTTTTTCTTTCCAGTAAAACCAAAACATTTTGGATAATATTATTTTTTTAACAACCCTCAGCTAATCTGGACTGGGGTACTGAAAGATCCTCCATTCCCACATGAGGGTGCCTGTCAGTTGACCAAGGCCCACCTATGCGCTGAAGTAAAGGTGGGTGGCCCTTTCTGGTGTGGTACTCAAACTTGGCAACTTCCTGACTGATGCACCACTTGCAACAGATGTGATGAGTTTCCAATAACAGGGCAAGAGTTTCTGTAGTGTTTCATTTCATCCCTTTCCAGATTAAGATGATTGCTTTGGATAGATTGTCCTGATCTTCCTGCAATTTGCTGCTCTGGTTCCTTAAATGGTCTTGAATTATTCTATGACTCTTCCTGCTAGGGTGGCCAGAGGTCTGCTTTAACACCCCAGGAGGTTTAGGCAGCAGGACATGGGGAGGCACATCACAGTCAATGTTGTGATGTCACTTCTGAGTTTTACTGGTCATGCAGCAGTTTCCACAGGCCACGTGCCCAGAAATACCTAAGAAAGAGCAACAGGAGAGCAGGGGCAGACGTGGAGGGAGCACAGGGGCACCAGGGCAGAATGTCAGGCAAAGTTGTGAGGCAAAGTTGTCTTCCCATTTTTTGTCTGTGTTGTATAATTTCAGTGACCCGGGTCCTAGAGACTAACCACTTGCCAGACAAAAGAGTTGGCCCCTTTTGGATCTTGTGGGAAATTAAGCTGGCTTTAGTGCCAGGATCCCAGCTGCCTGCTGCGGAAGTCGAAGTGGAGGGAGAAGAACTGGCTCCAAGGCTGAGTGGGGGGGAGGGGGTATTTCTTTTCCGTTGCCTTCGAGGCCCAACTCAGACTGCAGTTTATTGGTGCAGAGTTGCCCTGGAGGCCTGTCCTCTCTTTAAGCCAGGAAGCCATCTATGGGCATCCTTCATAGTCGGCCTTTCTCACAGA
Organism: Gekko gecko; assembly: GCA_029375565.1. Lineage (NCBI taxonomy): Eukaryota > Metazoa > Chordata > Lepidosauria > Squamata > Gekkonidae > Gekko > Gekko gecko. The sequence goes on from JAPDNY010000014.1 coordinate 46,199,593, forward strand.
GGCCCGATCTGCATCTAGCATTTGCTCCGCTGTCTTACCAAACCCACACTGGAACAGAAATCCCCATCTACATTGCATGCCACTTTCACTTTGACTGAGTGTCGCATTTTATGGCAGCGTCCAGACTGCATGCTGCTTTCACTTCGTTTGATCTCTGGTTTTATGGTGGCTGTCTGCATAGATTTATGGCCGTTTTATGGCCATTCGGGGGTGGCTCTGCAGTCAGTACAGTGTTGGCCCGGGATAGTTGAATGTGGTTTTGAACTGCATCTTTTTCTGATCCCACACTGGGTAAAACAACTGAGCAAATTTCTAATTACAGATTGGCCCAGAGACTCAAGAAGGAATAAACAGTCAGAGACAAAGAATATCAAGAGGCATGGGACATCTAAGAAACTGTCAAGTTCCCCAGATAGTCACTCAAACACCAGGCTTCTTCAGAAGATAGCATTTATTAGTACAATGCTGGAGACACATGTACAAGTCCTGTGTCAGTGATAACATGACTCCCAAAGCAGATTAAGTTATACCCTGTTCAAACTACCCCCCCCCCAGTCCCTAAGCCAATGGTTACATAGTGCACATGTGCAAAAGCAAGCAGGCAGCTTAAGAAAACAATCCCAGACCAGATACAATTCCCAACAGCTATGTGCTAGCGGCTTGAGACCCAAGGTTAGGCAAATAGATAAGATGTACACCAGAGACAGAAACAGACCACAGTAAAGTGAAAAGGACCCCCTTACTCCCGCATTCCAGTACCAGGGCCAGCCACCTCCCACATTCCAATAATGTCAGGGTTAACTGACATCTTGCCCCCCTCGAAAACCCTCCCCTCCTGGCTTCTCCGGTTAGCGTTTATGGAACCTGCTGAGGAGGCGGAGAGCGTCAATGTGATCCACCCACACCCATTCCCGATGTTGGGGCCCAAAGTCTACCCACTCCAGCAAATAATACAGTTTATTGAGGGAATTTTTAGTCCAAAATGGCAGCAACTTCAAAGTGTGGTTCACCCTGCACCATGAGTGGAGGGGGTTCAGCACATTCAGGTCTCCAAATGTTCGTGGATCACGACACAGCAGCCTAAGGTGGAATACAGGATGTAAATAATGCAAAGATTTTGGCAATACCAGTTCAGCAGCCACCTCATTTATCATGCACTTAATTGGAAAAGGACCCATGAATTTCCAACCCAATTTGTGGCTTGGTTGGAGGCCCTTGATATTTTTCGTGGAGACATACACAGAGTCCCTGGGCTTAGGGTCCCAGCCCTTGTCCCTCTTTTTATCCGCTTGTTCTTTATAGTTCTGTTTGGCAATGTCCAAAGTCTTACACAGAATCAGCCATGCAGCTTGCAGGGCTTTGCACCATTCCCCCACCTCCCCCTCAGGTAAAGGGTCCGTTGACATGAAGGGGAGGGTTGGGGCCTCATACCCATACACTGCCATGAAAGGGGAGACCCCGGTTGTCGAATGACATGCATTATTGTAGCAAAATTCTGCTAAAGGAAGTAACCCCTCCCAATCGTCCTGTTGGAAGTTCGTAAAGCAACGGAGGTATTGCTCCAGGGTTTGATTAACCTGCTCGGTTTGACCATCAGTCTCTGGGTGGTATGCATTGCTCAGGTCCCTTTCCACCCCCAACAATCGCAGGAGCTCCCCCCAGAACTTAGAGACAAATTGCGACCTGTGGTCGGAAATGATTTTACATGGTAAGGTATGCAAACGAAAAACGTGGTGCAATAAAGCCTTGGCTAAGACCTTAGCTGATGGCATAGACTTAAACGGGACAAAATGTGCCTGTTTCAAAAATAACTCTACCACCACCCACACAACCATTTTCCCCTTGCCGGGAGGTAGGTCAGTGATGAAGTCCATCAATATCACTTCCCACAGGCAACCGGGAGTAGGCAGGGGATAGAGCAGTCCCGGCGGCTTTCCAGGCCGTGGTTTGCTCATTAGGCACATTTGGCAAGACTGCACGAACAGGGAAAGGTCCTTTCTCATCCCCGGCCACCAGAACTGGTGTTGGAGAAGGTGTAGAGACTTCACAAATCCCAAATGTCCAGTCAATTTAGTCCCATGCACGAAAGACATAACCTCCCCCCAAAGGGCAGCCGGGACAAACAGTTTAGTTCCGCGATACCAGCACCCATTCTTCCATTCTTCCACACCCCTTTCTTTTCCCAGTTCCATGCAGTCACCCTCCAAGAGGGCTGAAGCAAACTTCAAGACCCAAGATTCACTGGTGAAAGGGGGCGGAGATCACGCTTGGCTGCAAATCAGCACCGCCCCCTCCCCCAACTGGGAAGGCGTGAACATAGAGTCCAGGACCTCCTCCCTCCGGCTATTGTGTTGCGGGAGGCGTGACAAAGCGTCCGCTAAGGAGTTAGCCTTGCCGGGGAAGTGATGGAGGGTGAAATTAAACTTAGAGAAGAAGTCTGCCCAGCAGAGCTGCTTGGCATTCAAGTTCTGGGGTGTGCGGAGGATTTCAAGGTTTTTATGATCTGTCCACAGCTCAAACGGCACCCGAGCCCCTTCAAGCCAGTGGCGCCAGGTGGAAAGTGCCAACTTGATCGCTCCCATCTCCTTATCCCACATCGACCAGTTACGTTCAGTGTCATTAAACTTTTTGGATATGTAAGCCAGGGGGTGTAACTTCCCGTCGTCCCCCTCCTGCAAGATGGCGCCTCCCATAGCAACGTCCGACGCGTCTACCTGAACTATGAATTTGGCTTGCTGGAATCTGTCAGCAGTGCTCATTTCCACTCAGGTTACCTCACCTGGATTGGATGATTTTGGGGAAAGGGATGGGGGCTTTTCCCAGCTTCCCTACTACATCAAGGTGCATTTGTGGACCTCTCTGTATTTCTCCAGCAATTCTCCAGTCTTTCTCTCATTGTCAGGATCGGACCCTTACAATGAGTGATACTTGTCTTTGTACCATGATTGAAGACTGTGCATTGATGCTCTATGCTGCTAAAGCCAACTTTTGCTTTTGTAACCCTTGCGTGCTTCGCCCAGCTGTCAGTTTTGCCTAATACCTTATCTGCCCTCCCTGACATTCCTATGGGGTTGTGTGTGTGTGTGAATGGATGTGTGGAGTGAGGTAGAGGTGCTGCTTGTAACTTCCCCAAACTTACCCCTACACGGTTCATAGGCCCCAGATGGGTCTGTGGCCTTGAGAGACAGGAGTCTTAAGATACAGCTAGTTAGGTCGTATATTCTTTCATGACCTGTAGTAGCCTGGGTGAGTGTGATGTATGTCTGGTGGGTGGATCCCCTGACCTAAATCCTGCTTTTGTAATATTGATTGTCAGTTCTGGCAAAGGTGTTCACCTGTCCAGAAGCCATATTCTACCAATAAACCTGACCAAGGACTATTGAGTACAGAGTGGTTACTGCAGGACCTGACACTCATCTGCTTTGCTGCGAAGCTTGGGGAAAGGTCACACGGTAGCCTAGATGGCTGCCCTGTGAGTGGGAATGTTCAGATTTTTCGGGGAAATACCTGGAGATTGAGCCTGAGGAGGGTGGGGTCTGGGGAGGGACTTCAGTTGGGTCTAATGTCATAGAGTCCACCTTACAAAGCAGTCATGTTCTACAGGTGAACTGATCCCTGTTGTAATCCCAGGAGATCTCCAGCCACCACCTGGAGGCTGGCAACCCTGAGAGACTTTTTAAAATTAGAGTTCTGAATTCAGAGAAATAGAAAGAAAAAACACCAACTATCATTATACCACTTAAAAAAAATCAGCCATTGAATATCATTAAGTTAAAACCTTGGTGCCATGAAAGGGGGGGGCATGAGGGTGTGAAAGAAGAGGCAGTCGTACATCAGCTGCCAGCAGGGAGTTAAAACTTGGTCACTTTGAAGCACACGAATCAACTCCTCCCAAAGAGGAGGGAATTTGGGGGTCATTGTTTTATTTTTGGTTTTAACTGAAGAATGTTTTTAACTGTTACTGTAAGCCAACTTGAACCACGAGGAGAGGTGAGGTGTTCGATATTTTAACGAAAACAAACTGTCACCTGGGGGTGGGAGAATTCTTCCTTCTTCAGCATTTCATTGCAGTACCACTGACCACGTTGAAAGATACCTCCTGCCACTTCCTCCACAAACAGAAAAGAACGTTTGGATCCTGTATATATACATTTTTTAAAATGAGAGTAGCAAAAACAATTTTTAGAACCGCCATATTTATTTACTGCGCACCAACAGGGCTGAGAGGTGCTGATCCCCACCGATATCATGATCACGGTCACTGCATTTCTCCCTTCCCAAATGAACCCTTCGTTGCCTTCTAGCACGGACCCCTTTGTGCCTGGCTCTCTAACACACATCGGTGGGAGCTGCAAATCCATCCATTTCACCGGCTGTCGCCCCACCTTTCCGGTGCCTTCTGCTTCCTTTCTTTTTGTAATCTCCCATGTGAGGCATAGGGATGCCAGCCTCCAGGTGGGACCTGGGGATCCAGACAACAGAGGCCAGTTCTCCTGGAGAAAATGGCTGCTTTGGAGGGTGGACTATATGGCACTGTACCCCACTGAGGTCCCTGTCCTCCTCAGGCTCCACTCCCAAATATCTCGGAGAGGGCTGGGGTGTCAAACATACAGCTCAGGAGACAGAACTGCCCCCTCCAGGGCTCTTATCTGGCCCAGGAGTAACTGGCTGGGGGTGGGGAGAGCGGGCGCACAAACTGAGGTGTGTGTGGTTGAAGCTGTCAAGAAACAGAAAGGAATTGCCAGGGGGGCGGGACTATGAGGCTGAGGTAAAACAGTGGTGGTGGTGTGAAAAGTACTGAGACTGACGAGTCCGTAGAGGATATTATAGCATTGGAAAAAGTGCAGAGAAGGGCAACTAGAATGATAAAAGGGTTGGAACACCTTCCCTATGAAGAAAGGTTAAAATGCTTGGGGCTCTTTAGCCTGGAGAAACGACGGCTGAGGGGTGACATGATCGAGGTTTATAAGATTATGAATGGGATTGAGCAGGTTGAGAAAGAAGTACTTTTCTCCCTTTCTCACAATACAAGAACTCGTGGGCACTCTATGAAATTGCTGAGCAGTCGGGTTAGAACAGATAAAAGGAAATACTTCTTCACCCAAAGAGTGATTAACATATGGAATTCACTGCCACAGGAGGTCGTGGCAGCTGCAAGCATGGACAGTTTCAAGAGGAAATTAGATAAACATATGGAGCAGAAGTCCACCAGTGGCTATTAGCCACAGGGTATAGAATGAGAACTCTCAGTCTGGGGCAGGTGATGCACTCATATTCTTGGTGCTGGAGGGGGCAGCAGTGGGAGGGCTTCTGGTGCCCTGGCCCCACTGCTGGACCTCCTGATGGCACCTGGTATATTTTGGCCGCTGTGTGACAGAGTGTTGGACTAGATGGGCCATTGGCCTGATTCAACATTGGCTTCTCTTATGTTCTTATGTTCTTATGTTCTTAAATCAGTTCAAACTTTTATTACAGATCAGGAACAAGACAACTTTAGCTGGCTCGCAGGCCGGCCTATATTCAGTGAAAACCCACACCCCATAACACACCCATACATCTTCATAGGCTATTTACAGTGGCTGAGAGTTCCACAGGCTCTCGGCCGGGAGCCTAGCCCTCCGATTGGTGCAGGCTAGGATCCGCTTAGTCCATTGTTCGTTGGAGCGAAGCTCCTAGGTTAGCAGGACCGCATAGAGCCCCCTGGGTGCCACGCAGTCAGGACTGAGTACATTACATGGTGGGAATGCAGCAGAGGCAGGGGAAAAGGAGGTGTGGTGTTTTTTTCCTTCCAGCCTCCCCCGACCACAGCTCAGCATGGATTGGTGAAGCCACTACTACATGGAGGGGCGGAGCCAAGTGTCCCTTGATGCCATCGCCGCACCAAGTGGGGGTGCAGAGTGGTGGTTTGGCAATGAAGGGACGGGGCCAGTGGGGCAGAGAGAAGGGGGAGGGGCGGCACATGGATTGGGAAGCAACTGGGCAGTCTTGTGCATGCCGCTAGGAGGAGAAAGACATCCTGGTCTTGGAACCGAATGGAGGAGTGAAGGGGAACAGGGGCACCCATGTCATCACTGCACGTCTGAACAGCCGCAGAGCCAGGAAGCAGAGTGAATGTCGGGGTGATTGAGGGACAGTGAACTTGGAAACAGCCTCTCTGTAAGGTCTTCCCGTCAGCCCTGCCGCATCTGTGGGAAACCGAGGAGGGAAGAGAACTGGCAGTGGGGGAATCTGGGAGAACCAGGTTCAGACCCCTCCCTTCCTCCTGAGCCAGGAACTTGTAGTCTGGGTAACCCGGGGCTGGTCACTCAGCCCGGACCACCTCACACGGCTGAGGGGGATGGGGCAGTGGGTCCCATGTGCCTCCTTGAGATCCTCCAAGGTAGGATTGGGGAAGAGAGGAAATGGAAAGAAAGATCGATTGTAGCCATGCTTGGCTGCTCAGGCTCGGGCATATGGGGGAGGAGTGCTGAAAAACTACCTTATCTACTTGCAAAAAAGATGACTTTGTATGGAAATATAAGATCCCTCCCTTTTTTGGTATCCCTTCGGAAAAAACCTAGTCTTGCATATGATTAAATACATTTATTGCAGCTTTTGTGGGTTCTCCAGTAAATTCCTAAGAGTTAATTGCTTTTGTTTGTATTTTGAATAAAAATAATATTGTTAATTGGGTTTGCCTTTGTCATTTATGAAGTCTACATCTCCAGTATATGGCATTACATGTTTTGGTGTGCATGGCCCGGCCCGACAAAGTAACATTTACGTCAGATCTGGCCCTTGTGACAAATAAGTTCAGCACCTCTGATCTAAATGCTAATGCTAATAATAAATAGTTTGGATTTATTCCCTGCCCTTCACTACCTGAAGGAGTCTCAGAGCGGCTTACAATCCCTTTCCCTTCCACTCCTCACAACAGACACCTTGTGAGGTAGGTGGGGCTGAGAGAGCTTTGAGAGAACTGGCCTTGAGAGAACAGATCTGAAAGAACTTATAACTGACCCAAGGTCACACCAGCAGCTGCATGTGCAGGAGTGGGGAATCAAAACCCAGTTCTCCCAGATTAGAGTCTGCGCTCCTAACCACTACACCAAATAACTAGAAATGTTTCTGGGGCCGTTGCTAGCAGGGGGCTGCTACCCAGGCAATCCTTGACATTTGCTGTTCTTCTCTAGGGATGCTGAGGCTGTGATTCTTTGGTCCGGAGGGTCTTGCTTCATTGCAGAGGCTGGTGTAGACAACCTTCTTGCTACAAAGCACCACACCCTCATGCTCTAAGCTTCTGTTTGCTCCTTTCCTGCATCTACCTAGAGTCCACTTAGATTCTCATTGTTTATATATAAAAACGTTTTGGTCCGGATGTATGATCTTTCCCCACCATCAGAACTTTACAGAAAAACCCTGACACACAAACCATCTATGGATTTCCTCAGCCCACAGAATAGGTTTGTTCTTTCTTCCATCCAAAATGTTGAAAGTTGTCTGCGGATTGCAGGACGCCTGGGTGGGGCAGGATTTTGCTTCCAGCCTGAAATCCGTCAATGGCTTCTAAAATACAGTCCTCGAAAGATTAGATCCAGCTGTTTCGCAGGTGCAGTGGGGCTCTTTGCTCAGGAAGTTTATCCACTTAAAAATTGCAGCCTATCTGCATCATTAAATGGGACTATTTTGGAGCTTTAAAGCGTAGGCAATTTCTCCCTCTTTTGATTAGGCAAAGTCATCGGTCTTCCTTTAAGCCACAGGCAGCTGCTGCAGCAAGAGATCATCTGGCACTCTAATCCTTCGAGCAGCAGAAAGCAACTGAAAAATGCAGTCGTCTTCCCAATGGCCCCATGAGCAGAAGGTGCCTTGCTCCTGACCTGCCAGCACTCTCCCAACGGAGCAGGCCTTCAGCAGTAGAACTGCTGTCAGGGAGGCAGGAAGGAAAAGAGGGCACTGCTGGGTACTTTGACACCAAGCCCGGACAGAACCTCCTGAGAACCTCCTTTTGATTACATTTTAACCATTATCTCTACTAGATTTAAGCTGATATAAGCCAGGTGTCCTCAATCTTTTTGAGTCTATGGGCGCCTTTGGAATTCTGACACGAAGTAGTGGGCACAATTACAAAATGGCTGCCACAGAAGATAGAGCCAAACAAAATGGCTGCCACAGGAAGACCACAAAATGTCAGGACTGAGGTCATATATAACTCTAATAGTAACAATTCAACATTTCAGGCAGAAGCTCTGTTTAATAGGATACATTTTAATCTGTACAGCCAATCAGGAGCTGTGCTGGGCAGATGCCTCACCTAGCCCCTCCCACTTTCTAGAAGCACTTGGCAGGTGCCAGAAAAGGTGCTGGTGGGCACCACACAGGAGACCTCTGATATAAGCCATTTCAGCCATTATCATTTCATTTTTGGCTGAAAAGCAGGATAATTTTCAATTGTTGTTTAATTGTTCTTTTAATGATATTGTACTGAGATTGTTGTGAACTGCCCTGAGCCCGTCTACGGGGAGGGCAGTATACAAATAAATAAATAAAACAGAACAAATAAATAAAACTGTGAAATTCACAGTCTCCTCAGTGGATGTCCTTATGGTTGTGTATATTTAGGAAAACAATACAAATGTACTTAAAGACATTCATTTGGAGTGAAAAAATAGGTGTTACCCCACCGCCACCATTGTTGTATGTTGGGTATTCTTATGACTGAAGACCAGCTACAGGTGACCTCGAGAAAACATCATCCTGCTGGGCAGGGCTCTTTTTGTAGCAGGAACTCCTTTGCATATTAGGTGACACACCCCTAATGTAGCCAATCCTCCAAGAACTTACAGAGCTCTTCTTACAGGGGCTACTGGAAGCTCTTGGAGGATTGGCCACATTAGGGGTGTGTTGCCTAATATGCAAAGGAGTTCCTGTTCCAAAAAGAGCCTTGCTGCTGGGTAACCCAGTTTCTGCCACTGCTCCACACTGGAGGGCAGATGGGTCACAGGTTCTGTACACTATCAGGTTCCCAGCAATGGGAAGCTCGGGGTAGTTAGTACTGAAAGCTGTAGTAATTCCCTGTCTCCAGCTTCTCTTCTTCTCCTCTTGCATGGCTGGAAGGGCCTGTTCCCATGAGGAAAGGCTTTGAGTGAGGGGAGATACCTCAGTGGAACATGATAAAATTTAGAAAATTATTAATGGCGTGGAGAGAATGAATATAGAGAAAAGTTTCTTGCTGTACCAAATTGCTAGAACTTAAGGTTACCCAACTACACTGCTCAGCAGGAGGTGCAGGAGACAACAGGAAATACTTCTTTATGTGATGTGATGATGCTGGTTAATACTACCATATTTGATTGGGCAGACCCAAATGAACCAGACTTACCACTGCTTCTTGCTATTGTTCTAAAGGACGGGCAGACTTAGGCTGTATACCTGGCTTGAGAGGGGATGACACAGACCACAGTAACTGAGGGATCATTTGGCTATATTCCAAAGTTTTTAGGCAACTTTGGAATGAACTCTGAAACTTGGGGCAGAGTTCTCCCAGGTTAGAGGGGAACAACCAATACATTCAAGCAGTCACAATGAAAACATGAAGCTGCCTTATATTGAAGCAGATCCTTGGTCAATCAAAGTCAGTATTGTCTACTCAGACCAGCAGCAGCTCTCCAAGGTCTTTCACATCACTTCCTACCTGATCCTTTTAACTGGAGAGATGCTGGGGACTGAACCTGGGACCGTCTGCATGTCAAGCAGAAGCTCTGCCAGTGAGCCACAGCCCATCCCCAATAATGCCAGACAGATACACAGAAACAGCACCAAATACAAGAATGCCCATGTTACAATGCAAATATTCCAAGTACCCACAGATCCTGTACAAACCATATTACCCAAGAAGCAAAAGGCAGGGTTCTAAAGGCATGGAGCGCAAATGGGAGCACCAAGGCTTACCTGTCATTCAAACAATTCAAGGACAAACATCCATTGTCCTGAAAGAGGTGGTTGACAAGCCCCACCTGTGGAAACTATCTCGAAACTCTATAAATCTTGACAACTTTAGACCTACTCGAACTGCCTGTTTGTCTCCCCAGAAAAAGTATGTGGTGCTGAATTCAAGCCCAAACTCCTGACTGGACTGGTGAAAGATCTAATGGTTGGAATGATAAAGAAGGACTGGAGATGCAGGCCTTCTCAAGGGTGAACTTTGGTCTGTGACTTCTCTTCCCTCGTCCTTCTTCCCCCCAATTCAAGGCCAACGCTTTGTGGCAGGCATATACAAAAGAGTTCCTTCCATAATGTTTCCATTTAGTTTCTAGTACAGTGTTTGAAATGTCCAAGAGCTTCTTGTGGCACCAGACCCACATTATGGCCACATTTTGCATCTGATTAAATCCAGTTTACCCTTTCCTTTCCCCCTCCCCTAAGAGTTCTTCTTTCTTGCTCGCCCCTATTTCCAATTTTCCCTTCTTTCCTCTTTGCTTTCATGAGGAGCCAACTTAACACAGTATCAGCAGAATCTCAGCTGCAACTGTGGCTTCCACCAGAGTGAATTGATTTAGAAGCGAGGCTCAGTTTTAAAGATGGGGTTTGCAGTGTGTCCGTATGACTAATAAGGGTTTGGAAGACAGTGAGGCACACCAGAAGGCTAACCTCATCACTCCCCATCCATAGCGAGCGGGCTCTGCTGTGATCTCGTGCCAGAGCCCTCGGCCTGGCACCATCTCTGTGAGCAAAGAGGAAAAGAAGGCTGACCTTGGTTTGAAAGGTTTACGTCTGTTGACACAAGGGAACGTTCAGTGTATTGACAAGTGCGGGGCTGGAACCCTGAATAGGCCACCACGGACAGTCCAGACAAATGTGAGTCATAAGGACCTCAGAAGGTCTCCACTGGATCAGACACAGTGTCCATCTTTTCCAACATGTGGGCAGCCAGAGGCCTCCGGGATATTCACCAGCACAAAGACAACAACCTGCTTGCTTCCTAGCAACTGCCTCTGAACATGGACGTCCCATTTCACAGTTATGCCCAATATATTAATGCACTTGTCCTTGAAGTTGCTTAAACTTTTTTTAAAAAATCACTATCCAAGCTACAAGTTGTGGCCCTGAGTCCTATAAATGAGTTAAGTGCTGTTGGGCACCCTGACCTACTGTCCACCAGTTTCTTTTCCTTCCTTTCAACCCTAGAAGCTCACAGATATATAACCTTGAGCATCAGAAAATTTCTAGGGGACTTCTGGTTCAAGCGTTTCGCTGCTTGGTCGCATCCCTGTCCCGCTCTGATGGGGTTGCGCCGAGACTCGGCTGACGGGAAGGGTCCGAGCAGGTCCCGGACCCTCCCGGTGTCTCTGTAGGAGACCCCCAGCCTGGAGAGCTGAGGAGAGTCTCTTCCAAGGTGACGGCCGAGGAATTGAGGCTCACCTTTATCTCCGAAAGGTTCCGTCGCCAAAGAGCCAGTATGGCACCGAGAGGCGACTACCGGACCAGCAGACACGATCAACAGCTGCTGAAAAGCTTCTAAAAGATCTCCAAGGTGGCAAAGCGTGAGTCAAGCATTGCTCAGGTGATTTAAGCGAATAAAAGCCTTGGTAGTAATTAGAAGTGCCTAAGGGCAAAGCGGCAGGGGGGAGGGAGACACTCAAGAGTTCACCCCCCCCATTTGAAACAACGCGGTTTTAAAGCGAAGTTTAAGAACAACTTTGAATCAAGCTATGTGCATAAGAGGATTAGCGAAAACAAAAGCTGCATAATAAAGAAAAGCAGATTAATTTCTGCTAACTTTTACTTTGTTTTGGGAAACTTACTTCTTGTTGATATTATGGCTGGGAGAGGGCGGAAGCCGGGTCTGGAGAAAAAACGTCAACCGGAAATGGTATACCAACGACTCCCTCCCACGACCAGGAAGTAGCTGCGGAGATGTCCACATTGCTGGCAAATGCACTGCGCCCTCTAATGGAGCAGATGACTAATCTCAATGCGAAAATGGATAACTTGCAAAAGCAGATGACTCAAATGGACAGAAGAACCTCAACAACGGAAAAGAAAAAAAATTGGAAAAACAGACTGAGAGTATTAATAAAAGAGTGGATGAAGCAGAAAAGGAGAGACTCTCCAATAAAAACCAACTAATACAGCTACAGCTGGAAAGATCCATGTACATTCTATGATTCCAAGGGGTTCCAGAAGAAAAGAACGAGGATTTGAAGAACATTTTATCAGAGACTTTGGCTCCAATAATGGATTACAAACAGGAAGACCTACTGAAGGAGATGGACTGGGCCTATAGGGCTTATCCGGATTTCATTAAAAAGAGTAAACTCCCTGGAGAAATATATCTGAAATTCACGAGAAGATCTACCAGAGATCGGGTGCTAAAAGCCACACAGGGGAACCCTCTAAAAATTAAGAATTAAGAAATAAGAATTTTGAAGGATATCCCCTTCGAAGTTAAAAAGAGGAGGAAACTCTACAAGGAGCTTACTCTCTCTTTACAGAAGAAGGGGGTCCCGTACAGATGGCTGTTTCCTGAAGGACTGAGTTTTAAATATGAAGACAGAAAATATAATATTGATTCTGTTCCTAAGGCTAAAAAATTTGTGGAGCAACACCTGAATCCAAAGCAGCACAACAAAGATAATAAACTGAGAAAAGATGAGGAGGAAGAAGAGGAAGAAGAGGAATCCTACTCACAGGATTCAGAAAGCAGTAGTCTAATACTCTTTAGTTCTTCAGGTACATCGGAATCAGAGAAAGGAGCAGCCGCTCCCAAACCCTGAGGAAAGAAGAAATGCAAGAAGAAGAGAACCTAAGACCAAGATAATCATGGAAGATGCAGTTTTTGATTAACTAATCAGTTTTTACAGCTTTTTACTTTTATAATTTTTTGTTAACTTTTTTATAAGCAATAATGCTCTGTAACATCAGGTGACAATGACACAAATGTAACCAGATTGGGTCACCTCGTTAGTCTTCCCTTCCCCATGTCCAGTAGGGTGTTTTAGAAGTAGGGTTTAGTTTCCTTCCCCCATCCTGGTAGAGTTTTATGTATTAGTTTTCCTTACCCACGTCCTATAACTTTTTAGAGGTAGAGATTTAGTAACCTTTCCCCATATCCCGTAGTAGTGCAAAATCAATAAAATCCCTTTCGGGGGGCAATAAAAAAAGAAGAAAATTTCTAGATGCTCTGTTTGGAATCAACAGTTAAAAGGACTGATAACATATTTAGCCACACCCCAAGTCATTTTCAGGTCATTATCTCTGAGCAAGAAGAGAACGGTTTCTGGAGAGAGGTAAGTGGTTGCTTAATAGGGCCGTAATACAGTGGTCCCTGAGAGTCACAAACATAGGGCACTTGAACAAAATGTGGAAAGGTGTATCGATCATTTACAGGCCACAAGGCCAGATTCTGGAAGAATATAGGTCCACCTGTTCCACTGGGCACACTGTTCCTACTGGTGGACCTGCCATGTGTATCAAGCAGGGGCCCCAGCCATCAAGACAAGCCCACATTCACACAGAGCACACACATAGGCTGGGGAATAGGGAGTCCTCCATTGATCCTGCTCCCCTTACTTATGTTTACTACATGCACTTCCTCCACTGGAGAAGACAGTCCTGACGCAGTCATCAAGCAGCTTGTTCCCTCTTGCCTGGGTCAAGACTCTGGACTCGGACAGGCAGCCGCTCTCCTGCAGAGGCTGCCTGACAGCTGAGTAAATGTGACGGAATGAGGCAAAGGGTTTTTGGGGTGGGGTGTGTGTGTGTGTCTTTGCACAGACTGAGAATCTTGCTTGAATCTACCTGCTTGCCTCAGGTTTAGCTGGCATACCAGCACAAAATGCACAAGGGCTCCAGATCTCTAGCAAAGGCGCTTTTTCTGGAGGGCTCTGGACAGGCCTGATTCAGAGGTGTCTTTCAGAAGCCTGAGGTGTCTAGCTTTCTTATCTCAGATCTTTCATCTGCTGGCAAGAGACCCCCCCCTCAGTTACATTGTTGGCTTGTCTGGGGTACAGTGAACAAGTAAAAATATTACCTTCTTTCATCCATTTTGGTGTGTGTGGTGGTGTAAAGTGCCGTCAAGTCACAGCTGACTTATGATGACCCTGTAGGGTTTCCAAGGCAAGAGACGTTCAGCGATGGTTTGCCGTTGCCTCCCTCTGTCTAGTAACCCTGGTATTCCTTGGGGGTCTCCCGTCCAAATACTAGCTAGGGCTGACCCTGCTTAGCTTCCAAGATCCCACAAGATCGGGCTAGGCTGGGATATCCAAGCAAGGGTCTCCATTTCACCTTTTTAAAAATAGAAACATAATTATTTATGCTTTCAACACAGACTCACTTAAAAGACGATGGTAATGCCATCCATTGATTTTTACAGAGATAATGAAAGGAGAGCAATTATCTGAGCCCTTTAAAATGGCCTACCAAGAGTGAGCAGTTTGTAAGCAAGAAGCGTCTTCTAATAAGACACCCCTGGTCAATTCAGTTTCTCATACTGATAGCTTTTCAAAATTGTCTTCCGGCAATAGCTAGCTGTCCCACTTGCCGAGGCTCACATTTTTGACCAACTAATTTATGACTTACAAACACCATACAAAGTTATTTAGATTCATTCATCTTCTTAAAATATATAAAAAACGGTGCCAGTTGATTCTCACTACTTTTTAGCAGAACAAAGAATATGAAAAGTAGCAATCATATGTCTTTCACACATACAACTGTCGGACCCCAACCAATAATACACCTCTATCTTTGAATCCTATCTTCACTTATATGTTTAGCCGGACATTCTTACAATTCTCATGCATTTCTCGCACTTGGGCCCAGAGAAGCATATTACATGCACGGATATTATTATACCCTTTCTAATCTGCTAGACAAGGCTGCATTAGTCTGTTACTCCTTTGTTCCTTGTCCCTCTCCAAGGCTATTCTGTTCTGCATGTCCGGACTCCCTAATTGGCTAGTTTAGCTGAGACACTAGGCCAGCCCTGATTCTGACCTGCAGAAATATCCTCTATAACCATGACCAGCAAGTGCTCCCTTATATTTTTGGCTATATCTGTGGCGCACTGACCAGCATCACAGATAGGCTTAGATGGGCACTCGCCAACCAATGAGAGCTTCAGGTGGGCCTCATCACTCAGCTTTAATCTAGGCTGACTGTATCTTGACCGAGCCCTTGATACATACCCAAGAGAACATTTCAGTCAGGGTCACAAAATCGACTGGCCCTTCCAGGTCCCAAGGATGCCAGGCTAGCTGCAATCAGGGCCAGGGCTTTTTCGGTGGCGGCTCCATACTGGTGGAACGAGCTCCCAGAAGAGACCAGGGCCCTGTGGGACCTTTTACAGTTCTGCAGGGCCTGCAAGATGGAGCTCTTCCACCAAGTTTTCAACTAGAAGCCACCACCACTACCATCGTGGTCAGCGTTACTGCCTATGCTTATTAATACCATCAATGTAATAACAACAGTAGCCTGCCGCCTGGTCTATTACTGATAGCCTGCACTCACCGACCAAAACTGAGAAAGACCAATGAGCTGAATATCTAGTAAATCTATAGAATGTATGAAGCCATCTTTGATATTATATGTCAACTGCTAGCACTTTAATATATTGTACGTTAGTTTTAATGAATTGTTATCAAACTGTTTGATGAATTGTTTTTATTGTTATTTATTGTTATTGTGTTTTTATGATGTTAGCTGCCCGGAGCCTGCCTTGGCGGGGAGGGTGGGGTACAAATTTAAGGAAAGAAATAAACAAATAAATAAATAAGTAAGCTGCTATATCTTTTTCTCAACCTCTCTCTCAGGGTTCTTTTAAGATGTTTGTTTGCTTATTTCATTTGTACCCTGTCTTTCTTTCAAACAGGGACTCAAAGTGGGAAAGGGGGTCCAGTTATACTCTCTCACCCAGGGCTTACAAAACCCCGGAACCGGTGCTGTTGCTGACTTTACCCCCAGAGTGCTGTTGTCTCCCCCTCCTCCCCAGGCAAAGATTCAGAATGGTGTGCGCATTTCAGCTACTCTCTTTGACTCCAGGCTGACAAATCTATTTGTGCAAGTCCAGGTGAGCAGCAAGTACCGCTAGAGGGCTCTTGGAAATCTCACCCTGTTGAATGCCAACCCTAATTTTATCCTGAAAAGACTTGGCCCTTTGGTCATAAGAGTGGCCTTGCGTGGCTCTCCACCCTCTGCTCAGGCCCACCGCTTTGCAGGATGGCAGCTTCAATCAGGTGGCTGGATAGGTCAAAGGAAGAGCTGGGAGGATGATCTATCTGAAGTCCACATCTGAAAGTCAAGAGGGATGCAGCAGGAAGAAAACTCTTCCCTTAGCACCGGACTCTTTTCTGCTGCAACAGGCTGTTTGCAGCTTGGGGTTCAGGGAAGGGCTCTGACCGTCAGCCAATCGAGGACTGGGCTTTACAGTGAGGCTGTCTCTATTGAGGCAGTCCCCTTTGACTGAATTTGTGTCTCACTGACCCTTTGCAGGCCCTTAGCGAATGGGATGGAAGACTGCTGTTATTTCATAACCCAACTGTTTGGCCAGAGAGGCCACAGACTAGCGTTCTGGCCCTAGACAGAGGATCCCTGCAGTTTGAGAGGTACCTTGTGATGAGTGAGCCCCAGTCGGAGGGAGTCATACAATCCCTCCAGAAAGGAACCTCTGGTCCAAAGGCCTCCGGCTCATTAACCACAAGTGGTCGCACGGGAGATGTGGTCTTTGGCTTTCGTTCTCTCCTGCATTGCAGTTCGCATTCCAGGCTCTGCAGAGCCGAGGGCCTGGTGAGGAATCGGTTGTGTTGGCCTCTGCTCTGTGGGCTCTGTAAAACGTCCAGTAGTGAAACACATAAAAAGAAGGCGGTCTAAACAAGGACAGCGGGGGACCAATTCAAATGTTCTTTCTGCAATGGGGAGATTTCTTTGGCATAGGCTGCCCTCACTCCGTAAGGGGGTTACTTCCCATACTTGCAATGGATGGCAATCACCAAGGCCACCCCCCCCCAGCCCTCCTAAAGGGCTTCTTTGCCCAGGTTGGTGCAGAAAAACTGGTGGAAGGGCTGAAGAGGGAATGCCCGGGGGGGGAGCTCAGCTTTAGTGATCTAATGTTTTATGTTGAAAGGGGTTAAGATTCTTTCAAAATCCTTTAAAAGTGGTGAGGGAGAAGCACTTTACTTACAGGGTTGTCAGCTCTGCATTGGGAAATATCTGGAGATTTTGGGTTTGGAGCCTGGGAAGGCAGGGTTTGGGGAGGGGAAGGGAGGGGAGGGACCTCAGCGGGGCATAATGCCAGATAGAGTCCACCCTCCAAAGCAGCCATTTTCTCCAGGGGAACTGATCTCTATAGTCTGGAGATCCTTTGTAATAGCAGATCTCAAGTCCCCATCTGGAGGCCAGCAACCCTATTTACTAACCAAAGCCGTCTGGGGCCTGTATCCCCAGGGAATGCCTCCTTCCGTGTCTGAGATGGGCCAGAGAAGCCCCCTGCTGTGTCTTCCATTCTTACTGAAAGAAACGCGGAAGACTTCCTGGCAAGACTGAGAAGCAGGGCCTTCTTTGTTGTGGCACACACTTAGACGAATTCTCTGCCTAGCTACGTTACCTTGCAAGCGTTCATGGTCATCTAAAAACTTTTACATATGAGAACGTTTGTCCCACGGGCTGATCTTTGCCTCCTGTCTTCTTATTTTTAATAAGCGTCCCAGGGGATAGGGAGGCCAGAAGTCAAGTGGGAGAGAGCTGTCAGCCAGTTGGCAGCTGGAAAAAGGCTGCAGTTCCCAGTTGGCCCCCATCACATCCCTGCCACCATCCAGTTCTATCCCAGGTGCAGGTTCAGCCCTGGCATGGCTTAGCACCAGTGTCTCTGCAGATGTGCTGCTGTATCATCCACCTATATTGATAGAGCGTGGATTTACACAAGTGTTGGGCTTAATCACCATTGCAAGCTGCAAAACTTTGTGGGGTACCCAGTTGGGTACCCAGTTTTTCACATCCCCACCATCCCTCGCCATAATTGGGGTCTAATTGATCCCACTGCCCTCTTAGTAAATTTGTATTTTATTAAATTTTCCCAACACTGTTTCAACATTGTTTGACAATCATTAGAGTTACAAAAACGAGGGAGAAAAGCCTTGCATGAGCTGGGTCAACAGTTAACTTCAACCATTTTTGTCAACACCGTTTCAACTCTAGATAACGTTCAATGAGGATACGGAAGAGAAGATCAAAGCTTTGCATTAGCGAGGTCATCAGATAACTAAAAGTAAAGAGTTCCATCAGTGTACAAACAGG
This sequence comes from Gekko gecko, assembly GCA_029375565.1. Taxonomy (NCBI): domain Eukaryota; kingdom Metazoa; phylum Chordata; class Lepidosauria; order Squamata; family Gekkonidae; genus Gekko; species Gekko gecko. Next base: position 46,217,860 of record JAPDNY010000014.1, read on the forward strand.
AAATTATGCTAACTATAAGGCTATTTTGGATTATAATATAATCAAATACAGTACAATGCAATTAAAAGAACAATAAATTTCTATAGACCGGGTAAAACACTCAGATTAAAAACAACAGCAAGTAGAGTGGGAGATGAGCCTGAAATGTCCACTCCTCTCCTTTATTGTAGCCAAATACATGAAGAACAAAATGAAACAAGCTAAAGGTGTTTTTTTTTTAATTACGTATTTTGGTGGTCATTGGTGTCAGCTCTGTCTGACTTCAGGGGTTTCTTTTAAAGGGAACGAAAGAGGTTAAGCAGAAGTCTGGAATGGCAGGAAGTCTCCCGCACCCCAAGGAAAACTTAGAACCTGCCTTTCAAAACTCAGAGCCCTGAGACTGCATCTTGGAGTGTGCACAGTATGACCCAGTGGGTGAATTGGGAAGGCATGCCAAGAAGGAAAGATGCAAGAGGAAGATCTTTACAGATCACAGTCCCCGGCTGCCAGCTTTTCCCCACCACAAAACCCAACATCCCTCAGCAGGAACTCATCTTGGAATATTATCCTTGGACAGTTGCCTCATTGTAGTAAGGGAAAGGCACCTCTCCCTGTTCAAAACGCTTGACCCTTTGTAGGAAAGGGTGAAAAGGGAATGGGGTTCATCTTTTTTCCAAGCAGAGCTTGGTAGCATTATTTAGTTCTGTCCCCTTTTATGCCCCAAAGTTGAGGAGGAGGAGGAGGAGGAGGAATAAGAAGAAGAAGAAGAAGAAGAAGAAGAAGAAGAAGAAGAAGAAGAAGAAGAAGAAGAAGAGGAGGAGGAGGAGGAGGAGGAGGAGGAGGAGGAGGAGGAGGAGACTGGATTTATTTTACACCCACAGGAAATAAGGACAGAGGCTGCCTGATCTGGGTACCCATGTCAGCAGCCTAATGCTGATTAATTATGTGCCATTTATAGAGTTATGTACCATTTTTTTCACCACAAACATTTGAAACAGTTTACAAATCTAGATTCAGGTGGGTAGCCGTGTAGTTCAGAAGCAACAGAGCAAAGTTTGGGTCTGCTACAAAGTTGGTCTCAAAGGTGCCACTTGACTCAAACTTTGTTTACTTTACAAATCTGTTAATCAGAGACCAGTCAATCCAGCATCAGTAAGAGATAACACAGGTACCAAAACAGAGGTCAGCACTGCGGCCAGCCGGAGCAAGAGATGGCTTTGAGGCAGGATCGGAGCCCAAGGCAAAAGACCAGAATATCACCCTTGCCTTGGGCACACGGGATGACATGGCTGGTTCCAAGATGAACATCCCTAAGGAGGGTGTTCTCAAGATGTGGTTCCACTCTAGATTATTCTCCACCGTCACCTCCCACCTTGCCTTGGAGGTGGGGGCACCCCATGAAGCACCTCCAATAGTGCTCCCTTGAAGCTGTGGCATCTTGTGAGCAAAATTTCTACTTGTGAGCTACTGGCATTAAAGTTGTGTGCGAGCAATTTGGCCACTGCATAAAATAGTTTGTTCCAACGCCATCCTTCCTGAGTGAAGACAAAAAATGTGTGAGCTGGAGGCTAAAAAAACTGTGAACTAGTTCACACTAACTCAGCTTAGAGGGAACACTGACCTCCCGCCATGGGGAAAGATGCCTTTCAGATTGCCCAGGCTCAAGTGGTCTAGGGCTTTATAGGTCTAAATCAAAACTTTGAATTGCACTTGGAAGCAAACTAGATGCGAGTAGCATAATACATTCATGGCAACAAGTCCCTGTAACTCCGCTGCTGTATTGTGAACCAGTGAATCTTTCCTTTAACATCCCAAAGCTGGGATATGTGTCTGCTGCGCTGATTGACAGGCTCTTTAAGACCTTGATGGCCCCTTCCTTGTTGTTAAAGAAAACTCAAGGAATTTGGCTTCCTTTCTCCTTGCCTACCTCTGCTCTCCTAGGGAAGATTCAGCTCCAATCAAGTCAGGGCAGCTTCTGTTGCTTCCATCCATCGGTCTCTTGAGAGGAGAAGGAGCAGGGAAAATTAGCTATTTATTTATTTATTTATTTTATTCAATTTATACACACACACCCCATCCCACAGGTGGGCTCAGAGCAGCTTACGACATGTAGTCCATAGAACAATAAAACAGTAAAAGCAATAAAACAGTCGATGGCACGATAGACAGTATAATCAACCCCCATGCCTCATATCAGGTGAATATAGGTGCTCCAGTGACCAGCTCCGCAGCTCCAGTGCCCAGGCTACACAGCTCCAGCTGTGAATCTGCCTTTGGGGCAGGAACAAACGGGAACAAAGATCCTAACTTCACACCCGTGATGATGGGCTTTGGCCACACAGGAATGGATCCTGGGGTTGCAGTGGCTGGCTTCCCGAAGAAGACATCCTAGTGTCTTGAAACAATGGGGGGACTCAGTCTTGAGAACATTAAGAAAGGGAACCCAAAGTTGAACAGTGAGTGTTGTAATGCTGTCGCCTACATCTTAAGGACAGCCACAGTCAGATTGCTCAGGGTTCCCCTTCTGATTGCCTTGTCTCCGGGATGGTGATCCAGGAGCTGGAGACGGTACAGGAAAGGTCTCCTAAAACTTTCAAGAAATGATGACAACTTCCCTAGGAGGAAACCGACTAAGAAGGGATAACAGAAGTTTCTACAAATGAATGTTGAAGATGCTGCCCAGATTCTCATTATTTGAATTTCTCCCATATTTTGGCATCTTGCATGTCTTGGACTGGTTTCAAACTGAAGTTGGTAAATCAGGAATCCTCTGTTATTCTTTTTTTTGTTATTTCCATATTTTGGACACTACACAAACTGGCATAAATTAACAAACAAAATGATGCCATCTTTTATTTGCAAGTCGTTATACTAAAACCACATAAAACTAAATGGGTGCCCAATAATGTTGTGGTTGTAGTGGTACTCTCATACCATCTGAGAAGCTATTGCTAATGGAGTCTGATGCTTCAGCCTTCACTCAAATGTCCACACAGACATGGACAGGCTGTTAAATTACTACATATAATGTATACCACATTATGTGTGGGAAGCTTCCAAAGGTGTAAAGGACAAAATCTAGGACTGTCAGCTCTACTGTGTTGACCATACAACATACCCATTGAAAATAATGACCCTTTAAAATTGAAAAAGCCAGTGTGTCATGGTCAAGCTGGGGGAGAGCTAAATGATTGATGGTAGACCTGGCCTTGGGGCTCTGTCTCCCTCTGTCTGGATTCTATCTCCCGTCTCCCTTCCTGCTCCTGCAGCCTGTGTGGGACAAGGGTTGCCAGCCCCCAGGTCCAGGCGGGACTTTCCCCACTTCTGGGGACTTTAATCCACCCCCAGCCAGATGGCTGGCGGGGGAAGCCCTGCCCAAGCCCCGCCCTCAAGAGCAACCACCCACCCAGCCACCCCCACACTCCCCTCCTGCCTGATTTAAAGGGCTTCAGCTGGTCAGTGGGGACCACGTGTCCCACCGACCAGCTGAAGGGCCCTTTAAATCTAGCAGGAAGGAGGGAGGGGGTGGTCACGGGTGCACTCTCGGCTTGCTAAAAGACCCTTTAAAAGGTCTTTTTGCGAGCAGGGTGGGGGCCATAGAGCTGGAGGAAATTAGCCCCATGTGTCACGGGCCCCACCCCACTTGTAAAAATACCCTTTAAAGTGTTCTCCCACTGTTGCCCCCCCCCAAGCACCAAGAATACTTGCCCCAGACCAAGAGTTCCTACCTATACCTTGTAGCTAATAGCCACTGATGGACCCCTGCTCCATATGTTTATCCAATTCCCTTTTGAAGCCGTCCACCTCCTTTGGCAGTGAATTCCATGTGTTAATTACTCTTTGGGTGAAGAAGTGTTCCCAGGTGGCCTTGAAAGTGCTTCCCAGCCCCAGAGCATCCTTTGGCACCAGCTGAAGCATGTGTGCCAGGCAGACAATGCCCGTAAGGCGTACATGCTGCACCTCTGCCAGAATGTTGGTGCCAGCGTTCATGACCATTTAGCCATGGATGAAGTTGCCACTGCTCATCTACTCCCTCAGCTTACTCTGTATCACACAGCAGCAAAGGTTTGCGCTGTGATGTCCGCATCCATCCCCTGCACATGAAGCAGAACCACTTTGAAGCCCAGTGGCAGGACTGTCCCCTCCTGGGGCCTGGGCCATGCCCTGAGAGTCCTGCTGGCTGCTCCAGAGGTCTGCCATGAAGTGCATGGTTCTGCCTTGCGCTCTGGAGAGCTGAGTCTTGACTGTCACCACTGCAGCCAGCGAAAGGCTACATCCTCCACGAGGGTGAAGGGCTGACCATCCACAGCAATCATCTCACCAACAAGGCGAGTGACTGCTTTCTGGACCCTCCATGTAGCCCTTTTGACCTCTTGGCAGGGCCGGCTCCAGGTGTCTAGGCACCCTAGGCAGGACAGCCTAGGGGCGCCCCCACTGGGGATGCCAACCTCCCGGTGGGGCCTGGAGACCGGGTGCAGTGGCGGTGGGGCGCTGGCTTTCCTGGAGGCTCCGCGGCTGCGGGACCCCCAGGAAAGCTGGGAAGGGGGCGGGGGGGTGCAGCCTCCGCCCCCTCCCTCCCGGCGCCGGCTTTTCTGGGGGCCCTGCGCTGCTGGGAAGGGGGCGGGGGTCTGGCGGCACCGGCGGGCGCCGGGTTAGGGCGGTGGGGGGCACTTTTTTGGGGGGGAGTGGGGCGCCATTTGGCGCCCCTCAGGGCGGGGCGCCCTAGGCGGGCGCCTAGTTCACCCTATGGGCGATCCGGCCCTGCCTCTTGGAGGGTGGCCTGCCTTGATATCCTACCCTGAGTGAGGGGAGCCTTTCTTGGAGGGGCCTCCTGCTCCCCCTCCGCTTCTCCCTGCTGAGAGGGAGTGGGCCTCTTCTCTCTCCTGCTGGCAGCTACTTTTTTCTCCAGTGACAACATAGTTGGGTCATGGTGTACCCTTTGCAGGTGCCTGCAGAGGGTGGAGGAGGACAAGTGTTGGGGGTTTGCACCGCTCTGGACATGGATGTGGCATACCTGGCACTGTGCCACACAGGGGTCACTGGAGAGGGTGTGGAAATGTTTCCAAACTGTGGGCTCCCCTTCACCAGAAATCACTGCTGTCAGAGTTCTTCTCTCCAAAGAGTGACAACAACTGCTGGTGTGTCTGGGCTAACAACTCTGTGGCCTCTGTGGAAAGCCCCAGGAACAGATCAGGGGAAGGAGGTTCCAAGACTCCTGGTGATGCCCTGCTTGGTGCCCAGGGATGGGGGCCTGTGGTACACAGGGGGTGAAGGACTTCTTCCCCCCACAATGAGCACCCTTTGCACCTGTTTTCACCCTCATGGCACTCAAAGGTGTTCACACGCAGGAGGGTTGGGAGGGTATAGCTGTGGGAGACCTTTTGAGGGGGGTCCGTAATCTGCCCCCAACTTGGAGAGATTGGAGAGGAGTGGGTGGCAAGGTCCCTTGTGCATTTGGTGAGTGTAGCTTGCAGGGGGTCCATTCTACACATTTTTGAACCTGCGCCTGGCATTTCCTCCAAAAACAGTTTCCTGGTTTGACCTTACTCAAACAATGTCACTGGTTCTGCTGGGCACATTGCACTGCTCCTGCTGGGCTTGCAAAAATGCCCCCCACCTTCCATTTCGCAGGGCTTTATTTGCCTTTGCTTTTTTCACTGTTTTTTCCCTCCATTGGAAGCAATGGAGGATGGGGGCACCTCCTTCGAGGAACCTTATCTTGGATACCATAAACCCAATCCTCACCAAACTCGTAGGGAAGGTATAGGAGAGTCAGCCAGAGATCCCCTGCAAGTTTGGTGTCTCTAGCATGTGCGGGGGGGGCCATTCTACCACATCACGAACCTCACAAACCAAACCAATTTGTTTAGGGTTTAAAAGCTTGTGACGGTTTACGGTTCACAAAATGGGTACACCATGAACTGAACCGCATTTCCCCGGTTTATGCCCATCCCTAGTAAATACAGCTATGGGTCTGGTTTCTGGAGAAAAGTGGGACAATTATTTTAAATAAAATAAGTTTGGCATTTATAACCTGCATTTGAAGTTTGGTGTTTATAACCTGCATTCAAAGTTGAAAGTGCTCCCAAATTTGTTCTCAAGATGTGTCTCACAACAGCTGTGCAAGTAAGGAGACCAGGGTTTCCAACCAGGTGGCAGGATGATGCTCAGAAAGAAGGTTCATGAAGGAGATTTGAATCCGGGACTTCACAGTTCAAACCTTTAATCTGCCTGCCTCCTGTGCTTCTGCCTGTCATGTGGCTGTGGCCATCACTTTAATAACTGCTTCAGTAATTACTGCTGTGGCAAGCATTATAAAATTGTTGCACAGATGAACTTCTCTCCCTGTCGTACAGTCCTGACTGCAAGTGACCCACTGCCCTAGAATCTACTATCCTAGATTCCAAGTCAGTCAGGAAGGGGGTGTTGGTTACAACTAGGGTTGCCAGCCCCCCCCCAGTGGAAGGCCTGGGTCCCCTGTGGCCAGATGCCACTTCCCACCACTGATCAGTTGGCTGGTGGGTGGACTTACCAAGAAAGAGAGGAAAGCCCAGGCACTGTGGCGACATCACTTCCAGTGCTCACAGGCAATGTTCCCTCTAAGCTGAATTAGTGTGAGCTAGCTCACAGTTTTTTAGCCTCCAGCTCACATATTTTTGTCTTAGCTCAGGAAGGATGGCTCCAAAGCAAGGTGATGTATGTAGTAGCCAAACCTCTTGCTCACAACTTTAATGCCAGTAGCTCACAAAGTGGAATTTTTGCTCACAAGACTCCACAGCTTAAAGGGAGCATTGCTCACAGGAAGTGTCGTCATCATGCCAGTGCTGTTTTGGGGGACGCTCTGGTATTTGGGCAAAAACTCTATGGTAGAAGCCAATTTTTATCATAGAGTTTTTGCCCAAATGCAGAGCATTGTCATCAGGGCTGCCCTGAGGTTTTTTTGCACACTAGGCAAGGCTAGCTTGTGGCGCCCCCCCAGGCGAGGGGGGAGGAAAGCAAAACAAAGCAAAGCACTTGCTTGGTTAGGTTATTGGCGAGAGGTCTGAGCCCAGTGCCTGAGGTTTGGTTCCTTGGTACCCCTCCGCTCTAAGGCCAAGGCTGCCTGCCCGCCCCCCCTTTTCTCCTCCTCCTTCTTCCCCAGAGTCCTCCTCCGCTTTCTTCCTCTGCTCCTTCCCTCTACTCCCCCTCACCAGTTACAGTTTTGGCTATCTGCAGAGCTGGCATAGGGGTTGCCAAGAAAGTAGGGACAAGGGGAAGTGACCGCTAGCTCTGCCCTTGCCCCTCCCAGCAGCTCACCTCTCCCCCTTTTGCTTGGGCAAGTCTGGCCAGGGCTGGGAGCTGCGGGAGGGGGGAGCCGTGCCGCCTTCTCTCTCGTGGGGCATCTGTGGAGATCAGGAAACTGAATCTGCGCCCTACGCCTTTCTCTTCCCCTGAGAGGCCACCTTGCTCCCATCACCCGCCCCCTCTCCCTGGCCCCGCCAGCGCTTTCCTGCCTCCCTCTCAATGGCCCAGCTTGGGGACCCCCCACCCAATCCACCCAGCCTGGCAGCAGATGTGGCTCTGGGGGCCCAGCAAGCTGCGGAGATAAGTGGGGAGGGAAGGCAGGTGTGGGCTTGGCAGCTCTTTGCCCCACGTTCACATGGATGAGGCCCCCAAGAGGACCTGAAATGGCTGAGAGGAGGTTTGGGAGGAGCCTCTGGATGGAGCACACCTGTGGGGGGGAGGAGGAGAGACCCATCAGTGAAGGGGTGCACTGTGGAGCAGGTGCCCCAAAAGCCATGCTGGGGGCGGGCAGGCAGCGGCAGGGGCCTCACTGCACCCCTCGCAACCCGGGTGGAGGGAGGGAGGGAGAGTGGTTGCATCGGGAATTGGGGGAGAGAAGAGGCAGTGGTGGCCAGGATGGTTGCGGTGGCCAGGGCGCACGGCACGAGCTTTTGGTGGGGTGAGGGGCTTTTGGTGGGGGAGGGTGGCTCAGTTCAGTGCCCCCATGATGGCCCCACCCTAGGCAAAAGTCTAGTTCACCTAGCGAGTGGGCCGTCCCTAATTGCCATGTTGGCGCAGCATGATGATGCCACTTTCAGGACACACTGGAAGTGATGTAGCCATATCACTGGTGATGTTGCCTGGGCCTCCCTCTCACACCTGGTAAGTCCCCTCCATCTGCTTCCAGTTGCCAGGAGAGACTTGGCACTCCTAGTTCCAACCACCATTTTTTAAAAAATAATTTTTTAATTTCAGTTTTACAAAATACTACAATACTACAACAACAAAAACTCAAAGGAACTGAAAATTGAATACATTTAACCAGAAAGAAATATAAATAACAGATACGATAGCAAAAATTTGAACCAGTAACTACCAAAATCTAAATGAAACGAGGTTACATTATGTGAAGAACATCATAATATTTACTTGGAACCCGAACAGTGGTGGATGAATCTTTGTTGAAAATATATTCTTAAAAGGGAAACCATTTTAACTGGAAATCACAGTGCCCAGACTGGTTAGTGAAATCAGAGACCTTGTCTGATAACTTATCCATAGAATATATAGAAACTCCCAGAGTTTACTGTACCATTGTGAGAGAGTTATGTTGTTTGAACTTTTCCAGGCATTGGCTATTATCGTCTTTGCAGCTATCATAAAGATTGAAATTAGTTCTCTACTAATTTTGGGGATAGTGGGGTCATTCCAAAGATCAAGTAAGTATGTTTCTGGGGAAAGAGGGACATCATATCCCATGATGGTTCTAATAGCTTTTGAGATTTTTATCCAGAACTTCTTTACTACAGGACAGTACCACAATGGATTTAGGAAAGGGACGTAAAGGATTCATCAAGGTTCAGAAAAGTCTTATTCAGCTTGAGAGCACCCAAACATAATTGAAAGTGTTGAGGAGATATTCAAGTTAGGCTGCAGTCACACACACTAAATAATCCACTTTCAATGCACTTTCCAACTGGATTTTGCCAGTTCACACAGTAAAAATCCAGTTTAAAAGTGGATTGAAAGTGGATTATTTAGTGTGTGTGACCGCGGCCTTAGACTGGTTTGCTCCTTCATAATTCTGGGCTCCTTCTGGAAAACTCTCAGCTCCCCATCCCCACCCCCATTTCACCCAATAAATTGCCGTCTCCCTAAAATGCATGTTAACTTTCCTCAGAGAAGGAAATAACACATTTCTTTTGCTTATTTAATGGACCAGCTGGAGAAAAAGTGCAGGGGTGTGGCCGTAGACTGTGAAAAACATTGAGGGGGGAAAAAGAGAGCACTTTTGCCTCAAATAGCCTCATATTTTCAAGGCTGGAAGTTCCAGCCAGTAAAAATACAAATCATATCCAAAGGCAACAGGAAGATGTTGCATCTAAGACAAACCAGGGAAAATAGAGCATAGAAGAATGGGAACAGCAACAGAAGATGTCATCAGCCTCTTGGAGAAGGGAAACACCGCAGGGCCGTGGGTGCTTCTAGTAAAGGATTGTGGGAAGCAAACTCTTCAAAGGATTTCATTTTTTTTTTTTTTGCTCTGCTTTGGTGTTCACAAGCCTTGTGTGAAAACTTGCCTAGAGTTGCAAAGTGAATTCAGGTCCCCCCAAAATCAATTTTGAGTAGCCTTAGGTCCCATCTGCAGGCTGGTTTCCCAATCCATGCTCAAGTTTGTTGAGAAATCCAAGAAACATCCCTTAAAACAAACTTTCTGCTGGGATAACTCTCGCGGCAGCGTTTAGAGCTGACGTGGATAAGTTGTAAACATCTGATATCTGGCAGTGAAAACGCAAAAATCCCCCTTTGAAAATTGCACTTGAATATAGAATGTGAAATGTGAGTTCTTTAACAGCGGCATCAAAGATGAAATCCTGCAAGGTATTAAATACTAAATACCATTACTAGTCAATTGCCATATTTAGTCAAGTACTATTCTCAGAAATATCCTATGTCAACTAGAACTCAGAAGAAACATCCTTTCTGAAACAGGAGAGCTTGTACTTATTGTATTGGAAAAAGAGATTTTCTTGAAACAAGTTGGACTCTGACCAAGAAATCCCCCCCACCCCCGGGCACCAGTTTGAGGGCTTCCTTCCCCTCTGCCTCTCTGGATCATTCTTTACATCGCTCTAGCAGACACCAGTGAGATGCTTCAAGAAAACCCATGAATACAGTGAGAATGGAACAGTTCTCTCCTGCCCAACATATGTTAGATAATATGCATCTGAGTATGGAGTTTTCATCTATCTGACAACAAGGTTTGGCAGCCTCCAGGTGGGGCCTGGAGATCTCCTGCTTTCCCCTGGAGATCAGTTCCCCTGGAGAAAATGGTTGCTTGGAAGGGTGGACTCTGTGGCATTGTACCATGCTGAGGTCCCTCCCCTCCCCAAACCCCACCCTCTCCAAACTCAACTCCCAAAATCTCCAGGTATTTCCCAACCCAAAGCTGGCAACCCTACTAACAACTCCTGATAAAACCTGTCCTGTATGAATTTGCCTGAATGCCATACAGTCAGATATTCATAACAGAGCATGCCCACAGTTCAGTTAAATCCGAAGAAACATCGAACATCAGCTATCTAATCCTGGATGTAATATCTAGTGTTGAATTCACATACTATTGAATGGCAGACATAGGGTGTGTTCAGACGGATCTTTTGATCTGCCATAGGAACGACTCCCTTGCGGATCAAAAATGCACGACCAGACAGAAACATCTGCGAAATATTCCGGTCCCATAGGCATCCCATTCTGCTGCGCCTCCAATCCTGATTTTAAAAGTAGCAGTTTCAATGTAGGGTTTTCGCTTACCCGCGCAACAACTGCAGACTTTCTTCCATCTGGTCACTCCATTAGCGCGCGATGCTCCCGTCGGCTCGGTCTGACGTCAGACCGAGCCGACGGGGGCGCGATTTTTAAAAAATTGAAACCCCATGTGCGCTTTAACGAGGAAACGCATTCAGCGATAAGCGCTACGAGGAATGTAATATTCATGCTTATTTCTTTTAGGGACAAGATGTTACCGCGCGATGGGAGATGGAGGGGGAAGGACTGTTCTAACTTGCAAAATAGTCCCTCCATTGATCATGATGGCAAGGGGGAGGACCGGGACTTTGCTGAAAACCCTCCGCGATCGCCTCAGTTCTCCAAGGAGGCGCAGCCTTGCCTATGCGAATGTACAAAACTTTTTTTTAAAAAATCCTCGGTGGATGCCGTGTAGACAAATCACGGTGGGAACAACGCGCGGTGAGGCTATTTCATGGGGGCGTCTGGTCGTGCTAGGCTGGATTAAAAAAATCGGGATAAAATTTTAGGAGGGCTCATGGCGCGATTGACTGGCCGTCTGAACGCAGCCATAGATATTCAGTGCTGGGTAAACATTCAGCAAATATTTGAACACTCAGAGAACAAATGAAGTCAACATTGCCAATACATTGCGGAAAGTTTTGGGGAACAGACCCAAATTAGATTACGCAGGGAAGCCATTGAAATTCATAAACATAAACACAATTTCAACAGGAAAGAAGAGAGTTTAAAAATAAATAGGGCATGGTTTCCTGTCCTGAAAAACACAAAATGCTCTACAGCTGACAATAGCACTACAGATAAGATTAGAGTTTCAATAGCCATTCCACACACAAAAGAACCTCCTCAGGAAACAGGAAACCTCCTCAGGAAACAATCCGTAGACAAAAGAATCTCCTCAGGAAAGCTCCTCTATTAGCATGTTCATAGCCTGAAGAACTACACAAGATAATGACTCAGCCCTACCCCACCTTCCAGGGTAGAAATAAATTACCTGCCTACCATTTTTCCGCTCACCTTGGCACAGAGAGTACTCCAGATTTCTGTATTATTCCTCTGAGGATGCCAGTCACAGCTACTGGCGAAACGTCAGGTCCTACAATGCCAAGACCACGGCCACACAACCCGGAAAATCTACAGCAACTAGACCCAAATTGTTTTAAGGATTGTTTGTAGATCACCAGCTGTCAGTCAGGAGACACAGACTTCTAAGTGTGTGTGTGTGTTTGTTTTGCCATCAAATTGCAGCCAATTGATTATGACTCCCGTAGGATTTCCAAGGAAAGAGATATTCAGAGGTAGTTTGCTATTGCCTGCCTCTGCATAGCAGCCCTGGTATTCCTCGGTGGTCTCCTGCCCAAATACTAACCGGAGCCAACGTTGCTTAGCTTCTGAGATCTGACAAAATCAGGCCAGCCTGGGCTATCCAGGTTACCAATATCAGTTAAGCAGTTTTTTGGAAGGCAGTATTGTACAATGCACAACAAAAACAAACTGAATTGGTTGAATGATACATGGATGCATAAGAGAAGGCATGCATGCAAACCCATTAGAAAGATGTCTATAGCTGCGGCAAATAGCATGGGATACCTGAACAGGTACTGCAAAGCATGAGACAAGAAAACATGAATCTCCAGTATAGTTCTAAGTCATTCTCTAATAGAGGAGACAACAGGTAGTACAGAGATAAACCATAAACCAGTAGGCATTGTAAAGACACTAGAAACACAAGGTTGCAAATGTGAGATAAAGCCTAATGCACGTTAGCTACTCAATGTGTTACACTATTAATTGCCACCCTACCACATTCCTGCCCTGCTACTTATAGCTCAGTTTCCTTACTTCCCCTCACATTCATTGTTTACTTTGGTATGCAGGAGACAGGGAAATCCCATACCCATAACATCTTTCCGGTATCTAAAAATCTTATCGGTCATGAGACTGGTCTTCTTGTTCATCAGATGTGCGCCTTGGGACATTTTGTTTTCTGAGCCATCAGCAATACATTCTGGAGACTGTTAATGAGGAGGTTTGGGCTGGAGTTCAAGGAATTAATTATCATATAGTGTGTGTTGAATAGCCAGGAGATCCTGGAAACGTTTGTTTGGCTGCTGAAGCTGTAGCTCTTTTTTGGCACCACTAGGTGGTGAGCTATGCTTATATTTAGACTTGAGAGTGCTGTGACTTGCCTAAGGTCACCCAGCTAGCTTCAAGTAGGGAAGTGGGGAATCAAACCCAGTTTCCAGATGAGAGTTTGCCACTCTTAACCACTACACCAAATTGACTCTCATAGAGTTCAAGGAAAAGTACTCCTGTATAACTTGATTGTGCAGGCAAACAGTCAGGAAGTCTCCTAATGTGTAGAACCCTGTGCAATCTGGTTCTCATGGCATCTCAACAACTGCTTATCTTAACTCACCTGGCAAAGTTAATTCTCAGTCAAAACACCTTTCTGGGCTTCATTGGCTGAACCTGTAGGTCCTCCCAAAGCCATTGGAACAATAATAGAAAATAAGATCAATGCTTCTCTTTACCCCATAGCTGAGGGCATTTGGTGGGAAGGGTCTTCTGTTGTAAAAACCATCAGGACAAGCTTTAAACAAGTTGAACCCCCTGAACAAAAGCTTTATCTCAGTGCTAAGAGTCATTTTTCCAGTGTTTACAATACGGTTGCTCACTCCAAGTTGGGAAATTCTGGGATATTTTGCATGTAGAGCCTGGGATATAGCTGTTAGCTCTGGGTTGGGAAATTCCTGGAGATTTTGGGGGCGGAGCCTGGGAGGGTGGGGTTTTAGGAGGGGGAGGGACCTCAGTGGGGTATAATGCCCTAAAGCAATGTTCCCTCTAAGCTGTGGAGTGTTGTGAGCAAAAATTCTACTTTGTGAGCCAAAAGAGCTAGCATTAAAGTTGTGAGTGAGCCTATATTTGACTGTCGCATAGATTAGTTTTTTAGAAGCTTATTACCATAACCTGGTAAAAATCTCAGAATGAATTCTTTTAAACTATATTACATTTAAACTATAGGAAGTCAGTGCCTCAGATTTCTCGGTTGTGGCCTTCCCAAGTCATTTTTTTTCTCAGTCCCACTCCCGATCCGTAATATGGGGATAGTAATGCTGGTCTAATTTGCAGGGCTGTTGTAAGGATTATGACTGTAATTAGATGACAGATTTAGAACACCAAAAGTCCTATATAAATGAAAATATTGTTGTTAGATAAATCTCACTTCCTTCAGTAGAATAGCAAAAGCATGCACTGCAATGTCTCACATTGGCTGAGTTCAGACTGGCAGTTTGAAATGGGAGCCAATCATGGCAAAAAAGCCCCGGAACAAACTGTTTTGGGTTTTCCCGGTCATGCTGCGCCGACTGATGCGGAAGCATACCAGGAGGAGGCGCGCAGGAGTGTTCAGACTGCTGGCCCGGAGGCGTGGCTGTAAACAGCTTTTTCCTGGCAAATCAGCTATGTGTATATGAATGTATGAGTGCATGAGCGCATATGTGCTCATGCGCTCATACACACATAGCCAATTTGGATCCTGTTGCACTAGCACAGCATTGGGTGGTAGAGCAGAGCACAGCCAATCATATTGCTGCTGTCTTATGCGCAATGTGGGTTGCTCCCGGCTTTTTGGCTGAGCGTTCACACTTCCAGGAAGCGGAATGCAGTGGGATAAAGGCACTCTCTGGGATTTGCTTCCACTTTCAACAGGTATCTTTTAATCCTGGGAGCGAAGCAGAACAGCACGGGTTGCCTACGGGTGGGGAACACCAGGCAGATGTGCCTGTGTATCACAACCCTGGTATTCCTTGGTGGTCTCCCATCCAAATACTGGCTCTGGCTGACCCTGCTTAGCTTCTGACAGCTGACAAGAACGGGCTATCCTGGGCTATTCAGGTCAATCCAAATTCCTACTGTACAACTTTTCAAGCTTCAGAGTAGCCTGAAACCGTGGCACAATGGTCGTTTCCTCCCTCTCGATGTATTTGCGCATAATGTACTACTTTTGACCAGCTTCCGATATACTCTCTTCACTGAGGGGTTTCAGACGGGCTTGTCAGCTAACAAAGGGCTCTGACACATCACACAAAATGCACTGGAGTCACGCAACGACACTATCTCGGGTGTGGCTGAAATAAACCTGAGATCTCGGAGTAAGTTACAATTAAGTTAATTTACTGCGGGATTTGGAGAAACGGGGGCAGAGATCAGACACTTAACGGGAGATTTACAGGGCTCTGTGGGGCTTTGATGAGCTGTCTCCCAGATAAAGACACCCTCTGGAAACAAAAGCTTCCCTCCAGCACCAAACCCTCGAATTGGCAACTTTAACACATTCTTTTTGTTCACCTCCAGGATGGCTGGCAGGTTCAGCCAAAGGAAAGAGATTGTAAATTACAACAAAAAGAGAATTAGAAGATGTTGTTTTAATCAGGCTACTGAATGACTTCATTGCATGGTGAATGCAATGTAAGGCCTTGACGCACCGGGGGGGGGGGTGAGCTTTCGCTTGGCAAAGCCGGCACGGTTTAGGCTCCATCAGAATAAGATCTTTCAACACTGCCTACGGTTGAGTTCTCAGGCAAGCCCTGGCGTTCCTTCCCTTTTCTTCTATTGTGTCAACTTTGAATCACTCCTTCAGGACCAGAAAGGCGGCTTCGAATTGTGAGCGAGTCAGCTAGACCTCTGCTCTCCAGAGAATTCTTTCCCACTAGTTCCTAGTTGCTGATGCTTCGGGGGCGCTTTGTGCAAGGGACGGCACCTCCGTTGTAAATCGCTGTCCTTATTTCGTCCCCTAGTCGGGAGCTGCCTTTTCAGATGGTTTAGTACTAGTTTGTTGGTGTTTCTGGTGTTTCCGTGGGTCATATTTCAGCCACCCCCCCAATCTCTGAGTGCACCTTGCCCGTCCTGTGCACGCCCATGAATGGGCGCTCTTGAATTCCAAAGGCTGGACTTACACTGAACAGCCAGCAGGAGGTGCTGCTTAAACTAGCATCTCCGTGTCAGGAGGTGTACCCCCCATACTGGAATATTGAAAATGTTGTGTGTTTTTCTCCTCCACTGCATATTCTTGGGTATCAGAGGTGGGTGCAGGGAAGTGCTGAGGCTGCAATGCAAGCAATACAGATATCCAGCATCTAGAGACTATCTGAAGAATATTTAAGCATTCAGAGAAGTCTGAAATGAATTTTTGGAAGTGTTGGTTTCCTTTAGAGGCTGGTGGTGTAGCGGTTAAGCGTGTGGTGTGGACTCTAATCTGGGAGAACCGGGTTTGATTCCCCACTCCTCCACTTGCAGCTGCTGGATGACCTTGGGCAAGCCATAGCTCTGACAAGAGCTGTCCTTGAAAGGGCAGTTCTTGAAAGAGCTCTCTCAGCCCCACCTACCTCACAGGGTGTCTGTTGTGGGGAGGGAAAGGGAAAGGAGTTTGTAAGCCGCTCTGAGACTCTGAGTGAAGGGTGGGGTATAAATCCAATCTCCTCCTCCTCCTTCTCCTCCTCCTCCGTCTTCTGTACAAAGCATTTGTCATGGGATCTGGGGGTCTTAACATGGAGTGGTGATTTGTCAGTTGACTTTGGTCAGGGTAAGTCCTTGAGCTCATGTGAATGACAACCGGGCATTTTATAGCATCCCCTCTACCGCCCACCACCCCTTACCCCCCGCCGTTCATACCTCCTGCCATATGAGACAGTTTGTGGCTTCCCGGTCTGTGGCTTGGAGATGCTGGGCACCACCCTGAGCTGATGTCTTGCTTGTCTTCAGCAGGGCGATCGGATTGGTTTCCTCCTGTGGCTTCATTCCAGATCTTGGTTCATATTCATATGGCTCATTCATAGCGCTGATGAATCGTCCTCAAGCCCATGAGCCCAGATCCAAAGGATCCTGCTGTGCAAGTGGAGACCATTTCTGGCAGCCCAAAGAAGTGTGTTGCTGGTTCCCCCCCCTTGGTCTGCACACTTCCTGCACCCTTCCATCCCCCCAAGTCCCAAAAAAGTGAGAGCCAGCATGGTGTGCTGGATAGGGTGTGTGACTAGGATCTGGGGCACCTGCCTTTGAACCCCCACCCTGCCGTGGGAGCTCGCTGAGTGATCGTGGGCCAGTCACACACTCTCTGCCGCATCTTCCTCACAGGGTTGTTGTGAGGATCAAACAAAGGACAGGAGAACAACACAAACTCCTTTGGATCTTCGCTGGGGGAGAAAGGCGGGATATAAATATGAAGTAAATAAATACAATAATAAGTAGGAGAGCACTGGAGGGGGAGCCCCACACAACCCTTCCCCACATCACGCAAGCAGAAGTGTCTTCCTTCCTGAAGCAGATCTTGGGCTCCGAGCCACAATCTGAAAGACAGGAAACGGGTCAGATTAAGAAATTATTTTCTCTGAGTTACTAAACCCATATCCAGGGCTATTTTGGGGCAGGAACGCACAGGAACGGAGTTCCGGCTGGCTCCAGAGTTGGCCACGCCCAGCAGGAACTCATTAGCATAACAGGTCACACCCAACAGCAGAAACTCATTAGGATTGGCTATATTAGGGGTGTGTGACCTAACATGCAAAGACGTTCCTGCTACAAAAAAACCCCTGAGTTTTGTCAACAAAGAAGGCAAACAATAAGAAACAAAAGGTGGGTGTGGCTGGATGACCACACTTCTGGTAACAAGAGGATGTGGCCTTATATGCTAATGAGCTGTGCTGTCAGGGTGTGGCCTATTATGCTAGTGAGTTCCTGCTGGGCTTTTTCTACAAAAAAAGCTCTGCCCATATCCCTACAACATATGAGTAACAGACCTTTTCATTGTTGGATATTGTAACTCAGCATGCAAGAGGTCTGGGAGGGGAAAGTGTAAGAAAATTCTCTCACTGGGGTACAGTTGGTGGTTGGCCCCAACCTCTCATCAGTTCCTTGAACCTTCCTTGCCTTCTGTTTCATCTAATATAGGACCTCTCTTCTTCTCTTTCTTACCTGGGTGGGCTTGGAGCTGTAGCAAGTTAACCTTTTTGAAGCTGCTCTGTTCACAATAAATTAAATGCTGAACTGCAGGCTGGAAGGTCTGTAGCTTGGCAGTTTGAGACCCAAGTGCCGCATGACAGAGTGACCTCCCGTCTCTGGTTCCAGCTCCTGCCAACCTCCTGCAGTTCGAAAGCAAGAAATTGCAAGTGGATAAATAGGTACTGCCTTGGTGGGAAGGTAACAGTGTTCCGTGCATCTTGGCATTTAGTCATGCCGGCCACATGACCACGGAAATGTCTTCAGACAGCGCTGGCTCTTCAGCTTGGAAACAGATGAGCACCGCAACCCTAGCGTTGGATCCAACTGGCTTCCAAGCAAGGGAAACCTTTGCCTTTACTAAGGTCATGTCAGATGTGCTTCTATTTTTGTAAGTAAAAATTCTTTCTCCTGTCACCATTGGTGTCAGGTCGTCTTTATAATTTGTTTGAACAGCATTTTCTCCTTAACTGGAAAACGTGGAGAATCGGGGATACTGCAAAAAAGCTTCTGTGCTTCCAAGGCAAATTATTTCTTATTTTATTTTTTAACATTTAACCCAATACTCATTAGGCTGGATGATCAGCAGACCCACAGCCAGAAGTCTGGCTGTGAAGGACGGAGTGCAAAGCAGTTCTGATCTCACAGCACCACAGGTGGAACAGAAGTGTACACAGAAGGCAACCCTGGGCACAGTCTTTATTCAACAGTGCACACCTCTGCTTCTCCTCCGTGGAGATATATTTCTGTGGAAGGGACATAAATTAATCTTCTTGGAAATATTTGTGTCCTGCTTTCCCCCCAAAAGGGGTTCAAGGCCGCTCACAGCCAATATTCCCTCTGAGCTGTGGAGTCTTGTGAGCAAAAATTCTCTTTTGTGAGCTGCTGGCATTACAGTTGTGAGCAGGCAATTTGGCTTCTGCATAAATTAGTTTGCTCTGGAGCCATCCTTCCTGAGCTAAGACAAAAATGTGTGAGCTAGAGGCTAAAAAAACTGTGAGCTAGCTCACACTAACTCAGCTTAGAGGGAACACTGCTCACAGCAGATAAAAGTACAGATTGAATAATCTATTTGAAAATAAGACAATCTAGTCCTCTTTTGAAGTGCACCTTTCTCTAGACTTACAGTCATTCCCATGGAGCGATGGAAAGGGTACAATCCTGGCAAGCAGGTGGGGGGCTCCCTACAGTGTCACTTCCCTACCCTGCTGCAAGCCCCTGCTGCGGCAGTCCTTAAACAGGCATCTGGGGTGGGAGGAGGGACAAGGGTTGCCAATCTCCAGGTGGCAGCTGGAGATCTCCTGGGATGACAACTGATTTCCAGGTGAGAGAGATCAGTTCACGTGGATAAAATGGCCACGTTGGAAGGTGGACTCTGCGGCATTGAAGTCCCTCCCCTCTTCAAACCACACCCTCCTCAGGCTCCACCCCCAAAATCTCCAGGCATTTCCCAACCTGTAGCTGGCAACACTGGGGGGAGCTATTATCTTCCAGTGCTGGGTGTGTGTGTGTGTGTGTTTCTGCTTGAAGCAGGGCTCTCACTGGGAATCTCTACCCTCCTACTTGTACCCCAGCTCCTTGAGGGTTTCGCCTGATTTAGCATCAAGCTCAATCAGAGAGACTAATGTTCTTATAAGAACAAATGCAAGAGTTCCCTCTTCTGAAAAGAGTCCAGTGTATTTTTTTTTAGAATGGCCCGTGTCATAGAACATGGCAATATCAAAAAGATGAACATCATAGTCATCCACTATTTCAGTACAATTCAGTCCTCCCTAAAATGTTCCTCTCTAGCAGAATTTGTCTTGGATTTCCCATATTCTGAAGAAGTAAGGCCTTGTGACAAAGGCAGGTACAGCAAGCGGAGTTCTGTCAAGGGGCTAGAAAAGATTTGAGCTGGCTGACAAGGGCCTCGCTGGGCTGCTGCCCTCTTGAATTCCCTCTTATTCTCTGCTGCTTCTTCTCCTTCTCCTTCCTTTTCTTCTGTAACTCTGCCAAGCCAACCAGCCAGCCTCCCCAGGACATCCGTCCCTCAGTCCATCTGACTGTGCTCTGAAGGTCTTTGATTATTGAACTTTTAAAAGAATGGAAGCTTAATTATATGGTTATATTTGTTCAGCCAACTTTCCCTGTTGATTTCGCATACCATCTGATTTCCTCATTCTTGGTGTTTAATCTGTAAGATCAGAAACCTTTGTTTCATAATAGTTGGTTAGTACCCTATAGCCCGGCAAAAAAGAAGAAATTGCTGTGCCAATAAATTAGGTTAGTGGAGAAAGTTTTAACATTTAGTTAGGCAGTAAAAAACTATAAAGCTATGATCACTGCCATTACTGGTGGGGAGACGGGGGTCATCATATGTTTTCCTAACCAAGGAAGGGTTTTTGAGGAGGGGTTTAATGGGTAGTTAGATGCCAACAGCATCTCTTTCCCAAGTCGGAGGCATTCAAAACATTGTCCTTCTTCAGCACAGCTAACATGACTGGCCAATTCCACTGGCTGGGATCACCAATTAATTCTGACTGTGATAGTCCTTTGATCCACAATGTCTGGAAATCCTTAACAGCCCCGTTGTTTATGGTCTAGGAGTAAAATCTAACTACTGTTCTAAACACAGACAGCTTTTCTGTTGTCTTTTTTAACGCGGCCATTGCATAAGGCTTTCCTTCACTGTTTTGGTGCCAAGTTTAGACGTGTCAGTGAGAACAATATCAAATGTATTAGACCATTAGCTCAGGATTCAGAGAGATCATTGCAGGTGTCAAAAAGACATGTTGCTCTTAGCTACGTCTCGAATGCCACAATAAAATGTGGTGAAAGAGAACCTCACGGCGGCTTCAACTGTGAGCCACCAGTCTCTGCATCGTTTCAAGGATGTCTGTCAGAGGAGGCTCCATCCATGTTGGTGGTAGCAGATAAACAAAGTGTGAAATAAGGTAGTCTTGAGATATGAAGGTGGGATCTGAATTGAGCCATTGCGGCCAGCTCTCCAGGGTTAGTCTGACAGGGAGTAGCTCTTAGTACTGTCTGAGAAACAGCAATCGCATGTGGCAGCATCAAAAAATAGATGTAAGTAGCTGAGGGACAGAGAGGAAAATGGGCATTAAAAGTGAAGAAGAGGAGGAGGAGGAGGAGATTGGATTTATACCCCCTCCTTCACTTGGAGTCTCAGAGCGGCTTACAATCTCCTTCCCTTTCCCTCCCCACAACAGACACCCTGTGAGGTAGGTGGGGCTGAGAAAGCTCTTTCGAGAACTACTCCTGAGTGAACAGCTCTGAAAGAACTTGTAACTGACCCAAGGTCACACCAGCAGCTGCACGTGGAGGAGTGCGGAATCAAACCCGGTTCTCCCAGATTAGAGTCTACACTCCTAACCACTACACCAAATTGGCACAGGGGCTCCGGCTGCAGAGACAGCATTCAACCATCAGTGGTTCCTTCTGCTGCCTCTCCTGTCACTGTCATGATGGATATTTTGCTGACAGGCAATAAGAGCAGCCCTGACCTGGATAGCACAGTCTAGCCTGATCTTGTCAGGTCTCAGAAGCTAAGCAGGATTGGCCCTGTTAGAATTTGGGTGAGAGACCACCAGGCCATACCAGAGCTGCTGTGCAGAGGCAGGCAGTGGCAAACCACCTCTGAATGTCTCTTGCTTTGAAAACCCCATGGGGTCACCATAAGTCAACTGTGACTTGATTGCAAAAAAGAAAAAAAAGCAGGCTCAAAACAGATGCCTGCATAGGTGAGAACAATACCAACGGAAAGAACCCCAATGGTCTGGAAATGTTAGGCTGAGAAGTTCTTTAACATGAGAATAAAACGGCTGATATTGTAATGCCCCTGGATAGATCTATGGAGTGGCCTCTTTTGAAATACTGTTTATAGTTCTGGTTACCATACCTCAAAAAGGATGCCAGATGAGCTGCATCCAAGAGTACTAAAAGAACTCACGGATGTAATTTCTGAGCCTCTGTCCATTATTTTTGAGAATTTTTGGAGAACAGGTGAGGTGCCAGAAGATTGGAGGCGGGCAAATGTTGTACCCATCTTCAAGAAGGGGGAAAAGAAGGATGTGGGTAACTACCGACCCATCATCTTGACATCTATACCTGGGAAAGTTTTAGAACAAATAATCAAAAAGACAGTCCTTGAGCATTTAGAAAAGACAGCTGTAATTACTAAGAGCCAGCATGGGTTTCTCAAGAACAAGTCAGAGAACAAGTCATGTCAGACTAACTTTATCTCTTTTTTTGAGAAAGTTACTACCTTGCTGGATCAGGAGAATGCTGTAGACATAGTTTATCTTGATTTCAGTAAGGCTTTTGATAAGGTTCCACATAATATTCTTGTTGACAAATTAGTAAAATGTGGTTTGGATCCTATGACTGTTAGGTGGATCTGTAACTGGTTGACAGATCGCACCCAAAGAGTGCTTTTGAATGGTTCCTAATCTTCTTGGAGAGGAGTGACAAGTGGAGTGCCTCAAGGATCTGTTCTGGGACCTGTTTTGTTTGTTCAACATCTTTATCAATGATTTGGATAAAGGGATAGAGGGAATGCTTATTAAATTTGCAGATGATACTAAATTGGGTGGGGTAGCAAATATGGTAGAAGACAGAGTCAGGATACAGGATGATCTTGACAGGCTGGAAAACTGGGCTAAAACAAATAAAATGAATTTCAGTGGGGATAAATGTAAAGTTCTGCATTTAGATAGGAAAAATCAGGGCTCTTTTTGTAGCAGGAACTCCTTTGCATATTAGGTGACACACCCCTAATGTAGCCAATCCTCCAAGAGCTTACAGTAGCCCCTGTAAGAAGACCCACAGCCAGAAGTCGCCTAATATGCAAAGGAGTTCCTGCTACAAAAAGAGCCCTGGGAAAAATCAAATGCATAATTACAGGTTGGGGGACACTTGTCTTGGCAGTAGTATGTGTGAAAAGGATCTAGGGGTCTTAGTAGACAATACACTGAACATGAGTCAGCAGTGTAATGTAGTTGCTAAAAAGGCAAATGCAATTTTGGGCTCTGTCAACAGAAGTATAGTGTCCAGATCATGCAAAGTGATGGTACCACTTTACTCTGCTCTGGTTAGACCTCACCTAGAGTATTGTGTTCAGTTTTGGGCACCACAATTTAAGAAGGGTATAGACAAGCTGGAAAGTGTCCAGAGGAGAGCAACAAAGATGGTGAGGGGTCTGGAGACCAAGTCCTATGAGGAAAGGTTGAAGGAGGTGGGTATGCTTAGCCTGGAGAGGAGATGACTGAGAGGTGATATGATCACCACCATCTTCAAGTACTTGAGGGGCTGTCATCGAGAGGATGGTACAGAGTTGTTTTCTATAGTCCCAGAAGGTCAGACCAGAACCAACGGGTTGAAATTAAATCAGAAGAGTTTTCAGCTAAACATTCGGAAGAATTTCCTGACAGAGCAGTTCCTCAGTGGAACAGGCTTCCTCGGGAGGTGGTGGGCTCTTCGTCTTTGGAGGTTTTCAAACAGAGGCTAGATGGCCATCTGGCAGCAGTGCAGATTCTGTGAATTTAGGCAGATCATGAGAGGGAGGGCAGGAAGGGTTCCCTCAGTGCTTAGTTCTTGTGGCCCTTTTTTACATGCCCAGGGAAATGCTGATTGCCACTTTGGGGGCAGGAAGCAATTTTTCTCCAGGCCAGTTTGGTCAGGAATTCTGGAAGTTTTTTGTCATCTTCTGGGCATGGAACAGTGGTCACTGTGGGTGTGGAGGGGGAGGTATTTGTGAATTTCCTGCTTTGTGCAGTGGGTTGGACTAGATAATCCTGGAGGTTCCTTCCTACTCTTTGATTCTATGATTCTATGGAAAAGGACATTGCAGAGCTGGAAAAAGTACAGAGGAGGGCAAGCAAAGTGATTCGAGGGTTGAAGCACCTTCGCTATGAGGAAAGGCTGAAGGGTCTGGGAATTTTTAGTTTAGAAAAGAGACGACTAAGGGGGGACATGATAGAGGTTTATAAAATGATGCATGAGGTGGAGAGGACTGACAATTGAAATTTTTCTCCTGTCCCAAAATACTAGAACTCAAGGGCATCCAATGAAACTGATGGGCAATGTTCAAGACAGACAAAAGGAAATACTACTTTACACAGAGAGAGATTAAACTGTGGAATTTGCTGCCAGAGGATGTAGTGTTGGCCACAGGAATAAATAGCTTTAAAGGGGGATTAGACTGATAGGTCTATCAGTGACTACTAGCCATGGTGACTGAGGATAAACTCCACATCCAGAGGCACTAATCCTCTGAATCCCAGAGCCAGGAGGCAACATCGGGGAACGCCTCGGCCCCTATGCCCTGTTGTTGGCCCTCCAGAGGAACTGGTCGGCCACTGTGCGAGACAGGATGCTGGACTAGATGGTCCATTGGTCTGATCCAGCAGGGCTCTTCTTATGCTCTTATGTTCACCTAAGATTGTCGAAGTGTGTATCAAAAACAAAATGAGCATATAATAAACCAACATTTATGCGTCACACAAGTACCGTTTGTCCAAGAAAGAGTCCCGATTGGCTGCAGCTTACTGCAGAGTGCACATAAAGTAACAAACAAATGTGTGGCATCGCCTTGAAAGGACTGGGTGTATCTTAACATTCAGAGCCGGTGTGAGATGCTTTTCAGATGCATACAAACCCTACATGGGCATATTCTTCCAAACAGTGTACAAGACCTCCAGGTCAATCCCGGGTGCATCAAGTCGGAAGCTCATTAGGCTGGGTACCACGTTCAGCGTAAAACCAAAAAACCATGTGAAGCATACCCAGCTTAGAGATTGTATTTATAAAATCAGAACAAAGCCTATGTTCATCCAAAGGGTTTTCTTTAGGCATGCAGAAAACTTTTTTCAAATGTCCTTGGGACGCCTTTCCAAACACATCTGGGCTGATTTATAGAGCTGTAGAAAAAGCTGGTTGTTTTTAAAATGAGTGGTTTCCACACAGCCCTGCTGAGTTCAGTGAAAGGAAATAGTTAACGCTTCCCCTGTGAGGTTTGGATTGCTGTTGCGGGGGGGGCAGGTTCATCTGAAGGGGCTCTCTGCCTGCACCCTACCTGGGACAGAGACAAGGATGGAGACCAAGGTAAAAGGCCATGCTTTGACTGGGATTGCTAAAGACTGAAAAGGGGAAGATTTTGCTCTCTTGCTTTAAGAATAACGGCAGATTTGATAGAATCTAGTGGGAAGCCATGCTGGTCTGAAGCAGCAGAAGTGGCACCAGTGGCACCTTTAAGACCAGCAAAGTTTTATTTCAGGTTTGAGCTTTCATGTGCAAGCATGCTTTGTCAGACGACTGAAAGCTTACATCTGGAATGAAACTTTGTTGGTCTTAAAGGTGCCTCTGGACTCAACCTTTGTTCTGCAGATTTGATGCTAGTTAGCACGCAGATGAGGAGGGAGGGGAGGGAAGCTGGAAACCATGGACCCTGCTGACCGCTTTCTCCTCTCTGGGCAGAGGATTCTCAGCTTTGTAAATCAAAACTCGGGTTCAAATGCATGGGACTTGCCATGCATCTTCACTGCCTTTTAATGCCTGTTTCTATTAACCTCTCATTTTTAACATACAGCATTTCGCCGTAGCAGAGTGGAGCAGATTAACCATAGAGTCATCAAGCATTAATCAGTATTTTCTACAGTGCAGCCAGTGTAGAATTGAGCAAAATAAGGCACATCTCTGTGCCAAGAATTGAAATTTCAACAATGGGGAGACAAGAGAAGGAAAGATGGAGACCAAGATGACTCGACTGGTGCCTGTCCAGTGTTCCCAGTTGGTTGAGGCTTCGTGGAAGAGGATGGGGTTGAGAAGGGACTGGCAGGGAGGTGGCTGTGGTCTGTCCGAGGGGAGCACAGGGGAGTCATGCAGGGAGGGGGCATTGTTTAAGAGACACAGGGAGCAGGTGGAGGTGGCAGAGTTGGAAGAGCACAGAAAGAGAGAATTTGGTAAATCAGGGCCAAAAGACAGGGTGAAGCAGCGCCGCAGAGAGCTTTATAAGTAGGGGCAAGGAGTGTGTTTTGGAGGCAGAAGGGAGTGAGGAGATTCGGTGCAGGCTTATGCCCCCCTGGGAGAATATAAACGTCTCAGCACTTGAGACGTGATGTGGAAGTATAAGTGACTCCCGGCTCTGTTCTCTGTAGGGTTGCCAGCTCCAGGTTGGGAAATACCTGGGTATTTTGGGGGTGGAGCCTGAGGAGGGCGGGGTTGGAGAGGGGAGGGATTTCAGTGGGGCATAATGCCACAGAGTCCACCTTCCAAAGGGGCCATTTTCTCCAGACGAACTGATATCAGCTGTAATAGTGGGAGACCTCCAGTGGCCAGTTGGAAGTTGGCATCCCTAGTTCTCCATCTTGTGTGAAGTCATCCAGAAATGGATGGTGGAACTCAGGACGGCTCCACTTCCTCTGGAAGGTGGGTGGGGCTGTCATTTCCAAATATTTTCCCCCCATTAACAAAAACCTCCTTCCACATAAGACACTCTCACTTCAGGGGGGAAGCAGTAATGGTTATTCTTTTTTCATTTATCTATCACATTTATACCCCGCCCTCCCTGCAATGCAGGCTCAGGACGGCTCACGATCTCCCATCTCTGCTACCGCAGGGCTTTCGGGCAATGTACAACAATGAATAAAAACATCGCTATAAATGTAAAATGCATTAATAAAGTAAAGTAAAGGTAAAGGTTCCCTTGCTCGAGAGTCAGTCGAATCTGACTCTAGGGTTGCGGTGCTCATCTCCGTTTCAAAGCCGAAGAGCCAGCGCTGTCCGAAGATGTTTCCGTGGTCATGTGGATGGCATGACTAAACACCAAGGCGCACGGAATGCTGTTACCTTCCCACCGAAGTGGTAAGATAAATTAAAACTCCAGATGGTAAAATAAACCCCCCCCCCCCGTTCCGGACTGCCTGGCCATCTCATTGTGGGGGGGACGGGACACAAAATGGTCTGGACAAAAGGATCTGTGGGGTATGTAGACCCACCCTGGCCATGAAGGTCCACGTCCCAAAGAACCTCCAGGCATTCTCTCAACTTTCCCAAGGGTCTCTGGGTGAGCTGGCATACACGAGGGTGCGTATCCGTTTTTTTGGCATGAGCCGCTCGTCACATTTCCTCCGTAATCCTTCTTGGTTCAAAAATACCATCAGCTAGGGGAGCAGGAGTAGCTTCTGTGGCAACACCCTTCACTTTCTTCTGCCTTTTTTTTTTTGAATTTGGAAAGCAGACATGTTGTCCCCAGGGAGAATTAAAGGAGAAGCATTCGTTTGCAAAATGCAGGGCAAATGAGCTAATGATTCTGACACTTCCACAATGCGAGCTTTACAAGAAGGCATGCAGACAGTGAGATCTGTTTTTTCTATCTCATATATTTTTTTTTAATGGCTAAATGTTTGCAGGGAAACAAAATGGATTTATTTTTTGCTCAATCCAGGGCATAATATCAGGACTTATCCGGTTCCGGGCCCCAGGGCTTCAGACAACTAACAAAACACATCTTACTTATGCTCTGCTAGTTCTCTGTTATGCCTTTCACGCGCAGGAAGAAAGAGAAAAAGCAGAAGCCAGCCAATGAAAGCAACATGGCTCTGCGATTCTTTTCTTGTGAAGAAGCACATGGCAGGCACCAGGGGAAGAACCCCACAGCCCTGCCACCGTGTGTGGCGCGGATGAAAAGCCACAGCTCTCCAAAGCAAGCCTCCCAAAGGATGACTCACCAGGATGAAGACAGCCATGGGTTGTGGCCTGCCAGATATTTGCTCCCCCCCCCCCTGCACATACTTCTTTTCAGTCTTCGGCAGGCGAAAGAGAAAAGGACATTGGCACACAGAGTCCTGTGGCATCTTGAAGAACGAAAAGGTATCGTGGCACAGGCACAAGGTTTTGTTGTCAAAATCCCATTTCATCGTCACCTACAAGATCACAAAGCATCTCGAGTCACTGCTTGGGCTCCCGTACATGCCTGATGGGTTGCATTTGGTGGGTTGCAGACTTGTGAATCCCCCAGGGTTGCCAGTTACCAGATGGGGCCTGGAGAGCTCCCGCTAATACAACTGATCTCCAGACAACAGAGATCAGTTCCCTTGGAGAAAATGGCTGCTTTGGAGGGTGGACTCTGTGGCCTGGTATCCCATGAGGTGCCCTCCCCAGGTTCCCCCCTCCCAAATCTCCAGGTATTCTCAACAGAGAGCTGGCAACCCTAGCAGTCCTGTTTAATAGCATTTATACAGATAAGAAAAATGAATTTGGGCTCTACCACCATGTTTCACTTACCTGAAATACGTAGGACTCGGAACAAATCAAAATGAGTTCTACAGCACCCAGTATTCCCACACAGTCTCCCATCCAAGTACTAAGCAGGCCCGACCCTGCTTAGCTTCTGAGATCAGATGAGATCAGGCGTGTTCAGGGTAATATGGCCATAGGCCAGAATGAGTTAATTACCACAGAGGGGAACTGCTGACCTGTGCAGTCAGTTATCATCCAGATATCATTCTAAGAGAACTCAAGGGCCCACCTAGAGGTTGGTAACTCTAAGACTAGCATAATTTCTCATGGATCATGAAGATGAAGAGATTGGATTTATACCCTTCACTTCCCAAAAGAGTCTCAGAGCGGCTTACAAGGGCCTTTCCCTCCCCCTCCCCACAACAGGCACCCTGTGAGGTAGGTGGGGCTGAGAGAGCTCTGACAGAAACTGCTCTTTTTCAAAAACAGCTGTGCCAGAAATATGGCTTGCACAAGGTCATCCAGCAGGTGTAAGTGGAGGAGGTGCAAGTGGAGGAGTGGGGAATCAAACCCGGTTCTCCCAGATTAGAGTCTGCACACTTAACCACTACACCAAATTGATATCCCTACTTGTCTCATATCCCTACTGGTCTTGCCTGAAGTTTTTGAAGTAAATGTGGCAGTTCATGCTTGCAAACAAACATCCAAGGAATCTGTAGGAAAGCAAAAAAAAAAAAAAGGTAAGTTCTGGAGTCTCAAAAAAATACTGTTGTGACGGGGAATACAATAGATTCATAAAATGCCACTTAATTCTTTCTAAAGCAAAACTCTTTAAGGGAATTAGGAAGTCCAGTTTTAGCCCTCTGCAGTCTTATCTTGACTTTAGGCCAGAAGTCCTTCGTAAATTCCTCTTAGAAGATGTTCAGAGCTCAGTGACTTATGCTGCGGCAAAATTTTGTTGCTTAGCTATTAGGAAACATAAACTTATTTCCCCTGGAAAAACTGTACGACTCTCTTATTAATATTATTTTATTTTACTGACTTTATTCATTTTCTCTTGTTAATGTTTTTATACTATTCCCATGTTAATGTTTTTATACTATCCCCATGTTATTACTGTTTTTAATTCTTCTTATATCAGAACTGTACTGCTTTACTGGCTCTTGCTGTAATAAATTAGATTGGATTGGAAGTATATTTTCATGGAAGATAGGAAAACATTTTTAAGGGAAGACTTTTGAGGCGAGTAGCAAAATCCTTGGGAGCTATCCCTCGAACACTACTTTCTGGTAGCCCCGAAGAACATTTCCTCTTGTGCATCAGAGAGCACGGGGATTCTCCTTGCCAGTTGCTCAGGTGAGGAGCTGAAGTCCTACTCTGGGTTCCTTTGACAGCGAAGGCCAGAGCAAGGGCCGCTGTACGGGTTCTCCGAAACTCTGCTGTTTGCTTTGGAGCTCCATGAAGGCTAGTCTGGTTCTAAAGATGGGCAGGGGAGCCCCTTGACCAGGTACTTTTGCTTTTATTGTGCATCATTTGATTAATGTCATCCGTGTTTGCTGTTTTGTTGGGTGAATATTTGGGGGCGATTTCAATTTGTTTTCATGTTTCAACACTCTTCTATTGTGAACCGCTTCAAGGGCCTTTTGGGGTCAAGTGCTGTTAAATAATAAACAGAAATGTGAATGTTGGGAAATAATGGTATCGTTATTGGGATATTCGGTTAATACAGCAGAGTTTTGCACAGTCACAGAAGTGTGATTCTCAGTGCGATAGATAAATCTCCCAAGAAGTATATTGCAAAAAAGGTAAACCTACATTTATTCAAGTAGGTCCAGTTCACATCCAGGTTGCAGTCGAAAGGAGAGAGAAGAGTACTTTCCCTATCGCAAATGGCCAGCTTGTCAGGCATCGTGTATGTGGGAGTGTGAGGGCATTGGATCGACAAGAGAGACCTGTGGAGACATGTGTCCCCATGGTAGGCCATGTTGAGGAGTGAGGGGACATAGGCAGAAAGAGGAACAGTCTGAGGGCATCTCCCAGGTTAAGACAAAGAGAGGCATCACATTCAAGGAGATAACTCCTATACACACGTAGCCCTCCAATGTCCAGGAATGTTGAGTTGCTCACTCCAGCAATAGTAAGTAATGTTGTCAAAGGCTTTCACGGCTGGAGTTCATTAGCTGTTGTAGATTTTCCGGGTTGTATGGCCATGGTCTTGGCATTGTCTTGACACAGGAGAGTACTCCATCTTTCTGTGTTATACCTCTGAGGATGCCAGTCACAGCTACTGGCGAAACTTCAGGTCCTACAATACCAAGACCACGGCCATACAACCCGGAAAATCTACAACAGCTAATAGTAAGTAATGTTATATAGAATAAGCGATTTCTGCTCCATGTGAAAGCTGAAAAGTTTCCAATATGCCACCCCCCATCATTTTGTGGCATATGGTCTGCAGACAAGGCCCGGTGTAATGTGTCCTTGTCCTGAGATGTCTGCTATATGGTCTTCTTGTAGTCAGAAGACTCGTCACGAAAATCAGAAATATCCCAGATGTGAACACAACAAAGTGGTTCCTTCTCTGTTACAACAACTAACTTAACTTGCTTCCAGAACTTTTTTTATTTTGGTGTTTCCAGTTCACTGTCCATTTGGGAGTGGATTAACATGGTCAGTCGAGGACAGTCTAAATCACTGGCCTGAATCAAGGGATGGAGTTGCTACAAAAGCTGCAGCCCCGAATGTTTTTCTGGCATGACCCCTTATTGTCGGAACACTCTCTACATGCACGGCTGCCTGGTGAGCTGTTAAAAAAACCCCGAAATCAGTAAGATTTATTTATTTACTGGCACTTCCCCCCCTTTCCTTTCTGCTTCCTTTCCATCTTTCTGTGGGGCACTGACATAACAGGAATTCAAAGTGTTAACGCCACCTGAGAATGTTTTTATCTATGTATTATTTAATTAGTTGAGGTCAATTTCGCACAAGGAGCTGAGCCGCCTACCTTTGCCCTGTTTCCATTGGTCAATTTCCCACTCGAAGCCACGTGGCTGTATTTTGACTCGCGGCTTTGCCCGATTCTCCCCACTGTTTCATGATCCTGATTTTTCTCCCCAAAGGCGACCCAAAGCAATCTACTCAGTTCCCTGGCCCACCATTTTCTTCTCACAACAACACTGTAAAGTAGGTTAGGCTGAGGTGACGATCATACACACTAAATAATCCTCTTTCAATCCACTTTCAATGCACTTTCCAACTGAATTTTATTGTGGCCCAATCTGTATCTAGCATTTGCTCTGCTCTTTTACCAAACACACGCTGGATTAGAAACTCCCCTCTACATTGCATGCTTTGATTGTCAGATTTTATGGCAGTGTCCAGACTACATGCCGCTTTTGCTTTGTTTGATCTCTTGGTTTTATGTCTGCATAGATTTATGGCCATTTTATGGCCATTCGGGGGTGACTCTGTAGTCAGTACGGCATTAGCCTGTGGTATTTGAATGTGGTTTTGAGATGCATCTTTTTCTGTTCCAGTGTGGCTTTGGTAAAACAGCAGAGCAAATGCTAGATGCAGATTGGGTCTGTATGAACTGGCATAATCCAGTTGGAAAGTGCATTGAAAGTGGATTGAAAGAGGATTTTTTAGTGTGTGTGATTGCAACCTGAGAGTGTGTGACTGGACCACAGTCACTCATTAAGCTTCTATTTGTAGAGAGGGATTTAAAGCTGAGTCTCCCAGAGAGCCAGTTTGGTGTAGTGGTTAAGTGTGTGGACTCTGATCTGGGAGAACCGGGTTTGATTCCCCACTCCTCTACTTACACCTGGCTGGATGACCGTGGGCAAACCATAGTTCTGATAAGAGCTGTTCTTGAAAAAAGAGCCGTTTCTGTCAAGAGCTCTCTCAGCCCCACCTACCTCACAGGGTGTCTGTTGTGGGGAGGGGAAGGGAAAGGAGTTTGTCATATCCCGCTCTGAGACACCTTTGGGTAGTGAAGGGCGGGGTATAAATCCAATCTCTTCTTCTTCTTCTTCTTCTTCTTCTTCATCCTAGCCTAACACTCTAGTCACTACACCACACTGGCCTCGGATGGTGGGAGGGAATGGATGAAAGTTGTGCCTAATGAGGTGGTAAAACTGTGTTTGGACTGGACTGGTAGGCATGATGTCACTGCAGCTTGTCCTCTGGTGGTCTGGTGAGCCCACGACCCCATTGCCAGGGAAGGCATCTCCAAATTGTCTGTCTTCACATTTGGAGCCCAGTCTCTTGCATCTGCTCCTCAGTGGTAGCCCTGGTGGGTCACATCACATGCCCCCAGAGTTCTTTGGATCCAGACTCCTATGGACTTTTTGTTATGGTACAGAATCGGCTTCCGCCAGATATTGCGACGGCCGAGAGTTTAGACGACTGATTTGTTTAAGAAGAACACACATGGCCACCTTGCAAGGCAGTTAACAATCAGTTTGTTCAAAACGCCGATATAAAATTATACCAATCCATGGAGTTCATCAGCAGCTGATTGCTACAAGAATCTAATAGGGACCCTCCATCTGCAGAAGCGGTATACCTCTGAGTGGCTTGTCCTGGAGACCAACGGGGATAGCCGTTGTTCTCCTGATCAGCTTTCAAAGGCCTCGAGAGCATTCTGCCTTTCACCACGTGCTCTGAATACTGACCTGTAAGAGCAACTTCCTGCCTGTTACATGCAGTTAGCCGAGCGACACCCTCTAAGGGAGCCCTGGGATATGTCTTTGTGTCTACACGCAGAATAATCCTGATGAGAATAATGGTTCCCCGTGGCTTGTGCACCTCTGTTCTTTTCAGAGCTGGCAATAATATGGTCATATTTGCGGCCAGGTGAGGACTGGGTGTGTGGGGAGGGGGAAAGCACCAATCCGCACGCCCTCGTTGCTTTCTAGGAAAAAGTAGGCGACTCCCCACCCACTGCAGTGAATGGCAAGTTCATGGAGGAGCCTCCTCCTTTCAAAAGTGATGCATTTGCCTCGCCTTCACTTCTCGCAAAGAGAGACAGATGGAAGCCCTCTACCCTTGAAGAGCTACTTCACTCCGAGATGAAATGGTTTTGAAGTACTTTTCAAGAGTCTTTTAACTTCAGGCACTTTGTTTCCCTTTACTTTGCACCTTCCCTTTTAAGGCCGATGGACGTTATTCATTAAACTAACAGTTTCTCTCTGGCCTGTTCTTTTAAGGGTGACTTGTGACCTTGCAATCTCTCTCTGTGTGTTTTGTCATCACACCATGTTTCCATGGTGCCGAATCTGATGTCATGAATAAGGGCATTGTGTCTTTTCTCCCCTTCTTCCCCAAGTTCCCAAGCATAGTGTGACAGAGGTTTGGAAACAAAAATGACTTCACTGGTTAAATATTGTTAGCTTCTCTTCATGTATCAAAGGTAAAAGAATGCTTGCATGCTCTGTTCCGCTTTGGGGATGGAAAGAGCCTGAGGAATTTCGAAGCAGCAGACAGGAGAACGTGACAGGTGCCATTTTGTCAGAATAAGCTTCCAGGAGTAGGCTGAGCTGCTAGCTCTAAGGACATCACCCATCATGAAGGTCTCCCGCACAAGTCCCAGGATGAAACTGTGCAGGATAATGGAGACACATCAATGGTCTTAGGCCGGCAGGGCTTGGGTTCAGATCCACACACAGCTGTGAAGCATGATTGTTTCTCCCAACTTAATTGTCTTCCCATAGTTGTTGGAAAGATGAAATATGGTCACCTGCAACTTCTTGGAGGAAAGGCTAAACAGATACACAAACAAATGGCTCTTGCAAAATTCAATTTCATATAAATGGAGCTTATGCTTCTTCAGGGAAATATCTTCTGTGTCATCCAGACTGGTTACTGTAGTTGGCTTTCAGTGCCATCCTATGCAGAATTCTATGGGGCCCAGGAGGGCACTGTGCTCTTTGGAGAATAACATGTTGGTAGTCCCTGGCCCGAAGGATATCTCGCTGTCCTCGACCAGGGCCAGGGTCTTTTCGGTCCTGGCCCCAACCTGGTAGAACTCTGCCAAATACCATCCAGGGCTCTCTGGGACCTTATGCAATTCCACAGGGCCTGTAAGACAGAGATGTTCTGCCAGGCCTTTGGTTGAGGATAGTGGCAGCTTTCATCTTGGCAGCCACTGTCCTATGCTTTCCATGCTTGTCTCGACTTCTTCCCCCACCCCCGCCTGCAAAGCGGTCGGCAGTCTGTAATATGGGAATAATTACTAAATGCTAGTATTCGCCACCTGTCTTTTAAATGTATTCTAACATGATTAATTTTTTTTAATCTGGCCAATGTTTTTTAACATTATTGCACATTGCCCAGAGCCCTGTGGTAGCAGGGATGTGGTGATTCACAAATAAATAAATAAATATCCCCCTAAGCCCACTGACCTTGCTGAACCCAAAAGAGCATAACTCTGCCTAGGACTCTGCCATTAATATACCGTTTATGGCCACAGTGTGGTTTCATGTGTGGCCCATTCCCGAGGCTACTAAGAGCAAAATGGATTAACTAATGGCTCAGATACAACTTTCAGGAAATCTGCACATTCCTTAACTAGCTTTTAGTACAAGATGGAGCTAGCAAACAAAAATGTCAGAAACGGCTTGTCTGGATGCATCTTTGAAACACCCCCCGCTTCCATCTACTCAGCCAAAGGTTTGAAGAGAGTCTGCCAGCATAAAACTCTCTACATGACTGGGAAGGGTGAAACAGCCCAATCACATGGAAGGAGGCCAGTGGATTGTTTGTGCAGGCTCTCTTCAGACCTTCACTTGAATGCATGGCAGTCAGAGGTGGGAACAATGGATCCTGCTTCTCCTTTCACAAATTCCAGGCATCATGCTGAATATCTTTGGAAGATGGTTACGAAATCAGCCGTCCAGTTTTTTAAAAATTGAATCATTGGGTATACATTAGCTACTTCTTTGCAACACAATGGAAAGATCTGTAAGGTATTTGATACGAGGGGTTGAGGGTGTCAGTGAAGCTGTGAGCGACACTCTGTTAAGAGTCTAAACTCCTAGCAGAGTCACTCCAGGTGGAACGGCCAAAGCTGAGACACCAGACTAAGATACATCCAACCCATTCATGAATCAGTGGTCATATCAGCAGAAGAGAACTGACACTTCCAATGGTGATGGGAGCAGAAGAAACCTTGAAGGTTAGCTACTGGGCAGCAGCAGTACTAGAAGGTGACAGAATGACAGTGACACTTCAGCTAACCCTGGTTAGTACTGTGCAGAAGAAGGCAATGGTAAACCACTTAAGGTAAACTCATACCTCAAAAAACTTTATGATGAGACATCTCAAACGAAGATTTTGGCCTATAACACAGCAGAGAATTCCCTAGTGCTGGGCAATATGGAAAATGGGGCTTCACAGCTGCTTGTCAGTTTCAAAAAAAGTCTGGTCAGTTTCAACATTGGTTTTCCCCCTTTGCCTGTGTTCCTTTCTGTTCCCTTTCATTCAGTGAACTAACACTAAAATGCATGTGCAAAACCCAAACCACAAGGATTTAAATGGAAGGTGCTTGCTGGATGCTACTGCGCAGCTGCAATAGGGGCACTGTGTAAATTTTTCAAAACTTTGGATTCTACCCCCCACATGTTGTAAGTGAGGTTCCACCCCAATTTAGAAAAGTGGTTTTTTTAAAATAAGTTATAGCTGTAAAATAAATACATGGGAGGAAAAAGAATGGTGTTTAAGGCGGGCACAGAATCCAAAGTCAAACTTAAAGGCTTACTGTCCTGAAAATCTGCAGTAAGATGTGCATGCATAATGGGTCATTATGCTGGAAGACAAAAGCCCCCAGGTCAGAAGGCACTCAGGTAGCTCCTGGAGAAGAGCAGAGGACAAGTACACATAATGTTCTTAATGACACAATGGGATTCAAGCTGAAAGGGCACTCAGTTGCTCATATGAATATATGCAAAATGAAAGACCAAACCTGTGCAACACATATAATAGGAAATGAATGTGAAAAGTATGGATCAAGGTAACCCCAAAATTGGAAAACAAGAAATGGACCATTTATGTATGGATGTGAAAGATGGACAATGAAGAAAGCTGACAGGAAGATCACCAAAAAGAAAAATAAGTAGTTTCTAGATCAAATCAGGTCTGAATTATCCCTAGAAGCTAAAATCACTAAACTGAGGCTATCATACTTTGGTCACATCATGAGAAGACGGAGTCACTGGAAAAGGCAATAATGCTCGGAAAGATTGAAGTCAGTAAGAGAAGAGGAAGACCCAACATGAGATGGATTGCCTCAAAGGTCATTTCCGCGCTTGGATCTCATCCCTGGTTTTATCAGAGTTCAACTCACGACACAATGCCTTGCATTTATCCCTAGTTATAACAGCATCCCGGGACAAGTGTGGGGCGAAACTGGGGTGACCTCAATGTAATGTGGAAATAAAAAATACCCCGAGATAATTACAGGGGTGAACTCGTGTGTAGTGTAGAATGTAAATTCGGGGACAGGGTTGAACCAGAATCTAGTGCGGAAACTTAAGGTCTAGTGCGGAAACAACAATAAAGGAAGCCACAGCCCTCATTCTGTAAGTCCTAAACAAGACCATTAATGATATGACGTTTTGGAAGTCACCGATTCATAGGGTTATCATCAGTCACATAACATTTAGTCATGGATGCATTTAGTCATGGATTTAAATTCAATGCCCATTACATAAACTGAGACGCTACCTTTCCTGGTTTCCAAAAAGATTTATTACAAGCTGCCACTGTAATAAATTCATTACCCACCTCCCAGGGTATGAATGCATTCTCTGTGCAGACAGATGATCTGGATATTCTCAGGACTTACCAAGAACTTAATGGTAGGAGATGGAGGGAACGGGGCTGGTTAAGCAAAGGACAGGTTTCTGGTACATTCCTGGAGGTCTCCATTTAAAAGAATGAAAGAAGGGTGGGGTTTCCCATCATGCACTGAAGGAGGAAATAGTGTGTGAGGGGCGTGGGGTAGATTATGGGTAAAGGAAATTACTTGAAAATTTCTGGCAGCTGGAGAGTGGTGGGGGAGAGAAGTGAGCACCAGGATATAGAGGGCAGAGGTTATAGACCAAGGGTGTCAAACATGCAGCCCGGGGGGTGGATCAGGCCCAGAGAGCTTCTATCAGGCCCGCAGTAAAACTGGCCATCTCCTGCTTCCAGTTCTGCTGCTGCTGCTGCATCATCGCTTGCTTCACCAGACTCTCTTAATCACTCAGCCATTTCATGTTTTAACCTGGGTCTTAGACTCAGAACTCTGAGCATGAGATTTCTGTGATGAATGTAAATAGATCAAAAGTGGGTTTGCAGCTTTAAAAGCTAATGCTTTAAGTGTGTTTATATTTTAAGTAAACAAAAAGATCTTTCTGTTTGTGTTCTTTATAAAGTTTATATCTCCGCTACCTGACATTACATTTTATGACACACATGGCCCGGCCCAACAATTTATGTCATTTATGTCAGATCCAGCCCTCATAACAAATGAGTTCGACTCCCCTGTTATGGACCTTAGCTAAAGATGTGTGAAGGCCTCTGGTCGGGCCGTCAGGTTCTCTTCTTGCCCAGTTCCATATAAGGCAGCAATACTAAGAACACTTTGCTGGGAGTAAGCCCCATTAATGGGACTTAATTCTCAATAGTCCCGCTTAGAATTGCTCTCTTTGGCATTTACAGTTTCTGCAGAGTCAATAGGACTGGGTAACCCAGATTCATGCCAGAAGAACTGAAGGGGGGGTATAAAAAAGAGGATTGGGGGCTCTGGCAAATATTCCCGGTGCTCTGGTCCCTGTCTTTACAGCACTTTTTATCAGTATTCTGGAATCTGCCTGCTGCGCACTCCACAGTTTCAAGCCCCCCTTCAGCTGGGAATGGCATTATTTCCTTAAAGCACCAATGATAGTGTGTGAGCAATAGTGCATGTTGGGAATACACTGCATTATTTTTGTGTTTCAAGTTTATCTTTCTAACCATATGGACTAGAACCTTATATATTTTATACTAGGTGCCAACGTACTCAGGGTTTTAACCCAAACATGTTGCCTTGTAATAGAGAGCTTACCAATACCCACTTCTTATCTGTATATACTCAGGCTCATATCCAGGATTTTGTGGCTTGTGGGGCAAAAGTTTTTCTGGTGGGGCTGAAGTTCTCAGTGCAGAAAGAAAAGCCATTTAGCCAATCGAAAGCTGTTACCAGGATAGAACTCTAAGCTGTCAATCACTTTAGATGACAGTTCTCAGCTGCTGCAAGTTAATCACTTCTGCCAGCCTAAGTAATAATTCTGATAACAAGCTTTCCGGTGGGGGTGATGACTTCTGTAGTCAAGAAAGCTAACACTTAGGCAGAAAAACTCTCTTAAAGGAGACCAGTTTCTTGACGCAGAGTTAGAAGGGATCTTAGAGGTCACCTACTCCAGCCCTTTTGCTCAGGGTGGGAATTAGTTAATTACAGCACCCCACTCTGCTTAATGGAGCACACACTTTTTAAAAATATTTTTAAATGATTGAGAAAAGCATTTACAGGAGAAATTCTTGTAGGGCTGTGCCTTTAAGAAAGGGGGTGGCGCCCCCAAGAGCCCCATTGCAGCTACAGTTTACTTTTATAAAGCACCTGTTTAACTACTACATAAATCCTAGAAAAGAGCTTGTGTTTAGCTATGGCACTGTAAAGACAGGGAATTACTATTTTAGAGATGGGGGGGGGTTTTAAATTGTAGCAAGAGTATAGAGTGTTGCCAGCTCACACTTGGGAAATTCCTGGGGCAGCACCTGGGGAGAGTGGCGTCTAGAGAGGGGCAGAAGATCAGCAGGGATGTGATGTCACAGGTGCCACCATCCATAGCTGCCATTTTCTCCAGGAGAACAGTAGACTGGAGATCAACTGTAGTTCCAAGAGAACTCCAGGCCCCACCTAGAGGTTGGCAACTCTATATTGCACAGTGACACAGCCTGGGAGAAACATCGGTAATAGTTTCCAGGCCCAGGCATAAAAATGAAGGAGAAATTCCACATCATTGTTCCTGTGCTGTGCAAGTGAGGAAATCGTGAGAGGATCTAGTTTGCCTTGTGTCTTCTGCGGTGGCATTTGGTGACCATGGAGTTAACTTCACAGTACAGCGGAGCCCCCCTCCCGTGCATGTCTCATTCATCACTATGAAACGGTTGAGAAGACTTCTTCAATCAAGTCTGAATAGCCTTACAAAGAAGGGCAATACTGTACTGAATGAAAAGTGCTAACATAACAAAGATATTCAGTACCATTGCTAGGCATTTTGTTCTGCTTGATTTTTAGGTGGTTACATCAGTCCTGGACCACTGGAATTTTTGCTGCACCTACCTGGTAGGGAATACAAGTTTCACCTCAGCTGCAAAGAACTGGTCAGTCAGGTCCTTGCTGAATGGCATTTGTGTAAGAGGTTAAGGAGCCACCAGGCCGGGGGGGGCGGCGCTAATCTGTAATTCTGTTGTGGGTAGGATTGAGAGTATGTTGGGAACTTTGTTGTGAAACAAAGAAGTGCGTTGGGCTGACTGGGGACCTCTCCACTAAGTTCTAAAACACACAATCAGACAGACAGATCAAGATGGGCAGCTGTGTTGGCCTGGAGCAATAGAACAAAGTTAGAGTCCAATGAAATCAGAAGGCGGGGTTGTCCTGGAACCTGCTTCCTCGTTCTGGGTACATCTTCCAGAACCCATCTTGGAACTCTGAACTCTTAGAGCACCAGCATTTTACTGTAATTTTGGTTTTTACTGTTTTATTATGACTTCGAGCTCTTATTGTTAGCCGCCCTGAGCCCACTGGGGAGGGCGGGATATAAATGTGAATAATAAATATAAATAGAAGGGGAAGTCGTAGAAGTAGTGACAGACTTCATGTTCCTGGGATCCCAGATCACTGCAGATGATGACTGCAGCCATGAAATTAAAAGACGCCTGCTCCTTGGGAGGAAAGCAATGGCAAACCTAAACAGCATGATAAAAAGCAGAGACATCACCTTGCCAACAAAAGTCCGCATGGTCAAAGCAATGGTATTCCCCGTAGTAATGCATGGCTACGAGGGTTGGACTATAAGGAAGGCCGAGCGCTGAAGAATAGATTCTTTTGAACTATGGTGCTGGAGAAGACTCTTGAGAGTCCCTTGGACTGCAAGGAGATCAAATCATTCAATCCTAAAAGAAATCAACCCTGATTGTTCCTTGGAAGGCCAGATCCTGAAGCTGAAGCTCAAATACTTTGGCCACCAAATGCGAAGGGAGCATTCACTGGAGAAGACCCTGATGCTGGGAAAGATTGAAGGTCAAAGAAGAAGGGGACGGCAAAGGATGAGATGGTTAGACAGTGTCATCGATGCAACTAACATGAAATTGAGCAAACTTCAGCGGACAGTGGAAGACAGGAGGGTCTGGCGTAATCTGGTCCATGGGGTCGCGAAGAGTCAGACTCGACTGTGCGACTGAACAACAACAATAAATATAAATAAATTAATTAAGACCAACAAAATTTTATTCAAGGTGTGAGCTTTCGTGTGCACACACTCTTCATCAGACAATGAGATGGAATTACAGATCATAGCTGTATATATAGAAGGTGCAAAACAGTGAAGATGTTTTTTAACAGATAAAAAGAATGACAAGCTTGGTTTATGGTTATCATCTGTTTGGGTTCAACTGGGGGTGGACAACATAGGTAATAAATGTGTCAGAACTGGAGACGGGTTTCAGTCTCTACTGAGCAGTTATCATTCACGTCACACCGAATGTAAGAAATCATCCGAATGTGACTTATCTATAAACTGCTTATACAAACCCTAGATTGTCTGGGGAAAGACTTCTGACTTTATCTGCCCCTAGCTTTAGATGAACAGTAAATGTTTGTGTTATCTCTTAGTAATACCCCTGTCTTGCCTTCCCCCACAGACTCAAGGCAGCTAAAAATATCCTAAATGGCAAATGGCACACACACACAAAATTGCAGCAGATTATGTAAAACAAATAACATAATCAGCATAACCAGGACTGAACAACAGTTGCCTTCCTGAAACATAGCCCTTGATGGTGCCTTCTGGATTTCCCTTGGTGAGGTGTTCTCTAGAGTTGGACCAGTACCTGAGAAAGCCCTGCCTCCTTCACAGGAGGAACACAAGGGTCTATGAGAGCACCAAAAGTAGAGGCTGACCTGAAGAGGACAACTGATGCCCATCTTCATGGAGGAGAGAAATGCAGTTCTTCAGACAGGTACATCCCAGGTCATGAGGGACTTGAAAGGCAAGTCACCTTAACTTAAACTCGAAAGTAAAGAGGCAGCCAGAGATGATGGTTCAAAATCTGTGTTATGCACTTGAAACTGTTTGTCCCAATCAACAAGTGGGCTCCTGCATTTTTCACTGGAGGTTACTGGGTCAGTGTAGCTGGGCCAGATGAGCCCTGGAAAGTGGATTACAGTTGCCTCAGATGCAGCTGGAAGAAAGGGCTCTTGGCAACAGCAGCAACAACCCTGGACTTCCTTGGTGGTCTCCCATCCAAATGCTAACCACAGCCAACCTTGCTTAGCTTCCAAGCTCTGATGGGTTATCCAGGTTGAGGCCAGTGGCTCAATAGTATTCCCTTTATCATGCAACGATGCTTAGATCTTCTTCTGGTAAACATAACAATTTTGCAATTGCTGTGACTAACTGGTCAAGAGATCATTATCACATCTTAAACCTATATTGGTACAGGAGAGGAGTACTGCATCATCTACATAAAGTAAGGTTGAAAGCATTCTAGAGGCCAGTTTGGAGGAATGAAAGCTGGGGTCAGATAAATTTTATCCATTGAGTTAATATAAAAATTGAATAGACTGGGCCAGAATACGGCCCTGCTTAACACCATTATAAGTAAGAACAGAGGCTGACAGATGTCCAGCATGGTTACTATTCAACTATAGCCAAGTGTTTTCCTATAAGTGTAATATAATAATTAGCAGCCTTCTGTCTGCCCTGGAATTTACTCCATAGTCTGGCTCTTGGGATAAAGTAAAGTAAAGGTTCCCTTGCTCGAAAGCCAGTCGAATCCGACCCTAGGGTTGCAGTGCTCATCTCTGTTTCAAAGCCGAAGAGCCAGCACTGTCCGAAGACGTTTCCGTGGTCATGTGGCCGGCATGACTAAACACCAACGCGCCCGGAATGATGTTATCTTCCCACCAAGGTGGTACCTATTTATCTACTTGCAATTTCTTGCTTTCTAACTGCTAACCGGATGCTAAAATCAATGAAAGCTGCATAAAGGGTATCACCCTCATTGAGATGTATTTATCTACCTGATGGTGAAGAATAAGTCCATGGTCTACCATTGAACGGCCTGCTCTAAATCCAGCTGGTTCATCCTCTAGAATGATTTCAAAGTCTAACCAGTTCCATAACTTCCTGTGTGGATGGTCTGGATATAATTTACTGATGCACTCAATAAGCTAATTGGGCAATCATTGACTGGTTCAGATCTGCAGCCTGTATCTGTTGATGGATGGCCAGCTGAGTGCTGCCCCAGGTAGTTTAACCAAGGGCTTGGAAACTGTGATTGGTTGGCTGAAGCAGAGCAGCTGAAATTAAATCCATCAAAGATGGAGGTCCTGTATCCAAACTAGGGGGAAGTAGCAAGGATGTAGATTTACTGGGGCTGGGCCAGAGGTGTTGCTATGCTAGGTCCTTAAAACAACCAAAGCCCAGTGACATATGGAAGAGCCAGTGGAAAGGCCTCCATTGCCACTATCTATGGAGGCAGGACCATTTAGGGGGATTTAGAAAGGGGCTCTCCAGAAATGTAAGGGGGCTGGGCATCCCCAACCCAGGGGCAAAACCTAGGAAAAGATGGGAGTTGGCCAAATAGTTACAGTGGTACCTCAACAATCTCCTGCTATGTCCTGTTTTTGAAATTCACTTCTAGAATAACAAAGTTTGAGTCCAGAGGCTCAGCTAAAATATACATACCATGTGCATAGAACAAACTAATGGTCACACATTTGACACTAAGAAAGGCAAGACAGAAAAACCTGTAGGGGAACATTTTTAAAGTTTTCCTGGATGTTCATTTACTGGGGTCTTGTTTCTGCCTTATTCATAAGGGTGACTTAGTACTAAAATTTACTAAAATAGTGGCATCACAGATGCCTTCATTTGGTAAATGCATGGCTGAAGTCTCTGAATACAGAATACAAAACAGAATACAGAACAGTTGCTGGGTACTCAGTTTCTGAACGATGTAGAGAGTTCAGAGTAGTAGCAACCTTCTCACTTCAAATTCGTATCCTACAAGTGAGTACAAGTACATTATTGAGGCGATCCAGAAAAGTGCCCATATCCATGACCCCCTCAAAAACTCACAGTTACGCCACCTAGGATTTTACACACTGTGCCTGCTTAGCACACTGATTAGAAACTCCACCTTAGAAACACAGACATTCAGAACAAAGTATTAATAAAAACCACATAATTATGTTTATGGGAAATGACTGCATTCCTGTGCATGGTTAATTTCTGCTCTTTAGGTGCAACTTTCAAAACACATTTGGCTTCAACAAATGA
Organism: Gekko gecko; assembly: GCA_029375565.1. Classification (NCBI taxonomy): domain Eukaryota; kingdom Metazoa; phylum Chordata; class Lepidosauria; order Squamata; family Gekkonidae; genus Gekko; species Gekko gecko. Next base: position 46,261,446 of record JAPDNY010000014.1, read on the forward strand.
TCTTCAGACAGCTGAAACACAACTTTAAGTTTTCATTAACAGTGCGAACTGTTGTTGTTTTTTAATTTACATTTTTAAAAGCATTCTGTCCTGCCGTATCCCACCTACCCAATTTCCCTTCACCTTCTCACCCCAATAGTTGGCATATGCTGGTATGATTAGCGGCAAACCTATACAGATTGCCTCATCTAAGTACAACTGACTTGTTAAGACGCAACAGTTCAAAAAACCCTGTACAAATGCGGTTGTTGTTCTAATTGATTTTCTTTGAATGAACTCATTATCTATAACATTAAAATCAGTTTCCTGAGCAATCTGTTTAGGTCCATGAAGAAGAGCCCTGTGATTGAGCCATGCCTGTCTCATGCTTGACCATAGAAAGGTCTTTATTCTACAAAGGCATGAGAATGCCCTTTCTGAGGTGCAGGAGAAAACAGGTATATGGTAAGGCCTATTCTGAGAAATTTAGCTAATTCTGGTAGAAGCTGATGTAGAGTTTTTCCTTGTTCTCCACTGAATAGATCAATCACATCACAAAGAGCTAAAAGTTAAACTTTCCACCCCTTGCAATATCCAGAAATATATCACAATGAAAGTGTGGTCAGGCAGCATTCAAGTCAGTTTTGTAAAAAATTAGAATGTATGTACTATCTCCTATGGCAAACTTTTCGATTTTGCTCATGTGTTGGGATTTTGTTGCCAAGTTACTACTAATGAATTGTGATCTGCCAAGGTTTCTGGTTGTGTCTTTGCACTCTCTAGATGAATAACTAGAGGTTTTGATATCCAGCACATATCAGTCCTCGAATATGTTTAGTGTCTGTCAAAAAAGAAAGTATAGTCACTAGTATTCGGATATTTGATTCTCCAAGCAACTTCCAATTGTAACTTTTCCACTCCTGGAAGACTGAGATTCTGGGAGTACAAAATGGAGGAGGAGGAGAGGAGAGGAGATTGGATTTATACCCCGCCCTTCACTGCCCAAAGGCGTCTCAGAGCGGCTTACAAACTCCTTTCCCTTCCCCTCCCCACAACAGACACCCTGTAGGGTGGGTGGGGCTGAGAGAGCTCTGACAGAAACTGTCCTTGAGAGAACAGCTGTGCCAGAGCTTGTGACTGACCCAAGGTCACCTCAGCAGGTGCAAGTGGAGGAGTGGGGAATCAAACCCGGTTCTCCCAGATAAGAGTCTGCTCACTTAACCACTACACCAAACTAGCCCCTCTGGGGCTACTAGCCAATGTGGATTTCTGGCAGCGGAAACAGCCTAAAAAGGAAAGGGTTAATCCTCCTGCATAGCATGTGTCCAAACCACCGCACCCTCCAGGGAGGTAAGTAACACTTTTACAGAGCAATCCTGTGCAGAGTGAGGTAAAGGTAAAGGTGTCCCTTGCTCAAAAGCCAGTTGAATCCGACTCTAGGGTTGCGGTGCTCATCTCCGTTTCCAAGCTGAAGAGCCACTGCTGTCCAAAGACGTTTCTGTGGTCATGTGGCCGGCATGACTAGATACTGAGGCACACGGAATGCTGTTACCTTCCCACCAAAGTGGTACCTATTTATCTACTTGCAATTTCTTGCTTTCAAACTGCTAGGTTGGCAGGAGCTGGGACCAGAGATGGGAGCTCTCTTCGTCATGCGGTACTCTGGTCTCGAACTGCTGAACTACCAACCTTCTGGTCTGTAGTTCAGCATCCTAACCACTTGAGCCACTGCAGCCCCTATGTAGAGTTACTCCAGTCTAAGTCCACTGATTTCAGTGGGATTAGACTGGAATAATTCAGAAAAGGACTACGCTGTTAATCTCCCCTGCAATGTGTTGTTAGGTCCTTTGGAATTTAAATGAAGCTCTACACCACTGTTCCCTCTAAGCTGAGTCAGTGTGAGCTAGCTCACAGTCTTTTAGCCTCCAGCTCACACATCTTTTTCTCAGCTCAGGAAGGATGACTCCAGAGCAAACTAATTTATGCAGCAGCCAAATAGCTTGCTCACAACTTTAATGCCCGTAGCTCACAAAATAGGACTTTTGCTCACAAGACTCCACAGCTAAGAGGGAGCATTGCTGTACACTAGATCTGTAGGGTGATATCAGCTGGGGCAAAACCTGTTTGCAAACAATCACAGGTAGCCAAATATGGTTTCACTTTGTTGAAACTAGCACGTTCAGGTTCTCAGCGTGCCTCCTTGAAGCAAAGGAGGAGAGTTTCAAAGACAGTGGCACAAGAATGCTGACAGGTAAGAATTCCGTGTGTGTGTGTGTGTGTGTGAAGGGGGGGGGAGAGCTTTCAGAGAGGGCTCTCGGCTAAGTTTCAGTGACACCATGACAAGAAAAGTATGAGAGAAGCCTGAGGGAAGCTCTTCAGTTGTCAGCAGAGAAAAACATTCTCAGTAGTGTCTGATTTGGTGATGAGTCCGATCAGCCTCTCACCTGTAGCTGGCATAGAACAGACCCTTGCTCTATGGAGCAAATTCCCTCAGAACTTAGAGCTAGTTGCCAAAGAGCCCAGGAACCTGTGGAGCATATATTGTTGTTGTTGTTGTTGTTTTTTTAATTGCCCTAACTCAATTGAAATGTAGCCCATAATAATTATGGATTGGAAAGCAAAGTCAGGGAAAGTGGTGACCGCAGTGACATTTCCTCATTCCTTCACCTTCAGGCATTCACTTGAAACGCCCCTACTGCATATTTTCTTACTCTTTTCACAGATTTAAGTTTTGAGTAAGGAAGATCTCTCTCGTGTTTTGTTTCTAAAGGACCTGCAGTGGTCACGAAGGAATGGGTGGCAATTGTTTAAAAACCCAAGGACTCCACCCCTGGTGAGGTGTCAACCTCCATCATGGGTGAGGCTAGCTCTGAAGCTCCCATCGATGGACTGAGGGGTAAAGAGCTCCTTTCTGTGCTTCTGGGCCCAAACCTTCTTTAGCGGACTGTTCCTGGGAGCTGAGAGAGAAGGGAATGAGGCCAGGCTCTGGAGAAGTGAAGCAGAGCGAAGGGAAGAACAAGAGGCAGCAAGTGGCTCTTCAGCTTGTCTAGCTTTGCTGGTGACCCTCTCCAGTGCTCTCTTGGAGGATTCACCTTGGTCAAAGCCTGGCTTAGACACGTCTCCGATTGTTGTGGTAAACGAAAAATATAGCTGAGCACTGACAGGGTTTATCTCCAAGCACAGACTTCATCTGTCTCAACAGAACCATTTCAAGGTGTTTTGTCTGCCCAAGCTAGGGGTAATTTCATGCACATGCACACCCTTCCTCTTGCTTCATAACCTGCAGGGATATAAAAGAAGTCATTATTACTTGAGGCTGAGTGGCCCTGTTAAGTTTTCCAGCTCTGGGTTGGGAAACACCTGGAGATTTTGGGGGTGGAGCTGAGGGAGGGGAGGGTTTGGGGAGGAGAGGGAGGGACATCAGCAGGGTATAATGCCAGGGAGTCAACCCACCAAAGCAGCCATTTTCTCCAGGGGAACTGATCTTGTTCATCTTCAGATCCACTGTAATAGCGGGAGATCTCCAGGTGTCATGTGATGGTAGGGTTGCCAGCCCCTGGTCTGAGTGAGGGTTCCCCTGCTTTTGCGGGCTTCTCCCCACGGCCGTCCAGCTGGCTGGCGGGGGACCCCATCTGCAAATTCCCGGAAATGTGGCACAATGACATCACCCTGAAGTGACGTCATCGTGCTGCTGACATCGCACGACGATGCTCTAGTTTTTGGGCAAAACTCTTTACCACAGAGTTTTGCCTGAAAACTAGAATGTAGTGATGATGTCACTTCCAGGTGATGTCATCACACCCCTTGTGCTTTACACATGCAGCAGAAGCTTTAGGAAAGGCCCATCCATCCCCCCATTGGCAGAAAGGTAAGGCCTGGAACCCTACCTGGAGGTTGGCAGCCCTGGGTCCCATCCTGCTTGTGAGTCCACATTTAAAACCAGGTACTCCCAAATCACATGATGAGGTTGAGGTAAGGCCAACAGGCCAGTTCAGAAGCAGTAGGAGCCAAACGGGATAATTTACTCAGACCATACAGCATCTTCTTTGGGATTGCAGGTGGTAGCCATATGAGTCCAAAGCAAGATCTCCAAATAAAAGCCACATAATGTTTTTTTATTAGGACCTTCCAAAAATGACACAAAGCAGTCTGGAGGCCTTTGAGTTCTCCAGGAAGAACATATAGTTCTTCATCAGGCTATATGTTTGAAATAAAAAAGGGCAGGAGTAGCAGTGGGTCACTTGGGGATTGCACAGACCGGGGGTGGCTGGGCTACTACAGGCTGCATGGTGCTAGTGGCTAGCAGTGCTAGCAGGTGGGACCTGGGGATCCCCTGGAATTACAGCTCATCTTCCGACTACAGAGATCGGTTCCCCTGGAGAAAATGGCTGCTTTGGAAGGTACACTCTATGGCATTGTACCCCACTGAGATCCCTGTCCTTCCCAGGCTCCATCCCCAAATCTCCAGGAATTTCCCAACCAAAGTCTGGCAACCCTATTCCCCCTTCCACTGCCAGTGGCCAGTGGGGAGGTAGAAGATAGAGATAGAATTCAACGAGATCTGAACACACTGGAAAAGTGGGCAGATGTAGACAAGATGTAATTTAACAAGGTTAAGTACCGAGTTCTACATCTGGGTAACAAAAATGAGGAACACGCATACTGGATGGGGGATACACTTCTGGGTAGCAGTGTGTGTGAACAAGATCTTGGGGTACGGGAGGACTGTAAGTTAAATATGAGCAGCCAGTGTAATGCAGCGACAATGAAGGCTAATGCGATCTTGGGGGTGTATCAACAGAGGCATAACATCCAGATCGCAAGATGCCATAGTCCTGCTGTACACTGCGTTGGTCAGGCTGCACCTGGAGTATTGTGTGCAGTTCTGGAAGCCTCACTTCAAAAAGGATGTGGACAGAATGGAACGGGTGCAGAAGAGAGCGATGAGGATGATTGGAGGCCTGGAGACCAAGCCCTGTGAGGAAAGGCTGAGGGACTTGGGAATGTTCAGTCTGGAGAAGAGGAGGTTGAGGGAGGTCATGATTGCTCTCTTTAAGTATTTGAAGGGCTGTCACTTTAGAGGAGGGCAGGGAGCTGTTTCTTTTGGCAGCAGAGGACAGGACTCGGAATAATGGGTTTTAATTAAGGGCGGGAAGGTATCAACTGGATTTTAGGAAAAACTTTTTTACAGGAGGAGTTGTGCAACGGCGGAATCAGCTGCCTAGGGAGGCGGTGAGCTCCCCCTCACTGGCCGTATTTAAGCAGCTGCTGGACAAGTACCTGTCAGGGGTGGTCTGTGCTGATCCTGCGTTGAGCAGGGGATTGGTCTAGGTGGCCTGTATGGCCCCTTCCAACTCTGTGATCCTAGGATTCTAATGCTATGGCCCACACCTTGCCATCCATGGTAAGCAACAGGGCTATTTTTGTAGAGAAAGCCCAGCAGGAACTCATTAGCATATTAGGCCACACCCCATGACCGTGCAGCTAATTAGAATATTAGGCCACACCCCCATGTCACCAGAAGTGTGGTCATCCAGCCACACCCACCTTTTGCTTCTTATTCTGTTTACCTCGTTTGTTGTCAAAACCCAGGGCTTTTTTTGGAGCAGGAACTCCTTTGCATGTTAGGCCACACACCTCTAATGTAGCCAATCCTGATGAGTTTCTGCTGTTGGGTGTGGCCTATTATGCTAATGAGTTCCTGCTGGGCGTTGTCAACTCAGGAGCCAGCCGGAACTCCTTTCCTGTGCGTTCCTGCCCAAAAATAGCCCTGGTAAGCAACCTTGAAACCATTGAGGAAGGAGGAGGAATATATTCATTTGTCAGGCGCAGCCCCCTACTTCACTCGTCTGCTGCCAAACAGTGCTACATTCACATTTGGACCCACATGCGCCAACACTGACTTGGGCCAGCCGTTCGTATTGCATCCTCACAGCCACTTCCCACTGCCCCCTTTGGGAACAAAAGACCCCACATGGAAGACTCTACTCTAGGACACTTTACAGGAAGGCATCGGATCCCCCCTCCCCACTTGCATTGGCATGATAGTTTTGTTAACCTATCCTTTAGGGTTTTGTATGTTTTGGAAGCTGGTTGAATTACAGCGATGGCTTCGTGCCAGATCAGTTGGAGCGAGATGTAGTGAGCAAACCTGTCTTTCTGCATTGCTGCTGCTTCTTCAGCTTTTTTTTTTTTAACGAAAGAGAATATTTCTTTCTGCTAATCCAGTAACTACAACCACAGCGATGGCTGTAACCATTGCCTGCATATTCCTGACGGCCACCCTATATCTGAGCAGTATTGAGTAGTAGCTCCTTTAGTGGTCTTTGGGTTGTTTTGTTAAAGATTATCGACTAAAGCAGGCCATGACCATCATTTATACTTATTTCATTAGGCAGGATGTATTATATACACATTTCACACAAATGGCAAAGAGTTCAGAGAAGGCCTGTTTTGTCCAGGGGGACACTGAATTAGAATCAGTCAGATTTTGGCCCCTGGACTGAGGTTTCTAGTCTGTGTCCCCTTGGCCACCAGTGTCAGTGAAGCGAAGAATTATGCTGCTGAAACGCTAAGCTCTTCCTACTCTTTCTCAGCTCCTCCTCAACATTTACTGTGCAAGGAAACTGCTTGCTGCTTTTTGCCTGCATCCAAGTGTAACCATCTCAATTCTTCTGCCCTACCTAAAGTTTTCATTCCCCAGTTTTGCTTGACTATCTTAGCTCACTGGCACAGGTCCAATGATAAGCTCATTGTACTGTTCAGCTTGAACTGCTGGCCCCACTAAGTCTCCTTGTTCCGTCTTAAAAAACGTGCTGAATTACACTGCACTGGGGGGGGAAATGTTACATTCAGTTCATATCATTTTAATAATTGATAGCGCATGATATTTCCCTATTCTCTGTTCAAGGCCAGAGGATGACTGAACAAGTGGTGTTAGCAGTCTTGCCTACATACATGATGATTAACATAATTAAGAAAGGATTTTATGATTATAAATGATGATGAGTTCTAACCTCATTGTGTTATTCTACTGTCCTGAAGGGTCATTATTTTGGGGTGGGGATGGCTAGTGGTGAGATGCCATTACAAGGTCTAATGATTGAATTGACTGATTGTATCTCAGGAAATATAAGAAGTTCACTCCAAAAGCCGGCTCTTGTAAAAAGTCATTCTTCTTTAGGATGGACTTTTAGGTGACTGATCGGCGCTGTCCTATTAGGTTGCCTCAGCTCTACACTCCTCACGTTCCTTCTTGGTTTCCTTTTGCTGGTGCCAGAGATTTAGCTGTGTTAATATGTTGCAGCAAAAGAAAACAGATGTCTAGTGGCATCTTAAAGATGAACAACATTTATTCGAGCATGAGTTTTGTTAGTCAGAGCTCACTTCTTCAAATGCAATGAAAAGAAAATTGTTTTTCTCATAATTATCAGAGAAATTATAGATGGAGAAAGAGGGAAATTAGGTGCAGAGAGATGTCTGGTGTCATAAATCAGGTGTGATAAATAGGGTTGGCAGCCCAGAGAGGAAAACTTTATGGTTCTATACGGAAACATAGTGAACCTTACAAAAAATTAGATGTGGTGAATGACTGAACACCTTGGACTATTTGTGCCCTCAGAGTGTGTGTGCCCCCCCCCGAAATGGAATTGGAAGGATTACAGAACAGTTTTGAACAGTTTTTGTTCAAACTGTGCATGAACAGTTTTAAAAATTCCAAGGGCATCATACCCACACTGCAAAATATTATTAGAAAGTGCTCTAAGTGACCTGTGTGCCTTTAATCTAAGAGACAGAATTGTGGACCAGGGAGTCCTTACCTGAAATCTAGCCTGTGCCACAAACACACATACACTCTATTTACATATCATTTAGGGGGCTTAGAATTAAGAAGCAGGATGTACAGAATGATGGCCTAGATATCTCCCACACAGACTGAAACCCCAATATCTAAGCACTGATCCCACAAACAAACTACAACCAGGGGACATGTTTCTGTACTTGCTCATTTCCTCTTCACCTCCACGTCTCATGCAGACAGATTTCTTTTCCATAATTCTCCGTTCTCCTTGCCTAACCTGCTTCCTCCTGAAAATGCATTTGATAATGTTGAATAGCAATTTCTTTTTCACACACTGGAGAATTTTAATTGGGGTGATCCATTTATTACATATCTATAAACAATTCATTACCAACATGGAACATTTATCCAAATCAATGATACTTTTTTTCACCTTTAATTCAAACACCTTTAACTAAACTGGGTTGGTCACCCTATCTCAGCCAATGTTCCCTCTAAGCTGTGGAGTCTTGTGAGCAAAAATCCTACTTTGTGAGCTACTGGCATTAAAGCTGTGAGCAAGCAATTTGGCTACAGCATAAATTAGTTTGCTCTGGAGCCCTCCTTCCTGAGCTAAGACAAAAATCTGTGAGCCGGAGGCTAAAAAACTGTGAGCTAGCTCACATTAACTCAGCTTAGAGGGAACACTGATCTCAGCTGTACTATTTGCAATTTTTATAGAGCCTTAACATTTGATCATAGCTAATGAGGGTGTTGCTGGTTTAAATCTTAGCAATCAAAGTATGAAAAATTCTTTGTATGCAGATGAAATTGCACTTTACCATTCAAAAAACCCAAACCAATAGATGAAACTTAAGGGTTTGTACAATGCCATCCTAAGCAGAGTTCCACTTATTAAAGTCCACTGATGTCAATGGACTTAGAAGGGTGTAGCTCTGTTTAAGATTGCACTGCCATTGAACTATCAAGATATCAATTCCCACCCACCCCCTCAATATAGTAGATAAGAATGTGTTTTATAACATGAAACAGCAAGTAAGTCAGACTGATAATCTGTTTTTGGCTACCAGTCCAGTGTGATCTGGAGGCTGATTTGTCAGATAGTCCCCTTTTAACATTTCATTGATCAATCAGATTTGATTAACTTTGATTCGGGACAATGAAATGGGATCAATACATACTGGATAGGAAGAATAGGTAAAGGTAAAGGTAAAGGTTCCCTTGCTCGAAAGCCAGTCGAATCCGACTCTAGGGTTGTGGTGCTCATCTCCGTTTCCAAGCCGAAGAGCCAGCGCTGTCCGAAGACGTTTCCATGGTCATGTGGCCGGCATGACTAAACACCAAGGTGCACGGAACGCTGTTACCTTCCCACCGAAGTGGTACCTATTTATCTACTTACAATTTCTTGCTTTCGAACTGCTAGGTTGGCAGGAGCTGGAACTAGAGACAGGAGCTCACCCCGTCATGCGGCGCCCGGGTCTCGAACTGCTGAACTACTGACCTTCCACAGCCTGCAGTTCAGCGTCTTAACCACTTGAGCCACCGCAGATAGGAAGAATAGCAGTTCTCAAAATGAAGTGTTTACCCAAGTTACTACTGGGTAATATAGTCAGTATTGCTTTTGGTATTATTAAAAATGGCATAATTTGGTTGCGGCGAAGAATAGATTGAACAGGTTCTGAAGCCCTATTCAGTAATTTTGAGAGTAAGCAAGGTGTGCTATAAAGACACACACAATTATTGTTGAAGCAATAATTATAGAGGCAATAATTTAAAAAGGGAATGGAGTAAGATGTTGAACAGGTACACTTCTGATTCAGTGTGGGAAGCATAGTTTGCTAAAGATCCAACATGTTCATCGTTTGTAAATTGAAAGAGAAGTTTTATAAATTTCTCCATTCTTGCATTTTAATTCTTAATCAAATTAGCAAAATCAACAATATACATGATGATTCTTGTTAATGAACTGATACCAAAAACAGATTTTCTTTGCATGTGGAGTGGATGCTCTGTTTTTCAAAAGTAGTGCGGGAAAGCTGTCTTTTCTATTGAAGTTATAATGAACTGGGAGCTTTGTATTTTTTATCTGCAGGTGTGTGCTTGTGTTTGCCCATGTGTGAGTGTGTGTGTGCACCTGGAGGTCATGGCAACCTCTGGTGATTGACCCTTACTGGGGGCCTGGACTGCCTTCTCAGTGGTTATATGGATGCTTTTGCCGGTCCTATAAAAGACTATTTAAAAGATACAATTCATATAACCACTGAGAAGGCAGTCCCCCTTTTGGAAGACTTCATCGCAAGGAGAAGCGGGTTATTATTCTAGGAATTCCCGTTGGGGCTTCACTTTTTAAAACATTGGCGCTAAACTGTCTGGTAGTTAGAAACCTATATGTACTGAATGTTACTGCTTAATGAATACAATGAATATTTATACCTGACCAGGATGAAATAATGATATACTATGCACTTTACTAAATAATGACTACAAACAGAACACATTCGTTTGTTAAAAGGTTTTTGCAGTGTAGATTTATTTGTTGCTGGACTCTTCCAACACTGCAGCTCAAGTTTCTTCGGCTTCTGAGAGGAAGGCAGAAAGGCCTAAGAATGCTATTCTTGGAGACATAAATAAATTACATTTTTTGACACAGGGAGAAGGTAGAGACTCATGTTCCTGTCTCACTAGCTTTTGACATGCTGCCTCCTGCAGGAGCTTCCCAGTGCACAGTCCCTTACATCCCCCCCAAGTTGAAAACCAGAAGAGATACTCTAAATCTGAGGATTCTGGGAAAGGAGGAAAACCTCTGAGTGATTTCCCACTACAGCTGCCTCGGGGTTGCGCCGCCGTTTGCCCCGATACTATTAGTCAATTTCACACTCGAAGCCGCGGGACTGCATTTTGACCCGCGGCTTCGCCCGATTTCCCCGCAGTTTCGTAATCCTGTTTTTTGAGGATCACGAAACTGCGGGAGAAATCGGGCGAAGACGCAGATCAAAATGCAGCCCCGCGGCTTCGGGTGTGAAATTGACTAATAGTATCGGGACAAACGGCGGCGCAACCCCGAGGCAGCTTTAGTGGGAAATCACCCTCTGTGTGCCAGTTTTCCTACACCTCCTTGCACACACTACGCAAATAAGAATTCTGATTTTTCTGTAATCCCAAAATGTTTTCTCCTATCTTCCTGAAACTTGGCAGACACAATCCCCTGGGTAAGGGCTGCAGGCCTTGAGACTGTCATCTTGAGATTACATACTGGCGGCTTGTTCATCATTAAATCAATGGGAATGAAAAGGAGGATGAAATAACTCAGCAAATACCTTTAATGTTGCTCATAAAGAATCTTAACAAGTGGCATCCTAAACAGAGTCACACTTTCCTAAGCCCGCTGACTTCAGTGGACTTAAAAGAGTGTTACTCTGCTTAGGACTGCCCTACCAATCAAATTTTTATGAAAACAGAAGTCTGTCAGGCTCATTAGTCAGGTCACACAACACAGGGCTTCATCAGAAGAAAACTGTTTATTGGTGAATCAGAACTAAAGACACGTGTACTGCTTGTGTCAGGAATGCCCGGGAACAATAGGGCCTCCTGAATTATACTAAAATCAAACACCCCTCTTACAAGCTGAAGCCAATGAGTATAGTCCGCACACGTGGGCAAAACGAGCAAGCTAAACTAAAAGCCGTTGGTTCCCAGCCCAGGAGTTCTGCAGCTGGAGCATCTACAAGGTCAAGCAAGCGATAACACACAGACAGTGAAACAGTGAGGCTGAAGGGCAGGCAGATGAAGAGCACCCCTCCACATTCCAAACCCATGACAGGGCTACCTGACAGAGTCATATTGAAAGAGGAGTGATCTCAGATAGCTAATAGGGATGGTAGGAGATTGGTGTGGAAAGTGCCATCAAGTCGCAGCCGAGTCGCCTGATGGTGACTCAATAGGTTTTCAAGGCAAGAGACATTCAGATGTGGTTTGCCGTTGCCTTCTTCTGCATAGTGACCCTGGACTTCCTTTGGCGGTCCTCCATCCAAGTACAAACCAGGGCCAACCCTGCTTCGGTTCTGAGAGCTGATGAAACTGGACCATCCAAGTCAGGACAGTAGAGAGTGAAATACCTAGAAGGGACAGAAGGGGAAAAAAAATCCCACCTGCCAGTCTCATCTCCCTTCCACTCATCTGACTTCAAGGCAGATGCTTTTGATTGTCTTTAACTATGAAGAGGCAGCCTTCAGAGTCCCAATTGAACCCAATGAGAAAAGAGTTTGTGAAATGGTCTGAATGCCCATCACATTTCCACTGAGCCTGAATGAGTCATCATTGACTAGTCCGCATGACAGGATGAAGCAACAGAGTCCACATTCGTGGCAGTCCCATGTGGGTGAGCAAAATGGAGGGGAGAGATGAGCAGTCTCAAGAAAGGGGGCTTTTTAGCCCCCCAGAAGGGCAGCCATCAGAGTCTTGACTGTCGTGGCACCATTTCCACATCACCTTGTCTGCTGAAGTACATGTAATTGCAGGAGACTCTGGATCATGTTGTCGGCTGTGCACTCAATTCACGTGGGCATCGGTCAATGCATGTCGCTCAGCATCCTCTTGCAGAATTGCAAGGGAAGAATAACAGTGGAAGGGGCAGGCTCCTCTGAGGAAAGTTTTCTGCCGTGACATCTTATGAAGGTAAGGCTTGATAAGCTTGTGAAGAATCCCAGGATTCCCTAGAACCCAGTTAGACACAAGCAAAATTTGAGTCTAGTGGCTCCTTTAAGACCCACAAAGTTTTAATCAAGGTATAAACTTCTGTGCTCACACCTTGAATAAAACTTTGTTGGTCTGAAAGGTGCTCCTGGACTCAAACTTTGTCCTGCTGCTTTACACCAACACAGCTTACTCACCTTAACTATACCTGTTGTACATGTGAAGAAGAAGATGCGGATTTTAGACCAGGGGTCCCCCAACGTGGTGCCTATGGCCACCACGGAAACTGCCAACAACTTTTCCGGTGTCCACCAAGTGCTTTTCGTAAGTGGGAGGGGCCAGGCGGGCCTTTCGCCCAGCAAGGTTTTTGATTGGCTGTGCAGAGTTGGCAGCCCTAGTACCATGAAGGCACTGCTTTGCTCTCAGTTCGTAGCTTAAAAAAAACAACACAGCAGAAACCTCAAACGTATTTCTCTTGCCATGATATCCTAAAGAGGAAGTGACCACTATGTGATATAAAGTATAAACTGCAGATTTTGTTCTCCATTAGGCAATTTGACAGAAGGAGAAAAAGATACAACATAAATGTTTCAAAAGCAAAAAAACTGGAGTGTGAGCCCGCTGGACAACAAGGGGAAAAAACCCTATTTTTCAAAAAGCAAAATAAGAAAATTTAAATTCTCTCTTTTTTTATAACGATTGAAAGGAAAATGCATGCTAGTTTATATATGCATTTCTGTTTGGGATTAAAACAAACATACCCTCAAAGGCCACAGTCCTGAAACTGCTTATTAACAGTAGTTTCATGGAGTTTAGCGAACTACCCGTGTGGTTTCAGCTCGGTGGGCTGGATTTGACAAGAGCTAAATGCAGGGTTGGACTTTGGACTTCAGGAGTGGGGGGGATGACTGAAATCTGTATTTGAATTTCCATGTGGTTTGTTCTTTATTCAAGTAAGTGTCTTTATCAAATCATATTCATGAACTCCAGTACAGAGCAGCAGCAATTCATCCCAGGACCCAACTAATCTTTCACCCACACTCTTTCTTGGAAGGGAGACGCCACAGCCCCCATCAGCTGTCCTGTGGCAATGGTTCATGCATTTGCACATAAGGAGGAGTTACAGACAGATGCAGTTGCATAATGGAAGATTCATGATTTCCCATTGCAAAATAATGCTTTGATGGCACCTAACATGTCACATTGGCTAGACAGGTGCCAGCGGAGCTGCCTCCAAAATGTCTTCTGTGGTTGAATAGACTTTTATCCTTGGGCAAAATGTCTGGAAAATCAGAAATGAGTTTGATGGAAATATTTTCAGCAACATTCTTCTCCTCCCTAAGTGAACGCTGAATTACTTCTAAAGTAATATCTCCGGCTATTACAATTAGTCTCCAGGCTACCGAGTTCAGTTCCCCTGGAGAAAATGGTGCTTTGGAGGGCAGACTGTATGGAATTATACCCTGCTGAGGTCCCTCCTGTTGGCAGAGTTTAAACATGAAAAGGAAGCGGAGCGCTGACTGTTAAGAGTAGGTTTACTAAAGAAGAACAAACTGTTACAGAACCTTAACACTCTAACCTAACTGCTGAAGGAGGAACAGCAAGAAGGAAACTCAGCAGGAGCAGGAAGTCTCCAGAAGAGCCAATCAGGAGACAGCAAGGACATAATTTGAAATTCTGGGCAGTCCTTAATCTAGCTATGCTAACTACCAGCCCTTCAGCTGTCCCTCTGTAGGGTGACCTTCAGATCTTCTTCATAAGGCTGCGCTATAGACCTTACATATTCCAACACCCCTTCTCAAGGTCTATCGTGCCAGTCCACAAGACTCGTCTTCTTTCGTAAGATTTCAGATTTTTCAAGCGGAAGCGGCTTTGTAAGTGCATCTGCAGCCATTTCCTCATGTGGAGCAATATTCTAGTTCAACAAGCATGTTCTTTACTAAGTTATGTTTCACATCTATATGCTTAGTTTTCGAATTGACCTTTTCAGTCTGTACATTGGTTTAGGTTCTTCTATTCCAAGGTCCTGCATCAACTGTAATATCCATTTCGGTTGCTTGCACGCCCCTGTGGCCAACACAAACTCTGTCTCTGTGGAGGATGCAGTCACAAGCTCTTGCTTTCTGCTGGTCCAGCTGACGGCTCCATCTCCATATAAAAACAAATGTCCCCTGGTCAGTTTTCTGTCCGTGGTCTCTCCTGCCCAGTCTGCATCATGTATCCTATCCATTTTGGATTATTACTCTCTGACAGTTCAAGTTTTAAATGAGTAGTGCCTTGAAGGTATCTGACAAGTCTTTTTATTGCATTCCAATCTCTTTTTCTCAGTGATTCTGCCTTCCTGCGTAGTATGCCTACAGCTGCTGCAATGTCAAGTCGTGTTAATGTGCTTACATATAGTAGTCTTCCTATAGCTTCTCTATACTGTGTTATCAATTTGTTATTCTTAATTTCCTTGTTGTTTTAAACAGTTTATCTCCATGGGAGGGCCTACCTGTTTGCATTTCTTCATTAGCATGTAGTCTAGGAACTCCAGAATTTTCTGGCTTTGGTTCAGAAGGTATCTTCTATCCTCCTCCCTTTCTATTTGTATTCCTAGGTAGTAACTGATGTTTCCTAGTTGTTCCGCTTCCACTTCATTATTCAGGTGTTGGACTATTTCATTATAGTCTCCTCCATCTTCGTAACAAATAATTAAATCATCAACATAAACTGGGATGTAGACTGGCCTGTTGCCTCTGTGTCTTGAATACAGGCACTGTTCAGCCTTGCCTTGTTTCAAAGCCCTCTCTGGTCAGTGTCCAGTGAAGCTTTTCGTTCCAGCATCTTGCAGCTTGCTTTTGTCCATAAATGCTCTTCTGTAGCTTGCATACCAGGTGTTTATTTCTGAATTGCTCAAATCCTGGCAGCTGCTCCATGTAGACATTGTCCTTTATGTCTCCACACAGAAAGACAGTCCTTATATCTATGTTTCACGTCCACCCCTTTTGCTGCTGCTATACTTGGAAGCATTCTTATTGAGGTGTGTCTTACTGCAGGTGCAAAAGTTTTGTCATAGCCTTCTCCAGGTTTTTGAGAATAACCTTTTGCAAATAATCTGGTTTTATACTTTTGTACTTGTCCTTCTGCATCATATTTGGTTTTTAAAAACCTACTTGCACCCTACTGCTCTTTTGCCTGGAGGCAGGTCTGTGAGTGTCCATGTTTCATTCTTAATCAGAGATTCAATTTCCTCTTCTGCAGCCGCCTTCTATATTTCTGCTTGGCTGTTGGGGCATTTTCTCTGTATCTTCCCACTTGGAAGGTTCTGCCACAGCCTCTGTTTTTGTTAGGTATGAGAGTTTCCTTGGTGTTACTCCCTTATTTGGTCTACCTGACCTTCTGACTTCAGTTTCTGCTTCCCCTTTTGGTTTCTGGGGCTCTGCTAGTGTCTCATCTTCACAATTCATAGTGCTTTCAGAAGCCCTGCTTCTGGCTCTTGTACTTTATTTTCTTCCATCAGTGTAGATCTAATGATGTGTACTTATTCATGTATGTAGGCCACATTGCAAATGTTTACAGTTTGTGCCTTTGGGTCAAGAATTCTATATCCCTTACATCCCAAAGTGTATCCAACAAAGATACCTTGCTCAGTCCTTAGATCCAACTTGGACTGCTTCTCTTTGGGTATATAGGCAAAGGGTTTGACCCAAATACCTTTAGATATTTCATACTAGGTTTTTTGTCCATACCATGGTTCATATGGCATGCCTTTGGCACCTTTTGTAGGTAGACAGTTCTGCAGATAAATGGCTGTGTTGATGGCTTCACCCCATTAGATTTCTTGCAGATCTGGTTGTAGCAGCATGCACCTACACATTTCTGTCAAAGATCAGTTCTGTCTTTCAGCTATGCCATTTTGTTCTGGAGAGTATGGAATAGTGAGTTGGGGATCTATACCTTGTTCAGCCAAGTATCTTTTTATGTCATGTCCAATGCACTCTTCTCCGTTGTCAGTTCAGATCGCCAGTGGTTTCCTCTGGGACCTGTTGCTAAGCACTGCAACATATGCTTTCAGTTTCTTGAATACTTCATTCTTCTCCCTGATCAAGTAGGTGACTATATATTAGGAGAAATTGTCAATAAAAATTAAGATGTACTTGTTTCCACTAGGGGTCACTGTTCTTATTGGACCACAAACAACACTCTGAATGAGCTCTAGAGGGTGCTTTGTTTGGCTTGGTTCATGATGTTTACTAAAACTTGATCTTGTCCCTTTTGCTTGAATGCAATATATACAATTCTTTTCAATTGTGCATTTATTTATTTGCATGCCCTGTGTTAGATTTTGGTTCTCAAGTTGGGCAACAGCATTATTGTCTCTATCTTCTATGTCACATCCAGGAGCATTTCTTATGGTTGCAACTTTTGGTCAAGTCTGCACTTTGTGTGCACATGTCTAAAGCTTACACAAATCTTTATGCATTCTCCCTGTTGCAATCAGCTTTCCATTTTGTTTAATCAGGCATTTTCCCCCAAATGAGGTCACCATTCCTCATTTTGCAAGCAGTCTCACTAAAGTTAAATTATTTGCCAGTTGTAGTACATATAAACAGATCTCAACAAAGATTTATCTGATTTCACCATCTGGGAGTCTGCATTTTATGGTTCCAGATCCTACCCCTTCTGCCACAACAGACTTTTTATCAGCCACACTCAGTGTTTCCTTTCTGTCTTCATTTAGAGTTTCAAAGAATTCTCTGTGTCCACTCACGTGCACTGAGCATTCACTATCTACGAACCATGTATTATTTTTAGTTGCACCTTTGGTTAATATGATACACTTCTTTAGGGGTGTTTCTTTCTCAAATTCTCCTTTTTTATTTGTTTTGGAGGGGCTCCTTTCTGTTTGAAGGCATTGCAGTCCTTTTTAATATGCCCTTGTTTTCCACATGGGTAACAAGTTACTTTACTTTTATTATATATGTGTAAAGCCATTTGGTCGGGATTGTGTTCAGTCTTTTATTAGGCTCCTCAAACTGTTTGTGTTTGAATGTCTGCTCCAGTTCCTTAATTACATTTGAGAGAGAGAGAGGTTGCCTTTTCATTCTGTCTGGCATGCAGTATTTTCATAACTCTTGGGTAGGCTAACCAAAATCAAAACTACCAAGTCCTGATCTGTAATTTCTTTGCCAGCACTCCATCGCTCTTGGCTCAGAGCAAGCATTTGATCTAGGTGCTCTCTCAAATTGTCCTCCTCAGGCATTATTGTGCTAAACAGTTTCTTTTGAATATATAATTGGCTCTTTAGAGAAGAATTGATACACAGTCTTTCAAGTCTGAGCCTTTGCTGTCTGAATCTGAATAACTCTCGGAATTTCTCTGTCTGTTAGACACCTTATTAGAGTACCTCTTACTTTCTCACTGTCCTTGTCCCAGAATTTCTGCTTTGCTGAGTTCTCTTCTTCTAGTCTGGAATCTGTAAAAATGTACCAGAGTCCCATTTTGAGTAAATGACTCTTCATTCTCTCCTTCCAAACAAGATAATTGCCATCTGTCAGCCTATTTAGTAGGTAGCTGTGCTGAGCTATGCAGGAAGCAGCCATTTTGCAGTTTCTTTTTGCCTACCAATTTGACTAAACTTTCCCTTTTTACAGCGGTGCTCATACTGGGCCTAGAACCCTGTTGGCAGAGTTTAAATATGCAAAGGAAGTGGAGCACTAATTGTTTAGAGAAAAATAGGTTTAGTAAAGAAGTAAGTAAGGCAGGCTCAGGGTGGCTTACATAAAAATGCATATATAAATACAGTTAAAAACATACATAAAAGAACCATAAACAGGAAGTCTCCAGAAGAGCCAATCAGGAGATAGCGAGGACATAGTTTGAAACTGGGCAGTCCCTAATTTAGCTATGCTAACTACCAATTCTTCGGCTGTCCCCCTGTAAGATGGTTTTCAGATCTTCATAAGGCTGCACTATAGGCTGTGGTCATGGCCATGGTCATGGTCAAAGCAATGGTATTCCCCGTAGTAATGTATGGCTGCGAGAGTTGGACTATAAGGAAGGCCGAGCGCCGAAGAATAGATTCTTTTGAACTATGGTGCTGGAGAAGACTCTTGAGAGTCCCTTGGACTGCAAGGAGATCAAATCATTCAATCCTAAAAGAAATCAACCCTGACTGTTCCCTGGAAGGCCAGATCCTGAAGCTGAAGCTCAAATACTTTGGCCACCAAATGAGAAGGGAGCACTCACTGGAGAAGACCCTGATGCTGGGAAAGACTGAAGGTCAAAGAAGAAGGGGACAGCAAAGGATGAGATGGTTAGACAGTGTCATCGATGCAACGAACATGAAATTGAGCAAACTTCAGCGGACAGCGGAAGACAGGAGGGCCTGGTCTAATCTGGTCCATGGGGTCGCGAAGAGTCAGACTCGACTGTGCGACTGAACAACAACAACATAGGCTGTGCATATTCCAACACCTCCCCTCCCCAAACCCCTCCCTCCCCAGGCTCCACCCCCAAAATCTCCAGGTATTTCCCAACCCAGAGCTGGCAATCGAAAAAGGAGAGGGCACACAGAACCAGGGCTGGTTCAACACCCAAGTGAACCAAACAAACCTCTTTAGGGTTGCAAACTGGCAGAAGATGGTGGATAGGAGGAGTTGAACAGGCATGTTGTCACCTTCACTGGAAGCACCCTCATCATGCCGTGCACACCATTCACCCCACCTACCATTTTGTCAGGGAATTTCCTCCTGCCACCCAGATGAGTGGTGGCAGGCAACCAAGGTGGGAAGTTTCCCACCACCAGTGGGCAACTGGCAACCCAAATGTCCAGGGGAACCTGGGAAACAGTTTGAAAACTGCCAGTATGACCAAAAAAAAAATACTATATCAAGTAAGTGGAGAAAAACGTCATGTTTAAAGTTAAAAAAAAAATAAAAACTACAGTGCCTTGAGGTACCATCCTGGCTAACCATTTCTCGGTGGCCTGTGCATTTGTGAAGGAGCATTCCTGAAAGTACAAGCCACAATGAAACTGTGAGTCTGTTGTGGGAACATTTTTTTAAAAAATTGAATCCTGGTTTCGTTTGTGTTTAAAAAATGCACCTTGTTCATTTTCATGACCAAAAAGAAACAAATGGATCTTAGTTATTTTTTTCTCCAAATTCTTTAATAACGTACAGTATTTTGAGCTCCGTCATTGCTAAATTACTGTAAACCATAACATGGCACAGATAGCCCTCAAAGCTGTCGGGTTGTTGGTAGCCACAATTCACCACGTCGCTTCCCCCAAGACAATTTACATTCTCTTTACCCTTTTGTACAAGCTTGGCAAACACATTGCAGTGGGGTGTCAATCCACTGTGATATTTTCCCTGTCGGTTCTCTGTGTGATTTTCTTTGCATGAAGGAGAGCTTCCTTCAAAATGGTCCTCCATAAGAGTAAATCATAGAGCTTTCAGGACTCCTGACATTGTAAAATTGTCAGAAGAAACTTAAATATGAATATCTGCAACAAGGGACTGGCCTAGGGTTGCCAGCTCTGGGCTGGGAAATACCTGGAGATTTTGAAGGTGGAGGCTGGGGAGGGTGGGGTTTGGAGAGGGGAGGGGCCTCTCAGCAGGGTATAATGCCACAAAGTCCACCCTCCAAAGCAGCCATTTTCTCCGGGGGGACTCATTTCGGTCATCTGGAAATGAACTGTAATAGCAGAAGATTTCCAGGTGCTACCTGGAGGCTGGCAACCATAAGCATGATGGGAGAGGTTCAGCCCACATCACTGCCAATACTGCCACGCCACTGCATGGTCTCTTTTCTTGAATTTAAAAAGACAGGTTGGCTTTCATCACTTTCATGCTGTTTGCAAGGTACGATAATGGCCAGCTTGTTGCAAGTTTGTGCTGGGCCCAGAGAAATGCTGCTTGGGCCCTGGAAAGAGATTGGCCAAAAATACCGGGATAAACCAAATTTTGGATCCTGGAAGAGCTGCTTTGCAGTGTGATAGGAAAAAGGGGTTGAATGTAGCTCAGTGTTTTCTGATGGTTGAATTTACTCTGATGGGTGCATTCAGGGAGTTCTTCCATCCCACAAGGAATACCACATTCATATCTGGGAAACAACAGATTTGCACGCACATTTCTGTATGTGTATAGAACGAATAAGGCAGCCTGCGCACAAAGAGTACATCCAGAATACAAAGTGAGGTTCTGGATGGTGGGAGGAGCAGGGTGAAGTAATTTGGGTAGTCAGGAAAGTTGAATGAGCGAGTCGGGTGATGCTAATACGTGCCCAGCTTCAGCGGATGCTGTGTAAGAATAACGTAGCCTTTTTTTTCAGTGTTGTTCACAATAATTTAAAATAACTTTATAGACATTTGAATGATACACAAATAATATAACTTACTTGAACCCCTCAAATACATGCAAGAAAGACTACTCTAGGATACTTGTCATTCCACAGGGCATGAGCCTCGTAGCAAAGAAAATGAAACTGAACTGCATGGGATATGCAGACGTTTTGCAGGAGGGCTTGAATGCTTGGTGATTGAACAGCAGTTTGTCAAAAAAAATTCGGCAAGTAGAGCGGACACTCCAACTTACAGCTGTTTTAACACTGAAATTATGCCAACTGGGAGTAGGATTTTTATAAATAGCTCACCCCGCTTGGGGTGTTAAGAGATGTTGAACCACAAGCACATCACGAAATAATAAACCTGTTGAACTTCACTCATTCGAGACCCTAAAACAGTTTGTTTCCCAAAGTTTCTTCTGTGAATTCTAAAGTAAAATGTTCTACAAATATTCTCTGAATTCTGAAATATTTGCCTAATGTCCCAACGTTAGCACCTGACATCCCTATGATGTTTAATTTCAGTATTTACTTCCGTTCTATAGTTGATCTCAGTATGTGACATTTGATAGCTGGGATGTAATGACATTAGTATTTTAATTCTATAGGACTGATGGCATGCAGTGGTATTCGTATCTGACAGCAGACAAATGGTAAGATTTCATACCGGATGCAAAAACAATAAAGAGAGATTTAACAAGCCAAGACAACTGCAGTCAAATGAGAATTACTGAAACACAGTTTCACATTCAAAATGCAAATTTAAAATTTATAGTAGAAACTCCACATTTGATATTTGCATGGCAATCTGAGGAATATTGCAATATTTCAGACATTTGATTCAGCTGTGACTCATTCCAGTGGATCTGGCTGTGCATGGGTTAGTAAATTAAAATATTTCATAATATTTTAATCCCTAAAAGAGGCTCTGGTGGACAGCCACGTGAACTTCCCGAATGGCCAAACCGAAACACAGTGACAAAAATGCCAGAACAAAAATCCTCAAGGATGCTCTTGTACCAATTGGCAAACATTCCTTTTGCTTTGTGATGAAACTCAAACAGCCTCACCCTGGGCTTTTGTTGTAAAAAACAAAAAAAAGCCCAGCAGGAACTCATTAGCATAATAGGCCACACACATCAGCAGAAACTCATTAGCATATGAGGCCACACCTTGACAGCATAGCTCATTACCATATTAGGCCACACCCCCATGTTACCAGAAGTGTGGTCATCCAGCCACACCCACCTTTTCTTCTTATTCTGTTTATCTTGTTTGTTATCAAAACAGGGCTTTTTTTGTAGCAGGAACTCCTTTGCATGTTAGGCCACACACCCCTAATGTAGCCAATCCTGATGCGTTCCTGCTGTTGGGTGTGGCCTATTATGCTAATGAGTTCCTGCTGGGTGTGGCCAATTCGGAAGCCAGCCGGAACTCTTCCTGTGCGTTCCTGCCCAAAAATAGCCCTGCCCTCACCCTATTTCAAGTCAGCCCATACTAGGCAGCCTACTAGAGCATTCTACTATCCCTTCCCAAACAAAGAAAAAAATCCCTTATAATTGATAAGACGGACGTGTGGAGGGCACAAATCCTATGCTTCTAGGCCTCTAAAAAAGCATGCACAGCCATGACCTGGAGAGCCTAGGCTAGCCTGATCTTGGAAGCTAAGTAGCGTCAGCCCTGGCTAGTATTTGGATGGGAGACCCCCGAAGGAATCCCAGGGTCATGACACAGAGTCAGCCAATGACAAACCAGCTCTGAAAATCTCTTGCCATTAAATTCCATGAGGAGTCGTCATAGATCAGCTGTGACTTGATGGCAAAACTAAAGCATGCACAGATGCACAGAAATATCACTTCTGGCCAGGGCTTGGCATTTCTCTCCCTCCTGGATTGAATCAGGAGGTGGAAAAAACCCATGGTTCCATGTTCTCTGGTTATAATTTCCTGGCACATTTAATCAAAGATCCAGGAAAGAAGGAAATTCTTGGGTTGAATCCAACCAGCTTTTCTGCTGGCGAAAAAGGAGGGGGGGAGGTCCCCGTTGCCCACCAAAACAAGCTGTGCTGGAGATCATGGCATGTACAGAAGCCATTTGGGACAATGGTTGTACTAAGGAGGGGGATTGGGTGTGGTTGAGTGAAAAAGCTGGTGAGATCCAACCCCTTTGCTACACTTAGAAGGGCAGGCCAGGTGACTGGCATCCATGGCTTGGCATACAGAGTACACGCAGAGTAAATGGTACTCTGAGTCCATACAGACAAACTATTCAGAGGTGAACTTGGTTACATGTGTTATCCTGCTAAGTAATAAGGAGCATCTTACAACCCATCAATGGCTGGCATGCGCTAAAATTGTTTTATAGAATGTGTTAAAATAATCGAGGTGGTCAGCTGGGTTGGTCTGAAACGGTAGAACAAATTTAGAGTCCAGTCATCTTAAAGGTGCCACTGGACTTTAAATTTGTTTGAAAATAATCAGAGTGACATCCTGCTAAGTTGGGAGGAGACTTTTACCACAGATCTATATGCACCATAAATTGGGGGTGGTGGTGGAAGGAGTGGTAAAATTCCTTTTATCACTTGAGAAAATAACGAGACTAGCTTGGTAAGTGCTTATTGTACATGGAGGTAAATTACCTAGTCTACCCTAGGGCCAAGAAGTGTGAAGCCAGATGTAACACTATCAATGCGTGGAAGTCATTTAAGCCAAATGTCTGCTACATTCCAGGGTATTTGTTTTCAGGGTAGGAAATGGGCTTTCAAACCACTTCCACCATATGTAAAATGGTATATCTGGAATCACTCTGATTGCTCTTCCAAAATGTGGATGCTCAGAACTGCCAGATACTCCACATTTTTGGAAAACTTCCTGTACTGGATGTCAAAGAGGGGGCTGAGTTTGAAAGCCTTTTGCTCAGATACAGCATGGGGTTGTGGCTCAGCCACCTTTGGTGTATTTAGTAAAATTTAGATAAGCACAGAGGCACATTTGGACATGCAGGACTGATCTGCCTTGGTGCTTATCTAAATTGCACTGATCTGATGTGGGCAGGGCCAGCAATGCTGCCCGGTTAGAGGTGGAATGGGGTTAGTCTCTAGATGGGGACTATTTCATGAAACTGGCCTTTTGTTCTCCATCTCTCCTGCTACCCAGGAGGCATCACCTGCTGAAGTAAATATCTGCAATGCATGTATCTTTGTGGGCTTTACAGTATGTGCAAATACACACAGAACAACAGGCCACAGAAGCTAGACCGCATATTAATTTTCAGTACAAAAATATAATGGACTCAACAAGATGCTGAATACTTTGATGGGCAGAAGCTCACGTTAGGTTTACGAAGACCAAACGTGAACATCTCGTGATTCGATCCCATCTTGATGTGGTGACCCTTAAGTCAGCAATGTGGTACAATGATTCGGGGCTGGTCCACACATTCATGGACAGTGCTTAGTAACTGGGAGCAGCATATGAATGGATGCAATTGAAAAGTAGTGCATGTTTGAAGTCACATGTGTTGATACGAAAGTTCTAGCTGGGGGCCTTAGATCTGTGGTTCCCACAGGCAAGTGCTGCGCTCATCAAAGGTCAAAGGGGCATAGGGGAACCAAAAGGATTTACAGTTTAATGACATATTCTGAAAGGGAAATGAGGATGGCAAGAAGCATGGCTGGACACAGGGGTGGTACTCCTTTTTCCTGCCCTAACGGCTGTTTCACACACTGAGCCATATCCACGGAGAAGCAGGCACAGGGGTATGGTGATATAGGAGTGTGCAGTTCAAAAATTGCCTTTTTAGTTCTGCATTGCAAAGTTGTGAGAGGCGTTATCATTTTCATTCAATATCAAGAATATTAATATTGTTCCGGAAAGTCATGGCAGGAAAGAATTTCCATTTTAATAAATATCAGACCAGTACTCCCAAATGAGTGAAAATCATAATCATACTTCACAAAGGGAAAATCATAATTCACAAAGGGAAATGAAAATGATCATTGCTGAAGTGCTTCTTACCTACCAAGGGGGGGAGGGGATGGGGAGAGGTATCGCCAGCTGGGCCACAGCACATCAGCTCCTTTAAAGGCCCTTTAAACTTTAAAGGGCCTTTATGTTCAGTGCACCCCAGGGCTGCTTAAAGTTTAAAGGGTCAGTGCACCGCAGCCCAGCTGCATCACACTGGCTCTTCCTAGCCACTTCTGCTGCCCTCCCAAGACAATTTTTCATCCTGATATTATCGGAAATACTGGAGTGGTTTTTTGCCCTATTGGGTATTGCCCATTCAATACCAGGAATATCAGGCATTTTATCAGGTCAGCAATATCCGATTGCATACCCCTGCTCTGGAAATTTAAAAGGCTACAGTTCTGTATTTACTACTAATAGTTATAGTATTGCATGCATGAGTTTAGCGGGCTGGTACCCATGGCATACAGTAGTCATGCAGGTCTTTGGGGTGTGGCAATTATAAATGTGGCTCCCCAGGAGTGAAGCAATGGGGCAGATAGTGGTGGGAATGAATGTAACTTTTAGAACATTTTCCAGCATCGATAAAATGCTACGGATGTTTTGCCATGCCATCACCTAAAAAAATTGCTTCCTGCTCAGCAAAGGCAGTTCACCTGGGGTGAAGATGTAGTTCCTGGGGTGGAGGAATCCATGCATATTCCCACCTCCACCATGCCCACAGTGTAACATATGGTGTGAGTGCTGCACAAACAGTTGGATTTGCAGAGGCTCAAATTATATGGTTCTCCCTCAAATACGGGGTGTGTGCATGCAATCTGAGCCTTCGTGTACATTGAAGATCTTTCCCATGCCACATTCCACTGTCTGTGAGGCTGAACGTAATAGATTTTTGCAGACCATAATTTCTTCTTATTAGACATATTTTTAATCATGACTTTGTATTGCATCCTTGCCTTGAGGGAGTGAAAAATAAGCCTCCGTAGAGCAGGAAAATAGGGTGGGCTCCCAACTGGGCATATGGATGACTCCCTAATGGAGAGCTGGAAGTTGGGGTAGGCAGCCCGAGGAAGTCAGTGTGAAATTGAATTTCTTTTGTGTATCCCCACCTTTCCCCCTCACAAGGATGCTTTACAGCTTCCTCCCAGTTGTCTGGTACCACATATAGCCCTTCGCAGCAGTGCACACCAGCTAACATTTGCGAGGTTAGTTACAGCCTTTTAAAAAAAGGTTTAAAAATAATTTTACAAACATTTTTCAGGAGGAAATCTTGTGGGGCTGGCCCTTTAAGGAAGGGGGCGGAGCCCCCAGTAGTCCCACTCTCGCTACGGGCTAGCCCTGGGCTATGCTTGAGGAGTACAATAATAGAATTCTTTTTAAACAGAGGAGTGCCATGAAATCAGTAGCATTGAGAAACACTGGGGAGAGAGCCAAAAACAAAGAAAAAAATCAGAAAGTTCCAATAAGTTTACATTTAGTACAGAATAAAGACATAGCTACCCGTTAGTGCTTAGAGAATTTGTTTCGATACTATTAAAACATAAATAAAATAATCTTTTTCTCTCTCTTTTAAACGTCCATTCAAAAGGTTCCAGTGTCACTGGCAGCGGTCAGAATTTGCTTACCTTTGTCTTACAAATGAGTCCTCCAGATTCCCCCCCCCCTCCCCATTTTACATCTTTGTCTCACTGGCTGCCCTTTGTACCTGCTTTTTTATTTTATTTTTCTTAAAAAATCAGAAATAAAAGTTTTTAGCAACACTGCTTCGATTCTAGTTTCTCCATAAAAAGTCTTGTTTCACTCCTTTTTCTTAAAAAAAATGTTATAAATCTGAAAACAACATCCTGGAGTCAGTGTCTTCAATAAGTATAAATTAATCTAAGGGCAAAATTCTACAACACCCAGACTGCAATTGGGGGAGAAAGTTGCTTGTGTCGAACCAAGTCACTGGAGCGCCCTCCGAGACCCCACTTCCCAACGCAGTCAAAGCAGCCAGCCAGCGAGAGATGCGTCGCTCTTAGAAG
The DNA here is from genome assembly GCA_029375565.1 of Gekko gecko. Classification (NCBI taxonomy): domain Eukaryota; kingdom Metazoa; phylum Chordata; class Lepidosauria; order Squamata; family Gekkonidae; genus Gekko; species Gekko gecko. The sequence goes on from JAPDNY010000014.1 coordinate 46,288,238, forward strand.
CAGGAGCTATTAAGGAAGTGGGCAGAGACAGGTCGCCTCCCCTCCCCCCCCAAAGAAAATTAAATGTGCAAAATGATGCTGTAGTTGTTTTGTTCCACTCAACTTCCCGTCACAGGTAGTGGTCATGTCCTTTTCTCCCTGGGAACCTCCGCTGTTATTTGCAGGTGAACACCTCTGTCCGCTCGCTACATGTGTTACATTTCACAAAGCAGCACCAGTGGAACTTGCAGTTACACTGCCAAACTTTGGTGTACTGGTGGGTGTTGTAACCCCTTCCGCAGCACATCATGTCACAGCCATCCGCACTCGGGGAGGTACGGTTGCAAAGCCTTCCCTGCGTGCCTACGCTCCCAGTAGAAGCATCTTCCTCGCAGTAATTGGGTGACTTGTCGATATAGACCAAATCTGTTTCCATGGGCTTCTGGTAACTTCTGATCTGCTTGATCTTGAGGAAGGTGGGTTGCCGGAGTCTGCTCGCCCGGACAACTTCCACCTGCACGGCGGCATTGTACTTTTCTTTCAAAATGTATCCAATCTCTCTGAATTTCGGAAGCGTGGTCCAACAGGTCTTGGTTGTACACGAACCAGAAACCCCATGACATTTGCATTCCAGTTTCATTCTCTCTTCAAGTACCTGGGGACACACAGAGAGAAAGAGGGAGCGGGGGCAAATGTGAAAAAAGAAAAGTAAACGTTTACCTGTGAACAGATGAAGAAGAAGAGATTGGATTTATACCCCGCCCTTCACTACCCGAAGGAGTCTCAGAGTGGCTTACAAACTCCATTCCCTTCCCCTCCCCACAACGGACACCCTGTGAGGTTGGTGGGCTGAGAGAGCTCTGACAGAAACTGCTCTTTTTCAAGAACAGCTGTGCCAGAACTATGGCTTGCCCAAGGTCATCCAGCAGCGGCAAGTAGAGGAGTGGGGAATCAAACCCAGTTCTGCCAGATTAGAGTCCCCGCACTTAACCACTACACCAAACTGGTGTTCCTTAGCACTGATTAAAATATTAAATGCAACGCTGTCATTGAGAAAATTTCATTTTGAGGCATGATAGGACCAGAGTTAAGCATTTATTAAGTTCCTCTGGTAGTTTTAAGCATGCTAAACTCTGTCACCGAGACCAAGGGAAATTGGGTGTGCTTAATTTAACTGAATTATGCCCTTGATTTGATAAAAGAACCCTAACTTTTATTAAACTATCATTCATCTTGGATGTAAGCTCTACCACCCTAAGAAATTCTACCAACATGATGAATATGCTTGCCATTTCCCTTGGAAATCCCCCCCCCCCCCCGTTTTTCATCTGGTCAGGACCCTCCAAATTCCTTATAATTTCATTTAAAAGAAAATGCAGTGGTAACTCTTGTAACTTCATTCTGTATCTGGAACGAGGGTGACTGTGAATTCACCTACGCCACTATTCAAGTTGTTTTCTCAGGATGATGTAAGGTCGACTATATATGGAAAGAGCCATACAGTTCAAAAAGCCAGTCTCAGAGGTATACTGGGATGAGCAGGCCAAAGCCCAAGGCAAACCCCTAATTGGTAAGAAAATGTGGTTGTTTGTGCCAGGAATGATTGGAAGATAACATGGCATTTTGCAGACAAAGCAAAAAGCAAACAAACCTGTCTCAATATACCCAATTAAATAAACCTAATTGAGCAATTCATTTCTGCGAAACATTTAATGGTACAACTAAGACTGTGCTACACTGGTTGTAAAAGGCAGATGCATGTAAAGGCAAGTTAAATAAAATCCAACCAACTTTTTCTGCTGTGTCTCAGCCAATTCCTCTCCTTATTGCAGTTTCTGCTCCACATGGCTTTTGTCCATGCTGATCCCATGAATGTAGCCTTTTTGGTGGTCAAATGGGATCCCTTCCTCCCTTTTCACCAGTGGGAAAACTGGCTGCATCCAGTCAAATATTTCTGGATTAATAGTTTTGTGTGACAGAATTGGTTACAATGTGTGCTTAACATATAGGCGGGGGTCCTGGCATTGTTGCCTGGGGTTGCCAGCCTCTGGGTGTCGGCTGGAGATCTCCCATTACTGCAACTGATCACCAGGTAACAGAGATCAGTTCACCTGGGGGAAATAGCCACTTTGTAGGGTGAACTCCATGGTATTAAACCCCACTGAAGTCCCTCCCTTCCTCAAACCCCAAGCTCCTCAGTCTCAACCCCCAAAATCTCCAGGTATTTCCCAACCCAGAGCTGGCAACCCTATATGTTGCCCATAGCAACTGGTGGTGTCTGAATACATTTCTCTCCGTAGGACCTTCTTCAGGTGCCATCTTACAAATCAGCAAGACCAATAACTGCCTGTATCTGTGCCTTCTCTGCTGTGGCCCCTACTTTATGGAATGGCCTCCCTGACAAGGTTAGGAAACCTCCCATTCTCCTGGCTTTCTGCAGACTATGAAAAATGGAACAAAGTTTGAGTCCAGTGGCACCTTTATGACCAACAAAGTTTTATTCAGTGTATGAGCTATCGTGTTGGTTTCAGCTGAGCTCTGTTTTAGATCTCTGCTTGTTTTCAGTTTTCTTTCTCGAGGGCATCCAATGGAGCTGATGGGCACTATATTCAGGACAGGGCAAAGAAAATACTTTACTCTGAGAGTGATAACAATGTGGGATTTGCTGCCAGAGGATGTAGTGACGGCCACAGGAATAAACAGTTTTAAAAGGGGATTAGATAGATTCACGGAGGAGAAGTCTGTCAGTGGCTACTAGCTGAGGGGAACCTCCACCTTCAAAGGCAGTAATCCTCTGAATCCCAGAGCCAGGAAGCAACATCAGGGGAAGGCCTCGGCCTCTATGCCCTCTTGTTGGCCCTCCAGAGGAACTGGTTGGCCGCTGTGTAAGACAGGATGCTGGACTAGAGGGACCTTCACTGGTCTGTTCCAGCAGGGCTCTTCTTCTGTTCTTATAAATGTTTCTCTGCTAATTATTTCTCTTTCACATATGAAGACAAGTGCAGCTGCCTTATACTGAATCAGACCCTCAGTCATCAAGATCAGGGTTGTCTACTCGGTATTGTCTATTCAGACTGGCAGCAGCTCTCCAGGGACTCATGCAGAGGCCCCATTTTTAAAGAAACCAGCCTTGGAGGAAATCAGTCGAGGGAGCAGCAACACCTTGTGCTTTCTTGTTAGAAACCTCTTTGATTCACTTTATTTCTCAAGCAGGCCTAAAAGTTTTGCATTGATCAACACGATTAGACTGTCTGTTAATCAGCAGTCAATATGTTGTCGAAGGCTTTCACGGCCGGAGTTCATTAGTTCCTGTAGATTTTCCGGGTTGTGTGGCCGTGGTCTTGGCATTGTAGGACCTGATGTTTCGCCACACAGCATGGCATTCAGACAAGAATAAAAGAACATGAAAGACACTGCAGACTTGGCCAACCTGAAAAATCAGCAGTGGCTGAACATAGCCTAACCCTAGCCAATCCTATTGAGTTTCTGTTGTTGGGTGTAGCCTATTATGCTAATGAGTTCCTGCTGGGCATGGCCAACTCAGGAGCCAGCCGGAACTCCGTTCCTGTGCGTTCCTGCCCAAAAATAGCCCAGCTCCTTCTGCTGGTGAGTCCCCCTGCTGGGCAGCTGATCGGCAGCTGGGGGGCAGGGCCTGGCAGCTGGGGACCCCCTGCCTCCACACCAGGGCGTCTGGCAACCCTACTGTACCCTGTCTCTTTCCCCATTTACCGCCTCCTCACTCAGCTCCCCACTGCCTTTTATCCTGTTTTCTCCTCCCGTCTCCTTGCTGCCTCTGTTTCTGTATTGCCCCTCCCTTGTCTCTCCACTGTCGCTCAGTTACTCCTCCTCGCTCTTGCCTTCATGTCACCCTCCAATCTCCCCACTCCTGCTCCCTCTCCCCACTGCCTCTGTTCCCCCCTCTGCCTTTTCACCAGTGTCACTGTGGTGACACAAAAATCCATGCAAGCTGAATGTCTCCTTCATATCTGTGCATACAGACACATCGTTCTTTATGTTTTGAGGGATTTTAAAACCCTGACTCAACACCCTCCCCAGCTTTCTGCTAACATGGGGTTCTTTCCAGGTTTGAAGGAGCCCGTTGCCTAGCTCTGGCTGGCCCTGCTATATAGATTTTTAAACCTGCACACATAGCCGGCTCGCCCACTAGGTGAGCTAGGCACTCACCTAGAGCACGGTGGCTACAGGGGTGCCAAAAGGCGCCCCCCCCGGGTCTTCCCAGGCTTGCTTGAGCGCCCCACAGAGCGCCCAAGCAAGCTGGCGCTGGGAGGGAGGGGGCGGCGGTTTAAACCGCCGCCCCTTCCCGGTTTCCCTGGGGGTCGGCGGGGCTGGTGGGGAGCGAAGAGGCGCCTTCCGGGCTGACCCCTCCCCCTTCCACTGGGACTCCCAGTGCAAAGGCCAGGGAGGAGGTGGCAGCGAAAAGGCACTGAGGGAGGAGGGGAGGGAGTGACTGAGTAAGGGGGGGACCACTGGGGGTAAGCGGGGGGCTTGGCTGAAGGAAGGAAGGAAGGGGACCCCCGAGCCGCGCTGCCCCCTCCCCTCCTTTGGGACCGCAGCCGCCCCGCCCACCACCCTGGAGGGTGGGAGTTGTGTGTGTGTGCCTCAGGCGCCGTTCCCTGGGCCTGGGGAGGCAGCGAGGCACTGCAGGGGGGGCTCCTTCCTGGGCTGGGGGCGGGCCAGGAGGCTCCCCTCCTCCTCCCTCTCCCCACCCATTTGAACCGCGGGTGGGGTGGGGCGACCATGCCGTTGGGCCCGCCGGGGGAGTGAGGCCAGCCAGTCGGCCGGCCACTGCACCACGCAGTTCCCCTCCTCTGCCCGCCCGCCCGCCTGCGCCTGCCTGTGCCTGCCTGCTCCTTTCTGCAGGCTTTCCTTGCAAGGCGTGGGGCTCCGGCAGCAGGTGAGCGGGGGAGGGCGGCTCCTCCTCCTGGGGCCAGGCGGGTGTGGTGGGGGGTCAGGAGGACCCCGACGGCTCTGGGAGGGTGGTGGGTCGTTAGGCCTGGAGCAGGGCGGGGGGTGGTGACGGCGGCTCCGCCCTTCCCAGCTTCCCTGGGGGTCCCGCAGCCGCGGAGCCCCCAGGAAAGCCAGCGCTCCACCGCTGCCCCCGGTCTCCAGGCCCCACCGGGAGGTTGGCATCCCTGGTGGGGGGCACCCCAGGCTGTCCTGCCTAGGGCGCCCAGACACCTGGAGTCGGCCCTGCCTGCACAGAAGACACCCATGGCTGTTTAGAAATAGTTTAAACATACAATTTCAGATCAAGGGGAAAGCTAACGAAACCAGACAATGTTAGACATATTAGTACTCCCATTCCATTCTCCTACCTGTGAAAGCTCAAAAAAATTAAGACCAAATTTAAGACTGCTTCCTGCTGGTTCAGTTCTTTAAAAATAAAACCAAACCCTGACAGCTGCAGTACCAGCCTCTGCCCATTTGCAGAGATGGCGCTGAAGTGCAGCAGAGAGCAGAGGTGTCTCCGGCAGTGTTCCCTCTAAGCTGAGTTAGTGTGAGCTGGCTCACGGTTTTTTAGCCTCTGGCTCACACATTTTTGTCTTCGCTCAGGAAGGATGGCTCCAGGGCAAACTAATTTATGTAGCAGCCAAATCACCTGCTCACAACTTTAATACCGATAGCTCAGAAAGTAGAATTTTTGCTCACAGGACTCCACAGCTTAGAGGGAACAACTGGAACAGAGAAAGAGGCAGCATCCAACTGTCATTAAGAAAAAGCTCATTTATTTGTGAAGGTGATCCAGCAAGTCTTGACTCCCCCCCCCTTCCCCCTCCCTTTAAACGCCATGCTGAAATAGAAGAATCCCTGATCTATGACTAACTGCCGTTTGCTGTGCCGTCTGAATCAGGCACTTCTCTCTTGTCTCCAAAGTAGATTTTAAATCAGTATTAAACTGCAGCTTAGCATTCCTTTACTTTATGAAATGACTGTTGAGATAAAATGGGGTAAATTCCTCCCACCCACCCACTCCTGGCCAGCAATCTAAGTAGAAAATTCGTGCTGAGGGGGGAAAAAATCAAGACACAATGCATACAAAGTTTTGTCAGTTTTAAACTAGGCATACAGGATCAGATGCAAGGTCCGTGAATATTAAAATGTTTTCTGGATCAAATGTATAATTTTAAAAGTAGTCACATTTTACACATACTGACTTGGGGTTTGCTCTGTGGAAGCCCTGCAAACAAGGAATCTGACACAGCTAGAATCAAGTCCATCAGGGCTTTTTTTGTAGAAAAAGCCCAGCAGGAACTCATTAGCATAATAGGCCACACCCAACAGCAGAAACTCATTAGCACATTAGGCCACACCCCCATATCACCAGAAGTGGGGCCATCCAGCCACACCCACCTTTTGCTTATTATTCTGTTTACTTTGTTTGTTGTCAAAACCCAGGGCTTTTTTTGGAGCAGGCACTCCTTTGCATGTTAGGCCACATACCCCTAATGTAGCCAATCCTAATGAGTTTCTGCTGTTGGGTGTGGCCTGTTATGCTAATGAGTTCCTGCTGGGCGTGGTCAACTCAGGAGCCAGCCGGAACTCTGTTCCTGTGCCTAAAAATAGCCCTGAAGTCCATGATAACTTCAGATTTCTTCAGGGGATCGCGTCTCGTAGCACCTTAGAGACAAGGTAGAGTTTCAAAGTATGAGCTTTCGAGGGTCAAAGCTTCCTTCTACATATACCTGATCTCTGACAAAGGGAGATTCTGACTCTCAAAGACTTACACCCCAAAAATCTTCCTGGTTTCCAAGGTGCTATTGGACTCAGTTCTAACTTGATTCTGTAGACCGATATTTATTTATTTTATTAAAATTATGAATCACCCACCCTGCAGAGCAGGCTCTGGGAGATTTACAACACTATAAACAGGTAAAATACACTTGATATATAATTAAAATCACAAATAATAAACATGAAATTAGAACTAATCAGGTTGGGGATAAATAGTCCTCCATTCACAATTTGTGTTTTGTAATTTTGCAATGGCCGATGGCGAATTACAATAAACTAAACTGAACCTAGTCCTCCATTGCTGGCCACAATGCTATCCTGCAGGGCAGGGCGGGGTATGTGGGGGCCATAGAGGGAAAAAAGAGAGAAAGGGTGCCAGTCTCAACCTCAACTAATAGCCTGGTGAAATATCTCTGCCAATATGGCTGAAGAAATCTGGAAGTTAATATAGGTATTGGGAAAGAACTTATGATTTCATGACATTCCCTTATATTTGTCGAGTAATTTGAAGACCTTCCCTAAGGTCACAGATTCCAGTAGCCAGTTCAGCTAGTTGAGACCGCTTGCATGAACCGGTTCAAATTGCTCCTTAGATTAAAACTGTTTGAACTACTCTTCATTCTTCTGGTCTCTGTGTTGGAACCCAGAAACATTATGGGTAAGACGGCAAATCTTTTTGCACAGTGTCTTATGAGCAACCCTCTGCCCTGGCAAACACTAAACAAAGGGAATCTTGATACAGCTGAACTGTCCCATCACATCAGTGGTGTTCTTTTGCACTCGTTTGATCAATGAGCACATTGGGAAAAGACATGAATGAGAAGAAGAAGAGAGAAGAGAAGAGAGAAGAAGAGATTGGATTTATACCCTGCCCTTCACTTGGAGTCTCAGAGCGGCTTACAAACTCCTTTCCCTTCCCCTCCCCACAATAGACACCCTGTGAGGTAGGTGGGGCTGAGAGAACTCTAACACAAACAGCTCTTTCAGGAACAGCTGTGCCAGAGCTTGTGACTGACCCAAGGTCACATCAGCAGGTGCAAGTGGAGGAGTGGGGAATCAAACCCAGTTCTCCCAGATTAGAGTCCGCACACTTAACCACTACATCAAACTGGTTCTCAAAGGACCTCAAAGCTGCTGCCAGCTGTGCGTGTAGTTCCAAATTTGACAATAGAAAACAAAACAACGGAAGATCCCTAATGCATCCTTTCCACGTTGGAAACAAAGGCAAGTAATTTGGAACTCCATGATGGGAGGAGGAAAATCAAGTCAGGCGAAATCCTGGACCTTCCTCCCAGTAAGCAGTCTGGAGCCAATACGTGGCTGGGCAGTGAACTGGTGTCCCAACCCAAGTCAATAAATTTAAGCATTAAAGACTTTGTTGGGCAGGAAAATAGAAAAGACAAAGCACAGACAGATAAAATGTTTCCAGGCTTCTTCCTAGAATTTGTCGCAGAGATCAGACCTTATGTGCTATGTGTGACTCAGATATGTAAGAGCAGGGCTATTTTTAGGCAGGAATGCACAGGAACGGAGTTCCGGCTGGCTCCCAAATTGGCCACGACCAGCAGAAGCTCATTAGCATAACAGGCCACACCCAACAGCAGAAACTCATTAGGATTGGCTACATTAGGTGTGTATGGCCTAACATGGAGTTCCTGTTACAAAAAAAGTCCTGGGTTTTGTCAACAAACAAGGTAAACAGAATAAGAAGCAAAAGGTGGGTGTGGCTGGATGACCACACTTCTGGTAACATGGAGGTGTGGTCTAATATGCTAATGAGCTGTGATGTCAGGGGTGTGGCCTAATATGCTAATGAGCTGTGCTGGCAGGGGTGTGGCCTAATATGCTAATGAGTTTCTGCTGTTGGGTGTGGCCTATTTTGCTAATGAGTTCCTACTGGGCTTTTTCTACATAAAAAGCCCTGTGTAAGAGGTGATGAAGTGGCAGGGCCCAGAGGTAGCGGAATGGACTGCAGGTGGTGAATTCCATGTAGGACTGTTGAAAAAATATTTTTAAAAGTTGAAAACCTGCACAGCTGGAGAAATGTTTCTGCCTCCTCCCTTGCTTGCGGTACTCCTTTTCTATTCGTAAGGCGTTTTTAACATGGAGCTATTTAACATTCCAAAATGTGGTCCTCCTGGGTCTTCCACTTGCTATCTCTGTAGCAGTACATGCCACCACCTCTTTTCTAGAGTTGCCAACCTCCAGGTGGGGCCTAGAGATCTCCAGGAATTAGAGTAGATCTCCAAGTGACAGAGAGCAGTTCTCCTGGAGAAAACGGCTGCCTTGGAGGGTGGACTCTATGGGATTATACCCCACTGAAGTCCTGCTTTTCCTCAAGCCCTGCTCTTTCCAGATTCCACCTCCCATATCTCCAGGGATTTCCCAACCCAGAGTTGGCAACCTTAGTCTTTCCCCAGGCTCCCCCACCGTTTTCATTTTCCATCAAGTGCAGAACGGAACCTTCAAGAGGACATTTCTATAAAGGGAGTGGAGTTGCCGTTTAATTGTCTGTGAAATCTTTAGGCAGTTTCCCCCTCCACCCTCATACCGCATTGTTCATTGGATGTATTTGACTGTCCTTATTATCCAACTGTGTAATCCAGTTTTATTACAGTATTTATTATATGCCTTAACTGGTCTTTATTAGAGTGTTTTGTAATTTTGTAATCTGCTTGGAGTCCCTGTGGTGCCTTCCACACAGAGATGAGATTTTGTGGTTTCTCTGTTGATGATGCGGGTGTAAGGGGGAAGTTACACGGCATGTTTCCCTATAGTTTCGTGCCCCATGGCACCCTCCCCAGGCCACTGGGGTGTTTGTGTTTTTAAAAAAAACAAGCACGAGAATACTGTTATATCACTATACCTTTATAACAATAAGCAGAGCCAGTTTGGTGTAGTGGTTAAGTGTGCGGACTCTAATTTGGGAGAACCGGGTTTGATTCCCTACTCCTTCACTTGCACCTGCTGGATGACCTTGGGCAAGCCATAGTTCTGGCACAGCTGTTCTTGAAAAAGAGCAGTTTCTTTCAGAGCTCTCTCAGCCCCACCTACCTCACAGGGTGCCTGTTGTGGGGAGGGGAAGGGAAAGGAGTTTGTAAGCCGCTCTTAGACGCCTTTGAGCAGTGAAGGGCGGGGTATAAATCCAATCTCTTCTTCCTCTTCCTCTTCTCCTCTGACTCCTCCTCCAGCTCTCAATTGGTTTTAAAGTAAGACTCTGATTCTTTCCCCAATGAAGATATGCTTTTTTCCTTATATCTCCGCAAGGAAAGATGGTAGAATCTTACCTTTTTTTAAAATGAAAGCTGAGAATTTAGGGAACCTGCTAAACCAATAGTAACAATGGTATATAAAGATATTCTAGTGCTGATTTTGTTAAAAATAGAATGCCTCCCAGTGGCATGGGGAGAAAATGGCTGCTGTGGGAATATGGTCAGAGAAAATGGCTGCCAACTTGCCCAGAAAATCTGTCGTCCCCCCCCACACACACATGCAGCAGCCATCTAGGCTTTACTGCAGTCTTTCTCAAAACTCTGGAGCAAAGCAGGTTTCAGAAGGATTGCAGAAAAGCCCGGGAAACCCTTGGAGGTACACTACACAATGATGTGGGGTAGTGGGAAGAACCCCCTTCCCAGAACCGTTGAGTTGGGGGCAGATAACTTGTGTGGGAGACACAATGAGAATGGTGGGTGATAAATGAAGTAAGATGAATAAAATAAGCAATGTGTCAGCTGGGCCTATGCCTTGTGTTGCCACCTCTGGGTTGGAAAATACCTGGAGATTTGGAGGGGTGGAGCCTGGGGAGGGTGAGATATGGGGAGGACCTCGGCCAGGTATAATGCCATAGAGTCCACCTTCCAAAGCATCTATTTTCTCCAGCAGAACTGATCCTGGTCGTCTGGAGATCAACAGTAACAGGAGATCTCCAGGTGCCACCTGGCTGTTGGGAACACTATATTCTGCCCCAACTGTGTCTCTTCAGACTGCAAGTCAGATGGTCCTTCATAACTCCCCTCCTCATTTCACCCACACAGAAAACGAAATGCCAGGATGAAGAGCAGGACGCTTCTCCATAACAAGCTATTTCCCTGAGTTTTATGTCGAAGAGCGTTCAGCCTTGTGTGTCTGCCCCACACACCAGAGGACCACCTCAGGGAGAACGAGGCCCCCATTCCCACCAGTGCCAAGGAAGCCCCTCCCTGTTAATCCCCACATGCCCTCCTAATCTAAGATACCTTTCTTCCAGCCTCATTGTTGTGTAAGTTCATCAGTCTCCGAGCACTCTTTCGGATTTCTCGGGCATCAACAAACCTCCTGGAGAATTCGATGCCGTATCGGATATCGGCGGAGCAGCCTCCCCATTTCCACCCTTCCTCTTGGTTGTAGTAACCTTGTTTCTCTCGATCGCAGCCGCAGTTGCTCAAGTTCCCCTGGCTGCAGGCGGCGGTCACGGCGTGGGCAACCCCAGCAGCGGTGATGGCGTAGGTGAAAGCGGCTTCCCTGCTTCCTGTGGAAATGTTTAAGAACAGGCCAACGTCAGGGGCAGGGAGGAGACAGAAGGAAGCCATGCTTCTTAAGAGACAGTCTCATTCAAGAAAGTGGTCTGGACGGCCCAGCCGGACTCCGCTGCTCAGGTCAACGGTGCTTTTGTTCTGCAACCTGGACTGGGAATCAGCCGCAACTCACAAAGCAGTTGGATGGAGGCAAGAGGCCTCCATGGCTGGTGGGGCCCAGGGACGTGATGCCTTCATTGCAGAGGGCTGCTGGCTCACCAGCGTGAAGGCACAGAGCTTAGGGTTGCCAACCTCCAGGCGGCACCCGGAGATCTCCCGTTATTACAATGGATCTCCAGACAACCGAAATCAGTTCTCCTGGAGCAGAATCTAGTGGGTACTGATGCACCCTGCCCAAATGTGGAGTACACATATTTTTAGAGTTGCCAGCCTCCGGGTGGTGGCTGCAGATCTCTGGGATTACAACTAATCTCCAGACGACAGGGATCAGTTCCCCTGGAGAAAATGGCTGCTTGGAAGGATGGACTCTGTGGCATTACGTCTTCTTAAGGTCCCTCCCCTCCCCAAACCCTGCTTTTCCCAGGCTCAACCCCCAAAATCTCCAGGTATTTCCCAAGCCAGAGCTGGCAACCCTGACAGAACTAGACCCCTGGTTCATGCCTATAACCTCACAGCCATGTGTGCCTCTATGCAATGGTGCTGGAGGTCCCACGCTGTTACTACTTTGTGACGCTTTGGTAAAGATGTCCAGTTCCCACAGCTCACTTACAAAGAGCCACCTCATACACCACCCCTGTTGGGGTTTGGAAAATATGCAAGGTTGCCACATCCGGGTTGGGAAATACCTGGAAATTTGGGGGGGGGGCACCTGAGGAGGGTGGGATTGGGGGAAGGGAGGAAGTTCAATGAGGTGTAATGCCCTAGAGTCCACCTTCCAGAGCAGCCATTTTCTCCGGTGAACTGATCTCTGTCGCCCGGAGATCAGTTGTAGGGTTGGCAAATTATTTACAGAAAATAGTGGGGGAGAGTCGTTTCTTCTCCAGGATATTTGCGCGTGCGCAAAGTGCGCACCGCGATAATGTCACCCAGAAGTGATGTCATCACATTGGGCACGTCGCCAGCTGATGCTCTAGTATTCAGCCTGGAAACTCTATGGTACCATAGAGTTTTCAGGCTGATTGCTAGAGCGTCGGCTGGTGACGTGCCCGGTGCGATGATGTTACCTCCGGGTGACATCATCACACCAGGCACGTCGGCCTGAACCAGGTACTTTGGGGGCAGGGTTCCCCCTGCCGGCCTTTTCTGGACTGGTGGATTGAGGACCTTTTTATCAGGGGAACCTCCGCCCTCCCGGGGGACCTGGCAGCCCTAATCAGTTCAGTGAAGAGGAATTAGAAACATCTCTATTTGGACTTTCCACTTTCTGAGGAATTTGACTCAGACTATTTGGAAAGGTGTATTAATAGGACTGTTTTTGTATTTGGACCATGTCCTTTGGAGTTTCTGATCATCATACTATATTTATGAAAAGCTACTCTATTTGAATAGGTTCTAGATGATTATACTTATTGATCGTTGAATATGTTTTTCATTATTCATGCATGGTTTGATCTTTTGTATCTTTCGGATTACTTACCACCTGGAGGCCGGCAGCTCTAAAAAATATGTGTACCCCCCATTTGGGCAGGGTGCATCATACCCACTAGATTCTGCTCTGGCACTGCTTGGACTTTCCAGGTGGAGTCCTTGCCCTGCTTCTAGGTCTTTGCACATGTAAGATCTCAGGGTCAGTCTCTGGTAACTTAAATTTTAGGGTTTCAGGTCATGGAAGTAGGAAAGGCACTGTCTGAGACCCTTGAGAGGTGCTGGCAATCAGGGCAGACCGTGCTGGGCAAGAGAGGTGGGCAGTCTGCCTCAGGAGAGCCAATTCGGGAATAGCTGCACCCTATGAGTTTATTCCAGAACCAAATAAACTGGGCCAGTTCTTCCTAGCAGGCATTTGCCACACGTTGATCCACCCACCCTACTCCACCCTTCTGTATCACGTGGGGTTAGCTGAGTGCTTGATGAGTCTGAGCCATTGCTCCCTCTAAGCTGAGATAGTATGAGCTAGCTCACAGTTTTTTAGCCTCCGGCCCACACATTTTTGTCTTAGCTCAGGAAGGGATGGCTACAGAGCAAATGGATTTATGCAGTAGCCAAATTGCTCACTCACCACTTTAATGCCAGTAGCTTAAAAAGCAGAATTTTTGCTCACAAGACTCCACAGCTTAGAGGGAGCATTGGTTTGAGCATGAATTTTTGGGGCTCCCTTCAAGTCAGCACAGAAGGGGATCTTTTTTCACCTGCTCCACATGGTTTGTAGATTTTTTTTTTGGAGGGGAGGAACCACAATTAAGTAAGCCTAAGCCATAATTAAGGGCTGCAGGAATAGTGCAGGTTGCGAGAACACAGGCGGGGCTCATTAACTAGTACCCTGAAGGCTATTCCGAAGCCAGTTCATCATTGACTGCAGCAGCTGCGTGGACACCCTTGGTGCTAAACGCCATTAACTAATTCCTTACTTGCTTGAATGGCATGTAGGGGGAGGTTGATGAGGCTCGAGTTCTCCCAGTGCAGATCTGATGTGCAAGCAAGGATAAACAAAGCCAGTGATAGTGCTGACAAAGTTTGGAGTTTGGACATAGCTGCTCCTCAGTTCTGGTACTAATCTTGACTGCCTGTTAGCAATAGCCTGCACTAAAGTGTTAGAATGGTATTTTGATAGTGCAGATTAGCTATACAGAAAACTCACTTTAACCTTCATGCTTGGTGTTGCATGTCTTCATTCAGGGGTATGGGTACAATAGATACGATTAATTTAGCAGAATACACCATGTGAATAGGAGGTAGGGATGTGCATTTGGTTCGGATGAATCGAACCCCCCCACCCCGAATAATGCCTATTTGGCATTATTTGGTCTGACAAAAGCTGAATCAGATTCTCTAATTTGATTCGGTTTAGTTGGCTAATCACACACGTGTCTGTGGCTGATTTATTTCCACTGCGCCACTCTGCTAAGTATCCAACACTTTTGTACAAAAAAAGCACAACTGCACCTCTCTGATGGCTTGTCGAAATTTGTGCAGAAGTGTGTTTTTATCATAATTCTGTTCCATCATTTTCATATCCTGTTTCCCTCTCGTCATTGTTTTTGCAAACCTCCTGCCGTTTCATTTGTGGCTTGGGTTGTCATTACGATTTGCTTAGCCCGTTCCCTGACACATTCATTATGATCTGTGATAACAATATTGCTGCAAATATTGGCTAAGCATGCCTTTATTAGGTTAATGGCTCAGAAGGGTTGGCTAATTGTTCAGATAGAGTCTCCAGATCAGCTTCTGGTAAGTTTCCATAAGATCTTGAAGGCAGCCCCTGCCATCTGAAGGGAGAAGGTGCATGTCTGTGAGCACATAGAAAAAGCAACATCTGTAACTGCTGGTTGAAACAAAGTTAATTCACATTGATCAATTTAATAGGGCTGTGTCGCCTATTGGTGCTTAAAAGGATGAATGGTGGCTGATTTCTTGAATGGTAAGGTGAAAGAAGGATCTGCAAACTTTCATTCAGGGCAGAGAGTGGATACTCTTTTTGCAATAATTTCAAAAATAGGAAGGATTCTTTCCATCACCTTTGATTTACAAAAAAGGGATTGACATTCATTTTTCTAGTTTACCATAAAGAAGGAAAGTAAAACAGAAGCGCATAATGCCAGCCTAATCTCAGCTCTGGGAAATAGAAAGAGCCCTTAAAAAAAAAAAGAAGCCTTCACAGCTGTTACATTTCAATTGATTTTAATAAGATGCCTTAAACCACATCTTAAAAAAATTAACATTTTAAAACATGATGAAAATCAATGCAATACTAGTGCAGAAGAATCACTCAAATTCAGACTTTTTTTGAAAAAGAACTCAGGGAGGAACGAAGCAAGCATTAAAGAATGTAAGGTAAAGGTAAAGGTTCCCTTGCTCAAAAGCCAGTCGAATCTGACTCTAGGGTTGCGGTGCTCATCTCCGTTTCAAAGCTGAAGACCCAGCGCTGTCTGAAGACATTTCCGTGGTCATGTGGCTGGCATGACTAAACACCAAGGCACACGGAACGCTGTTACCTTCCCACCGAAGTGGTACCTATTTATCTACTTGCAATTTCTTGCTTTCAAACTGCTAGGTTGGCAGGAGCTGGAACCAGAGACGGGAGCTCATTCCATCATGCGGCACTCTCGGGTCTCGAACTGCTGAACTACTGACCTTCCACAGCCTGCAGTTCAGCATCTTAACCACTTGAGCCACCACAGCTCCAAAGAATGTAAAAAGAGCCATAAATCAACAGGGTTCTGCATCCATGCTATGCATAGCTACTCCAGCCTCAACTCATTGAAATGAATGGGTTTAGACTGGAGTACCTCTTCTTAGGATTGCACTGTAAAATACATAAATATAGTGATTTACTGGGAACCGGTAACAGAAAATAAGGTCTGTCCCCAGTGCAGATAGTTCTGCAATAACTTTTAAAGATCTAGGGCTGGAGCCAAAGGTTATATTCTACTAGCAGGGGCACTTCCTTTTAACACAGCACGAAGAGCTCTCTGCTGCGGGGGTCCCCAGTGTGGTGCCAGCCAACACCTTTCCTGGTGCCCCCCAAGTGTTTTTTAGGAAGTGGGCCAAGTGGGGCTTTTGCCCAGCAGGGCCTCTGGTTGGCCACTGGCAATCTGATTGGCTTTGCAGATTTTTTTTTAAAAGACTGCCACCACAGCACTGCTGCCACCACTGGACAAGGTGTGACTGAAGGTAAGCTGGGGCAGCCACTTTGTTGCTGGCTCTGCCTCCTGCAGCACCCATTTTGTGGCAGCCATTTTGTGGCTGTGCCCGCCACATTGCGTTAGAAGTCCAAAGGTACCCGTGGCTCAAAAAGGTGGGGGACCCCTGCTGTGCTGGTTCAGGGGGCCTTTTTGCAGTGGGACATACCTTTTCTTGCAAGAGAAAGTTCCTTGCATCCAGCTCCTATTACTTACAATTGCTAATTCAATTTATATCCCTCTTTTGCATTTGTAGGTTCAAGGTGGCTCACACAATGATTGGTATAGCAGAACCCCATGGAAATTCTGAAGGGAAAAACAACAATTGGCCATAAAGCAGAGTGAGAGCGGTTCCTTGGTCTGAATGCAATATAACAGCCAAGAGCCAGTGTGGTATAGTGCTTAAGAGTGTCAAACTAGGATCTGGGAGACCAGGGTTCGAATCCCCACTCATGTCATGGATGCTTGCTGCGTGGCCTTGGGCCAGTCACACGCTGTCAACTGAATATTGCCTCTAATCCCTGAAAACCAAACAAGAACGTGCTGTTGCCGAAAATCCGACTGGGTAATAGGTCAAAGAAATCCCATCTAACTCCCCTGCTAAGAGCTACTATTTGAACAATAATTAATACCACCATGTGTGCCCACTTGATCAGTAGACGACAGAAAAGCAAACAATGGGAAGAAAACATGATTACAGGCTTTATGAATGGTCAAAGTAAAAATAACTTGTAGAGGGAAGTGAAAGGGGACAAATATGCTCAGGTATCACTGCTTGTATCAGGCTGTCCCGGTGCACAAATGTGCTAGAGAAAGAATTTGTAGGACAGAAGGAGAATGACAGAGCAGATGCAGAACACCCATTCACATGGGCCAGAATGCAGTGGGAGGCTCTGCTAAGCAAGGATCTGTGATGCAATTCCAACCTAAATCTCAGGGAACTCTGTTGCTAGCTACATTTTGCTCATCTTCTATATGTCCGTGTTGTGGCAGGGAAGCCTACTTGGCTTTCCAGCAAGAGCAGGTGCTAGTCCTGACGTGGATAGCTCAGGTCTCAGATGCTAAGCAGGGTTGCCCCTGACTAGTACTTGGATGGGAGATCTCCAAAGAATACCATGGTCACAACATGGAGCCGGGCAATGGTAAACCGTCTCTTGCCTTGAAAACCCCACAGGATCACCATAAGTCAGCTGTGACTTGAGGCACTTCCCACCCCCAAGATCAGGGGCTTACCAGATGGTGTGCATTAGCCACACATGGCCATTCCAGGCGACCCCACACCCTGCAGCAGGACCCTTCGGCTTTTGAACTGGAGCAGGAAAGTTAATTCAGCATGATTTCCTTGTTATAGTCTCCTCGTTTTCCCAAACGAAAAATTATTTTGCCTTTGTTTAAATTGGGTTTGCCTAAAGTTATTCAATGCCCCCAGCCTAAATTAGCAATAATGGTTTTCCTTACACACACACTCTTTAGAAAAGAGTTAAAATAAGATAAATGGATTTTGAAAACATTATTAGCCAGAATTTTGATCAATCTGCCATGTCCTTAGAATTTACTCAGGATCAAGTGCCATAATATTAAACAAATCAAAGGCGGCTTACTTTGTCCTTCCGTATGCCTGTCAGTGGGTGAAGATGCTTTTCTTATGTTTCTTGCTTATATGTTTTCCTACCTAGCCCTACAGATAGGAAATCATGGAAATATACATGGAAATGAATGATGCTGAAGTATTATTTTACCATATTTTGATTTGTTATGATACTTTTCGGCTATGATACTCTTTCATGTTTTGTATTCTTTTGTTATGCAGTGCCCTTAGAATGTGTTTAACAAATGATGTTTTATGCTTCTCACCTTTCTCTTTGTCCTTTTTCATTTCGTATCACCTTAAATGGTAAAATAAAAATATATATTTTTTAAAAAGTAGGTGAAGATGCTGGAAACTGTCTTTAGCCTGTTCAATTAGTATTAACAAGATCACATTGATTTTTATCATATGTATCTTACATAATTATTGATAAATTTTTGAGACAGCCACAGCAGTAAACAGTTCCTGTAAGAAGAACTGCTACTTGAACTCATGCAATGATTGTCTATTCTGGCGAATGATTTTTCACCATTGAATTCACCCAGAACTAACCCAGATGTGATTTATATAGCTCATTGTCACAGGGTTGCCAGGCCAGCCCCTCTGGTTTGGGTTGCTAGGCTCCGAGTAGCGTGTGAGGTCACTTCTGGGGGGAACACGGAAGTGACATCATGTCTCTCAAGGGATCAGGAGAAACTGTATGGCAAAATAGGATTCAGGGGTCTGCCTTGCAGTGGCTTTCCTCTTTCCTTCAAAGGGACAAAGGGTGGCATTAGGGGAACAGCTGTCCCGAAGGCACTTGCTGGTTTGTGGACTGCACCAAGGGGCGGTACTTTCCCCGATGTTATTTAACATCTATCTGTGTTCCCTTGCCCAGATTGCCCGGAGGCATGTATGCAGATGACACCCAGCTCTGTCTGCTGTTGGGCAGGCAGTCTGACTCCAGACCGGAAGATTTGGACCTGGTGCTACAAGCCATGGCTGGTTGGTTTAGACCCAGCCAATTGAAATTGAATCTGATGAAAATAGAGGTCTTGAGCTTAAGTCGGGATGGTCCATGGTTAGTGATCCCACTCCCGACCTTCAATGTGGCACTGTTGGTGCCAGCGCCAGAGGTTAGGAGTTTGGGAGCACTCTTGGATGCCTTCTTAATGATGGAGGTCCAAGTAGCAGCCACTGCTAAGTCAGCCTTTTACTACTTTTGGCTGATTAGACAGTTGGTTTCCTTCTTCGAATGCAATGGCTTGGCAACAGTGATCTATGCAATGGTCACCTCGAGACTAGACTACTGTAATACTCTCTACATGGGGCTGCCCTTGTCCCAAATCCAGAACGCTGCAGCCAGGCTGCTGTTGGGCTCCCCATGCGGGAGCACATCCAGCCTATGCTAAAAGCACTGCACTGGCTGCCTATAGTGTACCGAATTCGCTTCAGGGTGCTGGTTCTTACCTTTAGAGCCCTTTATGGTCCGGGGGCCTACATACCTGAGGGGACTGCCTTTCCCCACACATCCCCCAGAGAGCGCTGCATTCAGGGTCTCAAAACTGTCTGGCCCTCCTGGGTCCCAAAGATGCCAGGCTGGCTACGACCAGGGCCTTCTCAGTGACATCTCCGTGCTCGTGGAATGAGCTCCCAGAAGACATTAGGGCTCTGTGGGACATTTTACAGTTCTACCGGGCCTGCAAGACAGAGCTCTTCCACCAGGCATTTGACCAAGGAGCCGCACCATAGGCCAGCACGAATGGACCGTGATAATAGTCCCTACCACCAAAGCCAACTGTTTATGAATTAGGATTGTTCTGCTACCAAGACGATTTGTTATTACGTTTCGCCATCGCTATATAACACTGTATTTTCTGTTAAATCCCTGTCAATAAGTTTAGGACCTCATCTACCATTCCAGTGTATTTGAAAAAGTGTACCTTGCACACGAAAGCTCATACCTTGAATAAACCTTTCTTGGTCTTAAAGGTGCCACTGGGCTCTAAATTTGTTCTACTGCTTTGTATGTGTGAGGCTTTCTTACCAACTTTGCAAAGGTTCCTCCAGTGTTTTTTTGGTTAAGGAACATATGATTTACTAAATTGGCTGTTCGTTAAGGAAGAGAGAAGGAGAGGAAGGATGCTACATGTGTCACTTCAATGTTAAGGCTGTGCTTTGCATTTCCCACTTGTAAGGAACTGGACGAAATGACCAACCCTCTCATCTGTAATTGCAGGGAAGGGTTTTCCACGGCAGGGTAACCACACACAAATGCTCGAGCGTGCTGAAAACCAGCCAGATCCTAAATGTGCAGGTTTCAGTGTATTTAATGCATCTGCTGATTACATTCCCAGTGTTTATATTTCAATTGAGTATGTATATATCTGATAGAATGAGGGTTGCCAGCCTCCAGGTAGTGGCTGGAGATCTCCTGGGATTACAACTGATCTCTAGGTGACAGAAATCAGTTCACCTGGAGGAAATGCCTGCTTTGGAAGGTGGACTCTATGGCATTATACCCCACTGAAGCCCCTCCCCTCCCCAAACCCCGCCCTTCTCAGGCTGCACCCCCAAAATCTCCAGGTATATCTGAACTAGGGTTGCCAAACCCCCTAGTTTGCCAGGGGTCCCCCTCTTTTTGGGGGGTTCTACCCGACGCCATCCAGCTGGCCGGTGGGAGAGGCCCTGCCCCCAAGCCCCAACATCCACAGCCACCCCTCTCCCTTCTCTCTCCCTTCTCCAACACCCGCAGCCACCCCTTTCTGCGGAGATTGGGCGTGCAAAGCCTTCCATCTCCCTGCATTTAAAGGGACTCCTTTTAAGTGCAGGGAGCTGGCGGACAGGTATCCCCAATGTGACATCATCATGTTGGATGCCCCGCCCCCTCTGGGAATGCCCCCCAAAGTCCCCCACTGTGGGGCACAGGTGGACTTGGCAACCCTAATCTGAACCCAGAGCTGGCAACCTTAGTTAGAATCAAAATGGAGATTATAAGTTCCTCAGATCAGGGACTTTCCTTTCCTTTCCTGGTGTAAAGCGTACCGATGCAGTCATAAATCAATAATAACAATGATAATATCACATATACTTGGGCCTTTTCCACACTAGCTGTCTGTCCTGGGTTCAATGCTACGGGGAAGGATTTTCCCCTCCACTTCTCCACAGCATTGTGGTGCATTCATTCATGTCCTGGGGGTTTTCTAGCATTTCTCTGATCCTCCTAAACCTGCTTTGTTCCATAGTTTTAGGAAAGAGTGTTGGCTGCTGTGTGGTTGGGGAAATTTAGATTCCCCCCCCTCCCCGCGCATGGTAGCTATTTTCTCTGACACTGCCCTGGCAGCAGCCATTTCCTTCCCTCACAACTGAGGGATTCCCCCCCCCCAATATCTAGCAGGGAAATAGAAACTCTAGAATGCAGAAATAAGGGGAAAGGTATATCTCCCCAACAGAAAGAGCCAGAGAAAATGAAAGCTGTGAATTCAGAGAAACCGTTACGCCTATTGTTATACCATTATAGCAATATATCAGTGCTGATTTTTTAAAAATTGCCAAAGCCCTGGTGTCTCGGGGTTTGTCTGTGCTAAGATTCTCAACTTCAGGCTGGGAAATTCCAGGAACTTTGGGCATGGAGAAGGGATGCCAGCCTCCAGGTGGGGCCTGGGGATCCCATAGAATTAGAGCGCATCTCCAGACTACAGGGATCAGTTCTCCTGGAGAAAGTGGCTGCTTTGGAGGATAGCTCTATGACACTGTATCTCACTGAGGTCCCTGTCCTCCCTAGAGCTGCCAGGTCCCCTCGTCACTCCAGCAGGAGGATTGGGGGGCATTCCAGGGTGTCCCCGATGCAATGATGTCACCTGGAAGTGATATCATCATGCTGGTGACGTTGCACCCGTGACACTTTAGTTTGAGGGCAAAGCAAATTGTAAGCAAATTTACCATAGAGTTTTGCCCTCAAACCAGAGTGCCCCCTGTGGCATTCCAACATGATGACATCACTTCCAGGTGATGTCATCACATCAGGGGCATCACAGCAGGACATCCCTGTTTGGGAGCAGGGTTTCCCCCACCGGCCAGCTGGCCTGCAGTGGGCTGAAGTCCTGGAAAGTGGAGGAAACCCTGCCCTGACCTGGAGACTGGCAAGCCTAGTTCTCCCTAGGCCCCATTTCCAATCTCCAGGAGTTTCCCAACCTGGATCTGACAACTCTACCCCTCCATCCCCTGCTGGCGGCCAAGGGGACCTGGCAACCCTAGCATGGAGCCTGGGGAGAACAGGGAATGGGAGAGGGGAGGGACCTCCACAGGGTATAATGAAGAAGAAGAGGAGGAGGAGGAGGAGGAGATGATTGGATTTACACCCCACCCTTCACTATCCAAGGGAGTCTCAGAGTGGCTTACAAACTCCCTGCCCTTCATTATCCAAAGGAGTCTCAGAGCAGCTTACTAACTCCTTTCCCTCCCCCTCCCTACAACAGACACCCTGTGGGGTAGGTGGGGCCGAGAGAGCTCTGAGAGAAACTGCTCTTTTTCAAGAACAGCTGTGTCAGAACTATGGCTTGCCCAAGGTCATCCAGCAGGTGCAAGCAGAGGAGTGGTGAATCACACCCGGTTCTCCCAGTTTAGAGTCCACGCACTTAACCACTACACCAAATGCCATACACTAGGGTTACCAGATGTCCTCTTTTTAGATGATATGTCATCATCTTTTTTTTGGTATCTCTCCCCTTTTGGGCTTTTTTAAAAAAAACCTGATGAAAATGTCCTCTTTTTGGGTGGGAAGGTTAGGAATATTCCTAGTCAGTAGCAATTATCACTGTTTAAATGGTAGGTTTATTTTAAATGAGATTTGTCATAGTGGTCACTTGTCTGAAGTAGTGGGTCGGGAAATATGTCTTTTTTGCTTTTCAAAATATGGAAACCCGAGTATAATGCCATATTGGCCTCCCTCCAGTGCAGCCGTTTTCTCCAGGGGATCTGATCTCTGCAGTCCGGAGATCTGTTGTAATTCTGGGAGAGCTCCAGGCCCCATTTGGCTGCTGGCATGGCAACCCTCGGGGGAGGGCCATGGCAGGGTCGCTGCTGCAGGGAAACCTGCCACGTCGAAGCCCCACTGCTGCACCAGCACTGGGAGACAGGCCCATAGCTACAGTGGGGCATCTCGGGGCTAGGCCCCCTGACTTACTGGCAAAGCCCCACAACTTCCCATCCAGCCAAGGGCCCCCAAGCAGGTGTGGGAAAGAAGCCAAGTATTCCTGCACAGCTGTCTGGCACGAAGGACCAGCTACAGTGGCCAGGTGGAGCCAGACAACACCTCTTTATTTCCCCCAGAAACTGAATTAAATTACTTTTAATTCGATTAGCCAGTGCCCCCTAAGAAATTTAAATGCCACCTAACTTAAAAGATCCTGGCTACGGGTCTGCTGGGGGAAGCACACAAGCCCTTCCTCATGCAGAAACCACACAGAATATTAATGTTCCAAACACACCTTGAAATCAGAAATCAGCATTTCACATACTTCAATGTGCAGCTTCGATGCCTATCGATCAGCCCACAAATGAGCTGGAGGCAAAATCTTCTTTGGCCCTTTCCGCACCCGTATTTTGCCTGGGTTTCTGAGCGCATCCTATTCTTCCATTCTGCATTCCCTTCCAGTCTGCTTTCACTTCCAGATTGTGTCGGGGCTTTCTCTTGTTTCTGCATTTGTTTTACAGGAATCTGCATTCAGATCACTTCCAGCAGACGGTTCCCCACAGTTACCAAAACTCCATTCTGCAATTCTTTGGTCTCATCCGCTTTCAAATCGCTAATCCTTTCTCAAGTGGAGTTGTTCCTGCAGGTATTTAAGTGCTGCCCACTGCCCTCCCCCATTTCTGCCTCTCTCTCTTTAGGCTGACGCTCCCTCCCTGTTCAGTTTTCTTTCCCTCCTTCTCCAAAGACAAAAGAGGACATGTCCTTCCGCTCAGGCAAACTTTTAAAAAGTCAGAGAGAGCATAAGAAGGAATCAGTAAATATGAAGGACTAGGGGATTCTCTAGAGGAAATATGGTATTATCAGTTCAGGTTCCCTGCAATGCCCTGGATAGTACCTCAGCTTTCTCTCTCCAGTATTGGTTCCAGCTGGCAAAGCAGCCACACCTTTATGCCATGGAGTGAACTGCTTTCTCTGAACTCAGCTTTTGCCTTGACGCTGGCAACTGAGGGAGCCAGTTAGCACTTCGTGGGCAGCCAGACAGGATGCTGGCTGGTAGGGGTACCAGGCTCCAGGCGGGACCTGGGGATCTCCTGGAATCACAGTTCATCTCTAGACTACAGAGACCAGTCTTCCAGAGAAAATAGATACTTTGGAGGGTGGACTTTATGGTATTGTACCCCACTGAGGTCCTAGTTCTCTCCAGGCTCCATCCCCAAATCTCCAGAAGTTTCCCAGCCTGGAGTTGGCAACCCCCCCCTCTTCTGCTGGTGGCCCAGGGGAACCTGGCAGTCCTACTTGGCATGGAATTCCAGGCTGTTGGGCCTCTTTCAGTTCTCCTGCAGATCTTCACTTAAATCATTGGCCTAGGTTAGCAATGTCCTAAGTGTACTCCAGGTCATCCAAGGATCCTTGGGAGTTTATCAGGGGTTCCATAGACAGGAGATCAATAATGGCGGAAAGCTTCCCTGATTGATAGACGTTTCACTGGCAGTTCGGCTTGGCAATGCACAGCCCTAGAATAGTTTGGTGCACATTCTAAAGCCCGTTCTCAATGGCCACAGGACAAGGAGGAGGCCAAACAGGTGGGACCAGCATCCCGCACAAAGTGAGAGTAGGGCATGTTCTGGAGGGCACACCTGGCATTATAAAAAAGTCCATGGCCAGCAGGCAGGTAAAAATAAATGGTTCCTTGGAGCAAGAGAATTTACAGCCCCCTCAACAAGGATCTACCCCCCACACCCAGAATTAGGATTTTGATAACAAACAGCCTTTCGTGCTAAAGTGCATCCACGGCTGTCAGACATCTAGAATAAGGAGCTGCCACCAGCTGGTGGAACTCTCTGCCAAATAATGTCAGGGCCCTGTGGGATCTTGTGCAATTCCACAGGGAATTGCGTAAGATCAACACTGAGATTCTACTAATGTTGTGCCCAGTAAATGTAATGTTTTGTGTTTTGTATTTGTGTTTTGTATTTTAGGAGTTCAGTTAGGAGCCGACCCGGGGGAGAGTGCCCTGCCCCCTGAAATTCTTAAAGCAGCCTGAGCCACCCGTACAACATCGAATTGGGACTGACCACTAGGATGGCATGGAAGTCTGAATGCCATCTTAGATGTAATGTTAAATTGGTAACTGGATTATTATTGTTAGCACCTTTTAATACTGTGATTGTTATGGTTCTTAGGATTATTATGTTATTTATTGTTGTTTTTATGCTGTTGTAAGCTGCCCTGAGCCAGCCATGGCTGGGGGGGCGGGGTATAAATGTAATAAATAAATAAATAAATTTTATGGCACTGTGTCTTGTACATCTCCCAGAGCCTGGTGCAAGCTGCAATGGGGTGATTAATAAATCCAATGGAGGAGGAGGAGGATGGGGTAGGAGAGAGAACTCCAGTCTCCAATATTTTGATGGGGACTTAACACCATCAGTCATAATTGAAGATTTGTCAGTTTGTCAATTATTTGTTTGGTAGATATTTTTCACAATTTTAGCCTGTGATACCAATATCTGGTCCAGATTTAATAAAACCTTAAAGACACTAGGGTTGCCAGGTCCCCCCCCCCCGGTCACCAGCCAAGAATGGGGTGGTGGTGGAGGTTGGGTTGCCAGCTTCAGGTTGGGAAACTCCTGGATATTTGGGGGTGGAGCCTGGGGAGGGGAGGGACCTCAATGGGGTGTGGTGCCATAGAGTCTGCCCCCCAAAGCATTCATTTTTCCCAGAAGAACTGATTTCTGAGGTCTGAAGATGAGCTGTAATTCCCGGAGGCTGGCATCCCTAGAAGACACATAAGAAACAAATAAAAAAAACAGAGACCAAAACAATCTTAAAAGGTAGCCCAGAGTTAAAACAGTAAATGATTAAACAACACATTTAGCACTCCAAACATAAAGCCTCACAAAAATGTAAACCCCCCCCGAAATAACCAATATTTAGCTAGTTTTCCAAATGCTGCTCCCTACAGGAGAGAGTAATCAGTCAATCCTAAATGAAATCAACCCTGACTGTTCCTTGGAAGGCCAGATACTGAAGCTGAAGCTCAAGTACTTTGGCCACCAAATGAGAAGGGAGCGTTCACTGGAGAAGACCCTGATGCTGGGAAAGACTGAAGGTCAAAGAAGAAGGGGACGGCAAAGGATGAGATGGTTAGAAAGTGTCATCGATGCAACGAACATGAAATTGAGCAGACTCCGGAAGATGGCGGAAGACAGGAGGGCCTGGCGTGATGCGATCCATGGGGTTGCAAAGAGTCAGACTCAACTGTGTGACTGAACAACAAGAATTGTTAGCCGTCCTGAGCCTTAGAGGAGGGTGGGATAAAAACTGAATTATAAATAAATAAAAATAAATAAACAACAGGAGGGAGTTCCCTTGGCTTTGGAGCTTTTCTCTACCTTAAGAAGTCTCTAGGGCTGTGGTCACACACATTAGATAGTTCACTTTCAATCCACTTTCAGTGCACTTTCCAACTGGATTCTACTGTGTGAACTGGCAAAATCCAGTTGGAAAGTGCATTGAAAGTGGATTATTTAGTGTGTGTGACCACAGCCAAAGTGGCTTACAATCGCCT
This sequence comes from Gekko gecko, assembly GCA_029375565.1. Lineage (NCBI taxonomy): Eukaryota > Metazoa > Chordata > Lepidosauria > Squamata > Gekkonidae > Gekko > Gekko gecko. The sequence goes on from JAPDNY010000014.1 coordinate 46,314,651, forward strand.
TCCCTTCCTCTCCCCGCAACAGGCACCTTGGGAGGCAGGTGGGGCTGACAGAGTTTTGAGACAACTGTGACTGGCCCAGGGTCATCCAGCAGGCTTCATGTCGAAGAGCGGGGAAATCAAAACCAGTTCTCCAGAGTCCACTGCTCTTAACCACTACCTCACGCTGGAAGCTAAGAATGTTTCTGGACCGTTAGAGGTACAGATTCTCAAATGCCAGTCCTTGCTGCTCAGATAGACTGCTCCTGCTCCAGCTCAGCAAATGTTGAGCAAAAAAACCTTGCTCTCTGCTGTTGACCAGTCTCACATATTTCCTGTTTTCCCCTCTCCCACCTACATTCTTCAACAGTGGAATGTGTTGCGGTGTGCCAGGCCCCAGGCAGAAAGGCTACAGCCACTCAGGCTGAAGTAATTCTCTGAGCAAAATGGGGTCTGGGTTCCCATCTGCCATTTTGAAATGATCCTTTATTCCATACTGAAGAAGGGTGGGATGAAAAAAATAAAATAAAGGAAGGCAGTGGGTAGTTTCATTCATCCCTAGTAGGGTTGCCAAACTCCAGGTGGCGCCTGGAGAACTCCTACTACTACAGTTGACCTCCAGATAACGAAGATCAGTTCCCCCGGAGAAAATGGCTGCTTTGGAAGGTGAACTCTATGGCATTATACCCTTCTGAGGTCCCTCCCCTCCTCAAAGCCCACCCTCTCAGGCTCCACCCCCCCAATCTCCAGCATATTTCCCAACCCAGAGCTGGCAACCCAAGTGAAAATGCACTGCCCCCTTACTACGGCACCCCAATGAAATACCTAGAACATTAATGGACTTTGAAGAAATGGTATAGTCCCGTGTGTTTCCACTGAGATTCCCATCACATATCATCAAGGTATTGCTACCAGGGTAGCAAAGGGTTACAGGAGGAATCAGAAATCTGTTACGCAACTGGCAGCTTCATGTGCCATGGTGCCTGTGTGTGTAAAGTGCCCTCAAGTTGCAGCCACCTTAGAGACCCCAGTGAGGGGCTTTCAAGGCAAGTGAGGAGCAGAGGTGGTTGGCCATGGCCTTCCTCTGCAGAGTGTCCCTTGGTGGTCTCCCCTCCAAGTACCAACCCTGCTTAGGCTATTCCATGCTACCTCTCCCTTCCCCAAGTTTTTTTAAGGACAGAACAAATGAGTTGGGTGACATCTGGTGCACAGCAAGCAATATTAGAAGGCTGGTTGTAAAATGACCCAACACCACCATCGTTTTCCCGAAAGCTGTACATATCCCTGCATAGTCCATCGTGTCCGATCTTAGAAAATGATGTGCAGACTGGGACACAGGATGTGGACAGTAATACCATAAAGAACTCAAGGGAGTTCTTCAGCCTCAGTGCAAGCCCAGCTTTATCTCATCTGTGCAATTTGTAGGACAAGACTGTGTGTGTGTGTGTGTGTGTGAGAGAGAGAGAGAGAGAGAGAGAAAGAGAGAGAGACATCCTATCATCAACAGCCTTGCTCAAGTCTTGCAAACGTGGCTTCCTTGACTGAGTCAATCCATCTCAAGTAGGGTCTTCCTCTTATAGATATTACCGGCCCACAAAGCAAGTGCAGGTCTTGTGGAAACCACAAAAGGCAGGAGAAGCAGCTGGACAGGACGGAAGAACCCACCCCAAATCACTCTTGCCTCTGACCTCCACAAGCTTCCTTCTTCCAACCATGGAAACACTCATCCATTTCTACATCTATCCTCCAAGTTGTTTATTTTTTAAAGGAAACTGTCTTTTAAAAATTGCAAGGGACTGAGGGAAGACTGGGTGCTGCAAAGCCACAGAGGAGGAGGAGGAGGAGGAGGAGGAGGAGGAGGAGGAGGAGGGGAGTTGGTTTTAGACCCTGCTCTTCACTACCCGAAGGAGTCTCAAAGCGGCTTCCCTTCCCCTCCCCACAACAGACACCCTGTGAGGCAGGTGGGTCTGAGGGAGTTCTGAGAGGACAGTGACTGGCCCAAGACCACCCAGCAGGCTTCATGTGGAGGACGAGTGGGGAACCAAACCCAGTTCTCCAGCTTAGAGTCTGCTGCACTGAACCACCACACCACGCTGGCTTGACAGAGCTGGCTCCTGAAGGAGGGTCACTTCCAGAGCCAAGCCACCCAAGGCCCTGCTTGGGGAGAGCACAGCCGTTGGAGCAATGACTGGCATCCCCTCTGGGACCTATGGTACCCCCATGTGGGTCTCAACCAAGCCAGCCAGAAACAAGTGACACAGGAAGAGTAATAGGCGCTCCTTGCCTGGAATGACACAATGCCTTAGAAAGGCCCTGCCCCAAAGAGCATGCTTAAATAAACTCACTGAGCCGTAAGCTGGCCCTTCTTCCAGAGACGTGTCGCAATGGGCCAGCCTGCAGAAGGGAATCATTCCTGGGGAGGGGCTGTGGCTTAGTGGTTGAGCATCTGTTCGGCATGCAAAAAGTCCCAGGTTCAATCCCTGGCACCTCCAGGGAAAAAGACTAGTCAGTAGCTGATGAGAAAGACCACTGCCTGAGACACTGGAGAGCAGCTGCACGTCTGAGTAGACAATACTGACCTCGATGGACCTTATATTCAGGGGAAGAGGAAAGAGGAGGAGGACGAGAGGAGGAGGAGTTGGATTTATACCCTGCCCTTTACTCGGAGTCTCAAAGCAGCTTACAATCGCCTTTCCCTTCTCCTCCCCACAACAAACACCCTGTGAGGTAGGTGGGGGCTGAGAGAGCTCTTTCAAGGACTGCCCTTGAGGGAACAGCTCTGGAAAAACTTGTGACTGATCCAAGATCACACCAGCAGCTGCATGTGGAGGAGTGGGGAATCAAACCTGGTTCTCCCAGACTAGAATCTGCGCTCCTAACCACTACACGAAACTGGCTCTCCAGATTCATGGGCTTCTTAGACAGTGGGAAGTATGTCCCTCCCTTTGCTTTCTCTGCTATAGCGGCCGCCTTCCCTTCTCTCATCACAGGCAACATGATATTGAGCTCAGCTTCTTCTCTCTCCGTGAACGAGTCACTAAGTAAAGTTTCCCAGCTTCCAGGCTGTCTGATGATTGTCTGCCTTCCAGCTGATTTACTGCTTCCAGGACAATGAACGAAACACCATCCATTTGTTCCAAGGGGGCCACTTAGCATTACCTCAGCTTGCTGGCTGGGGGGGGCACCTGCTTCAATGGGGCTGAAATCATTCCACGCTTTCCCTTTGTTACATATTCCAGCAGCGTTAAATTTAGACTTAGTCCGCCAGTGGCTTGTGCCAAAGTCAGAATACTGTTCTGGTTCTATCAGGACAAGGTAAGTGTTTTCATCCGATTGTTGGCCACATTCTTTTAGTACACAAAATAGTGACTTACAGCTATCCATCCCATGTGGCTGCCTCTCTCATTCGTCATTAATGGCAAAGGCAAGTGAACTGTACGGATCTAGAACGTGCACTGCCTCATGGGAATTGTAGTTTTACCCTCCTCCTACACACTGTATGTCCTGACTGCACAGACTCATAGAGAGGATGAACGGCAAGGGGGCAAATCCTACGGTCATTTTAGTGGCCTGACTATGACCATGGGTAAGACATGCCTTCACTGGCAACTGAGAAAGGTCCATATGCCAACTGCATAGGTGCAAAAGCCACCACAAGGTTACCTGTGTAGCTTATTTATCAAGGCATACCTTGTAGCTCATTTCATATTTAGAAAATGGAGATGCCACCGCCCCAGAGACCTGCTCAAGGCAGCTCACAAAGTAAACTTAACTGGCAAGCTGGAAAGTGTGAGAAGATGCAGTTCTTTCAAGTCCTCCCCTGGCCCAAGGCATTTAGGGACTTAAAAGTAAGACTAAGACTTTGAATTGTGCCAGAAACAGATGGGCAGCCAATGCAAATCTTCCAGCATAGGGGCAGTACAATTCCCGTATTTGCCTCCCAACAATATTACATTTTGGACAAGCTGGACCATTTTCAAAGGCAGCCCTACACAGAGCGGATTACAGTAATCTAGCTTGGATGTAATCAGAGCAGCGATCACCATGCCTAGATCACACTTTTCAAGGAATGCCCAAACACTGTGTAGAAAATCTTGTAGAAACTCCTACCAGATGCACAGGCACGAAGCTGCTCAGCACAGCATCTGGTTCAAACATTACGCTCAGCAGGTAAGCTGGTGAGAGGCTTGATGCAGGCACAGACTAGCAGTCTGATAACAGTAAATTCAAATAATAAGTGCAGTTTTTTGTGTGCCACTTCACAGCATTCCATATACTAAATACAGAGGCCAGTGTGGTGTAGTGGTTAAGAGCCAGAAACTCTAGACAGGAGAACTGATTTTGATTCCTCACTCCTCCAACTACTCCACATGAAGCCTGCTGGGTGACCTTGGGCCAGTCACAGTTCTCTCAGAACTTTCTCAGCCCCACCTACCTCTCTGTCGTGGGGAGAGGAAGAGAAGGCGATTGTAAGCCGCTCTGAGAAAAGCAGGGGATAAAAACCAACTCTTCTTCTTCCGCAGCTCTTTCTTCCTTGCAAAATTTGGTGTTCCTATGAATAATCTATTTCCCCTCCCTCTTTATTCTCTTCCAAAGTGTTTCCAGCTTCCTGTCTTCTTTGCTTCCCCCCTCCTTCCATAATGTATTTATTGGATTAAGTACAAAGATAAAAACCCCAAATCCTCTCATAATAAATCCACAGATGTTTTTACAATAAACATACCATCAACCTGACATTAACAAAACCCATTAAAAATGACTAAATAACAGTGACAATAAGAAGACAATACAAAAAAATGACAGTAGGGGAGGAAGGAACAAGACAAGCAAAGCCGGTAGAAGTTTTTGCACATTGGCTAAGTCAGTTCAGGATTTCTCTGAAACCATTTCCTAACTGAGCTATATCCTCAGGATATATGATTCCATTCTCTAGTCTATGGTTCTATTGTCTCTTGCTCTGGATGGCAGGACTAGATCTAATGGGTGGGGATTACAAGGGAGTCGATACCGGCTAAATATCAGGAGAAACTTCCTAACTGTAAGAGTGGTTGAGCAGTGGAACAGACTGCCTCGGGAGGTGGTGGTTGCTCCTTCGCTGGACGTTTTCAAGCGGAGGCTGGATGACCATCTTTCAGGTATGTTGTAGGGCTATCCAGGGCTCTTTCAGTAGCAGGAACTCCTTTGCCTATTAGGCAACACACCCTTAATGTAGCCAATCCTCCAAGAGCTTACAGTAGCCCTGTAAGAAGAGCTCCATAAGCTCTTGGAGGATTGGCTACATTAGGGGTGTGTCGCCTAATATGCAAAGGACTTCCTGCTACAAAAAGAGCCCTGGGGCTATCTTCCAGCTATGCTCCTGCAGAGTGCAGGGGGTTGGACTAGATGGCCTGCAAGGTCCCTTCCAACTCTAACATTCAATTATTCTATGATTTTTGAAGAGTTTTGTCTATACCATGGAAGCACAGAAAAGACTCAGAATTAGATGTTCGGTGCAAAATGCCTCATCTAAAAATGTTTCCAGCTCTTATAGCCTTGAAGATCAACTTGAAAAAAAGCAGATTTAGATACTACTCAAGGTGTGTGGTATCCACCACAGCTGCATCGCCGCTTCCCCTTTGCTTGTTGATGTGCAGTAATCCTAAATGCAGGGCTTCCTCCTCTGATCCCAATCCACTTCACTGGCTGCCACTTTAATGACAAGTTTGGCATTTTATTTTTTGACATGTTACCAGGGAAGGAGATGGCATGAAGCAGCTGCCAAAAGTGTGTGGGCAAGGGGGATGTGCAGATAATTATTATCGACCCAATTCAAATCACTACTGTCATTTCCAACATTTGGCGACTATAGGAAACCTCATTGTGCAGTCTCTGTGGAGTGTGTTTTCAAGTCCCCAGGCAGCAAGAAGGGCTGCAAGGATAGAGTGAGTCAGCAGATGTTTACCTGAGATGGACATCATCCCACCAGAACAGCTGACAGATATTACCAGTGAATAGGTCCGTCCAAACTGGCACTTCTACACCCAGTGCTTCCAACATTCCCCCTATCATTGTACCACCTCAGACTATGGGGTGGGTTTCTGATTCTGTATTGTGCATGAACTATTTCCTTATCTGGGGCAAGGACAAAGTTTTGCTTGCACCTATTGGTAGGACGGCAGACCAAGCTGCTCAGATGGGGGAGGGGACACATACCCACAATAGACAGTGCATCTGCCCTGCAGTGGATCACAGAGGCAACTGCTTTTCTGGCATTAGTTTGTATGCACAGCTGGCTGTGAAGGCAGGGATGGATAGAGGCAGTGTTTCCTCTAAGCTGAGTTAGTGTGAGCTAGCTCACAGTTCTTTAGCCTCCAGCTCACACATTTTTGTCTTAGCTCAGGAAAGAGGGCTCCAGAGCAAACTAATTTATGCAGTCGCCAAATGGCTCCCTCACAACTTTAATGCCAGTAGCTCACAATGTAGAATTTTTGCTCACAAGACTCCACAGCTTAGGGAGCATTGGACGGAGGCAGGGGCTGAGGTGCCACCCCCTTCCCAAACATAAACGCAGACAACAAACGAGATGAGATGTGAAAGATTGGAAATGAGAAAGGATCCAGCTATTCAGTACCACCCGAGGGAGCAATGAGGTAAATAAATAGATTTTTGAGGTAAATAAATAGTAGGTCTGTAAGAAATTCTTCCGTGTGGCTGAAAGTAAAATAGGTGTTACTGGATTTCTATTCTGCAGCTGTGCTAATGCCGTACTTGGCCTGCCAGGCTTCCTGTCTTCTTTGCCATTCTTCTGTGACTGGACATATTGAGGACTGGACCTAGAACCAAATACTGAAGCTAGAACAGATGTCCAGCATGTGTTCTACCACTGAACTAAACCTCTGACTTAAGGCAAAGCCATCATCATCACAAAAGCAGGATGACTCCTTGCTTTCATCCTGTAATCATTCTTCTATAATATTTTCTTGTTGGAAATACACAGATTTGAGAATCATGTATTCCATTTGACTTAGCCAGAAGGTGTTCACGATCCTGCTTTCCCATCTATTATTGTTCTTCTGGTTTCATATCTCTATAATTAACCTTCTGCTTTGGCTTCAAATGAACCGCCAGTCTCAAAGCAAAACACAGCTGAAATTGACATGTTTAGTCTGAATTTGGTTTAATCCATAAAAACCCAACAAACACCACATCAATCAGAATCAGAAGTTTCTGGAAGCTCTTCAGGTTCACTGAACAAGTTCATGAACTTTATGAATATTTTGTTATATGCCCAACTCTTTCCACAGATGAAGCTGATGTTAAACTGTTCATTTGGGAGCATAATTATTTGAATATGAAGACCACCGACCCCCTTCCAGTTAATGCGGTCACTTTCCATGTTAGTTAGAACTTCGGTCCCTTCCAAACTCATGTGTTCCCCAAGCTGTGTGATAAACCATTCAGAAACTGCTTGATAGTGCCAATGTGGTCTTAATATCATATAGAAGTTTGCTTTTTATGAGTTTACTGGTGTTCAGAGTGCTCCTCCAAAATTTTACTTGACTTATTTTTTAAAAAGTTTTTTGACTTTCAAAAAATTTCAGATGTTTTCTCTGAACAGACCCACCCCCCCAGTTTAAAAAAAAAATGCCTTCCAGCAAATGTTTAGTGGAAACTTTAGGAGTACAACCCAATAAAGGTCCAACTTACATATCTAAGTCCTGTTTATTTCAGTGGATGAGAATTAGCCTGCAATCTTAAGAGCATTTTCATGGGAGTAAACCCCGCTAAATAAAATTAAACTTACTTCTGACTAGCTCTGCTTAGGATTGCACTTATCTCTCAATGAAGCCAACGAAACTCAAAAGTACTGGGATCAATTGAATCTAGCAGATGGTGTTTTCGGTTTGGATGGGGAGATGTCAATAGGGTGTGATGAGGATAAAATGGGGGCTTTCACATGATGCTTGCACTTTTTGTTGAGAAAACAGAAGAGAGACAAATTTAATATGTAATGCGTAGGGATGGGCACAAATCGGGTCATGAAGTAAAGTTTGTGACAAGTTTTGGCCTGTTTGTGGTTCAAGATGTGAAGTTCGTAGCAGGTCAACTGGCATAAACATTCAAGCTGTTCGTGGAGGTTCATGCCAGTTCGTGAATGGATAGATTTCCAGACAGACAGTCTCCACTCACTCTAAATGTTTACAGAACTTCAAAGCAATGGGGGGCAGAACTTGGAGGACATGTAGAGGAGCATCTGGGGGAGGTCTCCTGCAACTTTGATGTCTATAGTTTGCACAGGATCCATTCTATACACTCTTGAACCTCCTGAACCTGCACCTGTCAAAGTAACCATCAGTCAATGTTCTACCCAGTCATGAATCTCATGAACCAAACCAGTGCATTTGGTCCTTAAAAGTTTTTGACAGTTCATGGTTTGCAAACTGGGTATGCCATGAACCATGAATGAAACCCCATTTTCATGGTCTGTGCCCATCCCTAACATAAGGGTATGGTGTTTTAGATTACAAACTGCTCAGAGCATGACTTTATTATGTCCTACCTTTCTTCCAACTGTTCCAGTCTCTGGAAGAAAAGCCCTATTTCCCCTCTACTGTGCAAGGAAATGAACCCCTTTTGTAGCAGATGTTTCACCCTGGATTTAGGCTCCTAATTTCAAACCCATTCCTTTCATTATTGTCATTTTGCCTGCAAATGACAGATCGAGCAAAAGGCCGAAAACAAGCATCTAAGCTAGTGCTTTCCTAACACTCTCTCTATAGTTCCGTGATTCATAGTTCATAGATGCTAAAAAATTGCTGATCATTTAAATCTAGGAATTTTTATTGAGGCACACAAATAAACTGGCATAAAATGTAATCTTTTAAATAAATTTGCTGATTATTTCCCTGCTGAACTTCCCCTCCCAAAGTCTAAATGTTAAATGCAAATTAGAAATTTTTAGTATTGGCTCATGTTTTTCTCCCAGCCCACTCACATTGGAAAAGCCAGATGGAGCTGCAGCCAAAAGATGGAGCTGCTAAGGGCTAGAATGGAGGATGGAGGATGGAGGGCTGGAGACATCCTGATAGGGCATCAAGATGAACATTTTTATAACTAAAAGTATTATCTTCCGCTCTGCGTGTGCTTTTCACAAAGATACCTTTGGTGCTGGATATATTCCGGGGAGGAGTGTCTCTGAATCTGCCCATGCTGTCTTGTCCTTCACTAAGGGACACATCCAAGTGCTCAGCTTGCTTTTCCTGGCCCTACCTCCTTTGGGCTGAGGGTTGCCAACCTCTAGGTGGCACCTGGAGCTCTTCTGCTATTATGATCGATCTCCTGACAACCAAGATCAGTTCCCCTGGGGAAAAAGGCCACTTTGGAGGGTGGACTCTGTGGGATTATATCCTTCTGGGCTTCCTCCCCAGGATCTACCCCAAAATCTCCAGGTATTTCCCAACCCAGAGCTGGCAAGCCGTCTTGGGCTTTGACAGAGGTGAAATCATCATTCTGGCTCATCCTTTACTGACACCTGATTCTGCTGTCTCGTGGGCATTAAAGAAGGGAATTTGGGACTGGAAAACTTAAAGACCACTCATGGAAGATCCCATGACAAGAGGGGGCTTTATCAGAAATGTACCACCTGAGGAAGCAGCAAGGGGAAATTCTGAGATAAATCTACAGGTGGCCAGTGGGAAATTCTTCCATGTAAATTTAAGCAAAATAGATATTACTGGGTTTCTGTTTTACACCTGTGCAAATACCATTATTGGCCTACAGTGTGTGACATTATTCTGTGACAAAGTATTATTTCCTGGTATTCCAAAGAAGTCATGCAATTTGACTTCATCACAATGAAGTCATTAAAGCAGCTGAGAAAGAAGGATTCTCAGCTCTAGAGAAGCAGTAACATTGAACATCTGTGATGTACCTATAAATATGCAGTGGTTTTGTACTGAATTCACATTTCAACATACAGTTCATTATCCATGTTTTAAAATAAACATATCTGTTTAGATATATTATGTTGATATTTGCCTCTATAAAAATTGCTTATGGGAGTCCATAAGAAGAAATACATTCTCAGGGAGCTATTCCTTGCATTGCAGGAATGAATCAAGTTACAACTGATGAAAAAAGAAAAGAAAGAAACAGAACTTCAGTTATTCTAACTGTATCTAGGGTTGCCAGATCTGGGTTGGAAAATACCTGGAGATTTGGGGCATGAAACTCAGAGGGGGAGGGAGTTGGGGGGGGAGAGACCTCAACATGGTACAATGCCATAGACTCCACCCTCCAAGGCAGCCATTTTTCCTAAGGGGAATTGATCTTTGTAGCCTGGAGATCAGCTGTAAAAGCAGGATATCTCCAGGCTCCACCTGGAGGCTGGCAACCCTAGCTGTGCACACAATGCTACTGGCTGCCACAGAAGCAGATGTTATATGTCCATGACTCTGGGACAGGCCAAAAGGCAAACGTTCATAGCTGCCTGTACTCGATTTTAGGTTAAGGAATCTCTTACCTACTCGAAGCTCTTGTCCGAAGACTGTCTTCTCTCCCAGTGCTGAGCAGTTCCACCTGCCATATCGGAACTGGTACTGGCATTCATTGATTCCCATCTGGGCCCCTTCTCCGATCACTATGATGGCATCAGGACGGCTCTGGCAGATCGCTCGTTGCCGAGGGGCCAACCCGGGGATTTTGTTGCAAATGATGTTTGCTCCTAAAGCCACCACAGACGACAAAGCTCTGCAGAGAAGCAGAAAAGAAGCGTTAGAGCTAATGGAGGCCATTAATTCCATTTCCTTGATAGCATACCATGCTGGACAAGGCAACGGGCCACAAGCAAAAGGGTTGGAAGGAGCGCCTATAATTACAGACACTTATCCCAACCTCTTTGGTCTGGCAATTGGGCTGGAAACCTTGCATGACTTTCGGTAATGCCCGGTTTCACTCGGCCCAGAGTTACCACATGTGCAATCCCTTTTACAGAACGCTGGCATGTCTGGCCTCTGTCTACCATCGCACCAGGAAGTGAGGAAACAGACATTAAAGGTTTGGGGGGATTTTGGAGATAATGGTCAAAGTCTACGTTGAGTTAAATGAAGATCGGCTCCACCTTGATGGAGAACGCTTTCAAGCCAGGACATCCCCTTCTAGTTTTAAACCACAACGTTAAAAAAAGAGAGAGCAGAGAATGGCCATTTGACCGACATTTGTACTCATTGTTCTACACATGGGGTGCTGAATGATTAATAGGAGCCGGGGAGCATGCATTTTGGAGTCAGGTTTGGGTTTTTTTCAGTTCTGGGAAATGGTTTGGAACATTTCTCCCAAAAAATTTCAAAAACACGCGGAACGTGTAAAAGGCACATTTTGCCATCGCTGGAATGGAAGCATTTGTAATTTTTGTTCAAGCTTTTGCATACAGCTCAACAATTAACAAATTGGGCATTGCAGTCCAGGTCAAAAACTTGGGAGCCTTGTTGTTGACTGCGGTGGGATCTGGGCCCCACCTTCACACAACTACGTGAATCAGACCACCAGGCCATCACGGTCAGTATCGTCTACTCAGACTGGCGGCGGCTCTCCAAGGTCTCAGGTAGAGGTCTTTCACATCACCTGCCGCCAGATCTTTTCACTGGAGATGCCAGGGATTGAACCTGGGACCTTCTGCATGCCAAGCAGATGCTCTACCACTGAGCTGCCCTTTATAGGCCCTTGGAATTGTAGGCCTGAACCCAAAGGAACCCTGGCCGAGGCAGAGCTCACTAGCTTGCCTGAAGCCACCAGAAAGTTCATGGCATAGATGAGGTTCTGAAATGGGGGCTTGGTAGGGTAAAGCCATGCAGGCCATCTTCCCAAGCAGCCATTTTCTCCAGAAGAAGTTGAATAAATGTTTTTAAATAAATAAGTGATGTATGTATAGACAAGCTGGAACGTGTCCAGAGGAGGGCAACGAAGATGGTGAGGAGGGGTCTGGAGACCAAGTCCTAGGAGGAATGGTTGAACAAACTGGTTATGTTCAGCCTGGAGAGGAGACGACTGAGAGATGACATGATAACCATCTTCAAGTACTTGAAGGGCTGTCATCTAGAGGATGGTGCGGAGTTGTTTTCTGTTGCCCCAGAAGGCTGGACCAGAACCAACAGGTTGAAATGAAATCAAAAGAGTTTTCGGCTAAACGTTAGGAAGAACTTCCTGACAGAGCAGTTCCTCAGTGGAACAGGGTTCCTCAGGAGGTGGTGGGCTCTCCTTCTTTGGAGGTTTTCAAACAGAGGCCATCTGACAGCAATGCTGATTCTGGGAACTTAGGAAGATCATGAGAGGGAGGGCAGGAAGGAATGCATCGGTGCTTAGTTCTCATGGCCCTTTCTTACACACCCATGGAAATGCCGATTGCCACTTCAGGATCAGGAAGCAACTTTCTCCAGGTCAGTTTGGCCAGGAATCCTGGAAGGGTTTTTTTTTGCCCTCTCCTGAGTATAGTGCAGGGGTCTCTGGAGGTGTGGGAGGGAGGTGTTTGTGAATTTCCTGCATTGTGCAGGGGGCTGGACCAGATGACCCTGGAGGTCCTTTCTGACTCTATGATTCTATGTCATCTGGAGATCAGCTGTAATTCTGGGAGATCTCCTCTCCCTTATCTAGACAATGGCAACCCAAGACTTCTCTGGTTCATAGGTCAGCCTCTAACCTAGAGCTAGCTTGCTGCCCCGGATAACGCCTCCAGCTCTGATACTTGGGCATAATTTCAGAGATCAGCAGGAAAATAAATGTTAATCTTTGATAACAATCAGATCGGATTCCAAAGCATTACTGCAATGCCTGCCTAGGTGACTAACTCAGTACAAAAATAATATTTGCCCATCGACTCTCTTAACAATGGATGCCAACGGAGCACACTTCAAGATGGCTCATGCACTAAACCGCAGTGGAATGCAGAGATTCAGGCAAGGCAGAGCCCGGAGAGATGTGCTGCAGCAGGGGAGGCAGCCGTCATTCAAACAGAGCCGGGGCTTGGCTTTTGTTTGGCCCAGTAAGGCTACGTTCAGTTTGCTCAAAATGCAAATGGTTAAAAAAAAAAATAGAAGCACAAATGCTATGACTCTTTTTCAAGATGCGAGCTCAACCACCTGACTTGAGACAACTGCCAGCTCTTCTTTGTTTCTGGTCATAATTCACAGTAACATCCCGCTCTTTAGAGTGTGGTCAAGATGGTCGGCCTGCTCCATTGATCACCTGCAGCCTGCTGGGGGGCAGCTCCTGGTACAGGGGAGGGGATCATCATCAATACGCTGTCCATTCCCCCACTCCACAGGGCACTGCTGCTTATTGGCCTGTCCCCATCCCTCTGGGCAACCGGCTTCTCAAAGGCATAGATGGCGGCAGACATGTGGGTAAGCAGCAGAGTGGCAATGCTCTCTCTGCTGCTTACTCACCTGGCTTTTCTTCCTGGAAGTGGTGGATCCTAGAAGCCGCAATGATGCGTCTGATTGGGCAGATGGCATCCCAGGGTTCCGACCCAAATCAGCCCCTGTGTACCTGGAAACTGACTTCCCAGCATGGAACTCCAGGCATGCATCTGGTCCAAAGTCCTTAAGGGGGCCATGCATTCATACACTAGAATGGTGTAGATCACCCAACAGGTTGACCAAGGAGGTTTCTGTCTCATAAATCCTGACTGAAGAGGATCCAGGCCATTAGTTCCTTCCACTCTTCTATGACTGTACTTAGAAACGGCAGATCAGAAAGGCATTCAGCAATCATGTCAAGAGGGAGCAGAGGTGGTTTGGGCTGGATAATAGTAAACCCTTTCTTTGCAAGAATGGATGAGGCAAAAAAGCAAACTTTGGCCAAGGGAATCAGGGCCCTGCTGAGTACAGCAGATTAGTGTGAGGCCTCAACAATTGGAGAGGCTGCCAAAATTCTCCTTATCGAAGACTTTTTTCCCTGGATTATATCAACTCATCACCAGATATTGCACTAGCTCCGTCATTTACAACCATGCTATCTTGGTGGACAATCCAATCCCATTGCAAGTGACTGCTGTGGTGCGATATCCAGTGACGTGTGGATGCTCGATTTTAGTGTTCCAAATTACCTGAAGAAGCTTCTGAACTGGAACTGATGCACTAGGAATTCTCAGCTGTTTTTTTTTTTTTTTAATTTCCCAGATTCTTTACAGAATGTGGTGTGCACGCAGTTACGTCAATGCACGCGGTGCATTGATAAAACACTGCATGACGGCAATCCTTGTGATCACATCTGACGGCATCAAGATTGTTTTTGTGGCATTTTACTAATGCTCAGAGTCAGCGGTATCATGTGTGCATCAGTAAAACACTGCACAGAAAGCATCCTGAAACAACCATTATGTATTATGAGTGCTTTTGGGGAGGGGGGCGTCATGCATAGTGAAACACACAGGGAAGCAGTTTTAGATAATCTCCTGCAATTGAGAAGAAATGAAAGAAACGACAAAGACAACTTCCAGAGCGATGAAGGAATAAACTGATACAGAGAGAATGCTTTATATATGTTTTAAATCCTAACAATTGCGCTCTTAAAATTGTTTTAATTGAAATGTCCTGGTTATGTACCGAATTAAATAAACTGACATATTAATGCAGAGAGAAGGCTTCTGCCTTCTACCCCATGCTCATGTCTAGGCACCGATATATTCGCAGTCCACATGTCTGTCATGTGGAGATTGTAAAGTGTAGATTGGCCCTAAATTGAAAGTTAATCCTGATAAGACAGCAGTGACATGAGCTGGAACGAAATCCAGTGTAGCCCCGGGCATACAGCCTGTTCCAGATGGGGTTATGCTTGCCTTAAGGACACAAAAGCAGTACAGATGAATGCCTCACAATCCATGGAGACGAAGAAGGCAGAAGAGTGAGGGAAAATGCCTTTTTCAAGCTGAGGCTGGTTCACCAGCCGCAGTCATTTTTGAAGACAGCAAATCTAGACAAAGAAACATGTGCCCTGATAACATCCCAATTAGGCTACTGCAATGTTCCATGTTTGGGGCTGGCCTTGAAGATGGTTCAGAAACTTCAACTAGATCAGAGCACTGTATCCAAAATTCCTACTGGAACTTTACCAACCTCCAGGTGAGGCCTGGAGTTCTCCTGGAATAATGACTGATTTCCAGACTGCAGAGATCAGTTCCTCTGAAGGAAATGGCAGCTTTGGAAGGGGGACTCTATCGCATCACATCCCTGCTTTGCCTTCTTTCTTTCTAAGCTCTGTCCTCCCCAAGTACTGCCCCCAAATCTCCAAGAACATCCCATGCCAAAGCTGGAAATCTATTCTGTTATAGTTACACTGGCTTCCAAGTTACTTCCATGCCCAATTCAAAGAACTGGCTTTGACCTTTAAAGCCCATTTAGGGTTCACTCACAGTACCTGGAGAGCCAGTTTGGTGTAGTGGTTAAGAGTGGTGGACTCTAATCTGGAGAACCGGGTTTGATTCCTCACTCTTCCCCATGAAGCCTGCTGGGTGACCTTAGGCCAGTCACAGTTCTCTCAGAGCTGTTCTCTCAAGAGCAATTCTCTCAGAGCTCTCTCAGCCCCACCTAACTCACAGGGTGTCTGTTGTGGGGAGCAGTGTTCCCTCTAAGCTGAGTTAGTGTGAGCTAGCTCACAGTTTCTTAGCCTCCGGCTCACACATTTTTGACTTAGCTCAGGAAGGAAGGCTCCAGAGCAAACTGATTTATGCAGGAGCCAAATCGCTCGCTCACAACTTTAATGCCAGGAGCTCACAAAGTAGGATTTCTGCTCACAAGACTCCACAGCTTAGAGGGAACATTGGTGGGGAGAGAAAGGGAAGGAGGTTGTAAGCCGCTCTGAGACTCTGAGTGAAGGGCAGGGTATAAATCCAACTCTTCTTCTTCGTCTTCCTCCTCCTCCAGGACATTTCCCTCCCATATCAATCTTCTCAGGCCCCCATATCAACGAAAGGATCTTGCCTGTGAGATAAAGTAAAATTGTCCAGGATTCCTGTAGGACTTTCTTTCCTAATCTGTCTATGCTTGTTACACCCTTCAAAGTCCACTGAAGTCAACCCCATTTAGGAGGGCACTGGAATTGCCTTGACTTATTTTAACTTGGCTGCATGTCTGTGGAACCCCAGACGTGCTCCCAATGGTCATATTAAATGAGTCAACATTTTCTTGATTTGGAAATTGATATCAGATACATATATGAAAATTTACATTATTCCATTATTATTATTTTTAAAAAAAGAGTTCTAGAAAAAGTCACCTTTTTCATCTCCCTGCTGCACAACCTTCTTTCCAATCCACCCTCCAGCTCCATTTTTAGCTCCTAAATCATTGCTGCAAATTACGGCCAGCAGAAATGCTGAGTCATGAGACCGAGGTTTGGATAATTCTGTATTAAATAAATATGCCCGGCAGAATTTCGGTCTTCTTCTTAAGCTGTTCCTTGTGGGCTTCCTCATTTCATTTGTCACACATTCTAACAGGATCCGTTGCACTTTTGGGTCTTGGCAGACTGCACTACGTCTGTACTCGAATTTGAGAGTGTTTTTCTTTGTAACAGCTAAGAACAGATCAACATGCTATATTTTTGGCACTGCTGTTTGTTTAATTTTTTTTATGGTGCAATATCCTTGGCGTTTTTTTTTTTAATCACAGGAAACCCTGAATGCCATGGCATGGCATGCGACCCCATTGCACTGCAAAAACACTCCAGCCCATGCTCTTCAGGGTTAAATGCGTAAGGCCATGCTCTGTGACTCAATAGGAATGAGTGGCTGATAAAGGCTGCTCAGTTCTCCAAGGAGTGACTTCTGTCCTGCCCCACAAGCTTCACACCTTGCAATCCGGAATTACTCAAGTCCAAACTCATTAAAATCAGTGGGCTTAGAGTGGGTAACACTGCATAAGATTGCACTTTTATTAGGCTGTGGTCACACACACTAAATAATCCACTTTCAATGCATTTTCAATGCACTTTCTAACTGGATTTTGCCAGTTCACACAGTAAGGGTGCAGTCACACTGACCTCTTACCACGTCTTGGTCCCGCTGTCGGCATATCCCCAAATTTTTTTATTGGATGAAAACTGTTCAGACAGCTGCCCCGCCCAAGTGGTGGCGCAGGATTTTTTTTTAAAAATACACTTGCACATGTGCAAGGCTTATCATGTGCATCACTCTGCATGCGCATAATAGCAGTCGCCGGGGGGGGGAATCGCACTCATTGTGAGATGGCGGTCCAGATAGGGGAAAGTGCAGAATCGCAGCTGAAGTACTCATTTTCCCGGGTGTAGGAAAACGCGGGAGAGAACCGGGAGCATTGTGCGAGTGAGCCCACTTTGAGGCGGTAGGTGGATTGGCCTGTCTGGTCACCAAATTTACATGCGCAAGGGAACAGCAGTGAATCCCGATCAAATCAACAGTGTGACCGCAGCCTAAAACCCAGTTGGAAAATGCACTGAAAGTGGATTTAAAGTGGATTATACAGTGTGCGTGAGTGCAACCTTATAGGCTGCAGTCACATGCGCCAGTTGAAGTGGAAGGGAAGCAAGGCTATTTCCTCCAGAGGAATTTGACATGCAGTTGCGAGATCACACCTCCCTTTGTAGCTGCGGGTGCAGCCCGTCACTGTGTGATCAGATGCAACTGCGTCTGAACTACTAAATTCAATGGACAGATGGTTTGATTCAGTGTCAGGCAACTTCATGTATCTATTCCCCCCAGAGCTTTTTTTGTAGAAAAAGCCCAGCAGGAACTCATTAGCATAATAGGCCACACCTCTGACAGCATAGCTCATTAGCCTATTAGGCCACACCCCCCATGTTACCAGAAGTGTGGTCATCCAGCCCACCCACCTTTTGCTTCTTATTCTGTTTAACTTGTCAAAACCCCAGGGCTTTTTTGGTAGCAGGAACTCCTTTGCATGCTAGGCCACAAAGCCCTAATGTAGCCAATCCTAATGAGTTTCTGCTGTTGGGTGTGGCCTATTATGCTAATGAGTTCCTGTGGGTGTGGCCAACTCGGGAGCCAGCCGGAACTCTGTTCCTGTGTGTTCCTGCCCCAAAATAGCCCTGATTCCTCCTATTTTCTTTCTTTATTTTTAATCTCTGCATACTAAAAACTAGCTTGACGGGCAGAAGGATTCTAGCATAGGCCTTCTCCCTGACAAACAACTTTTTTCTGTGGTGCAGGGAGCTTTATAAATGGGAGATGTGTTATGAGATGGCTGGAGGAGGCGTGAACCACTGTAACGGTGCCCTTCGAAGTAGACTTCCATCCTTCTGATGGAAGTCTAACTACTGTTAGAGTAGTTCACACCTCCTCCAATGAAGCCTGAGAAGTCTCAGAAAGGTGTAATCCCACTTGGGATGGCACTGTCAAATCACCTGGTGCTCTCCAGTCCATATTCTTTCTATAACAAAAGGCTCCAGCCAAGTAGAGAAGTGACAGAAAATTCTTCCCCAGTCCATAGGATTGCTAGCTCTGGGTTGGGAAGCACCTGGAGATTTGGGGGGTGGAGCCCAGGGAGGGCAGAGTTTGGGGAGGGGAGAGACCTCAGCAGGGTACAGTGGCCCAGAGTCCACCCTCCAAAGCAGCCATTTTCTCCAGGGGAACTGATCTTGGTCGTCTGGAGACCGATTGTAATCGTGGGAGATCTCCAGGTGCCACCTGGAAGTAGGCATCCATGCCAATCCAGCTGAGTAAGACATCTCTCTCCAGCAGTGGAAATCTGCTGCAGGTGACAGTATGCCAACCTGGTCTAGATGGTCAAGTGAACTGGCTCAGGTTGTGGCAGCTTCAAAGGGCAGATTGACACGATACAAAGTCCTTGCGGCCTTCATAAGAATTCCGTGTCACCACACAGGCCAGGAGTTTTGTTCTTCCCGGGTACATGCAGGCTGTATTCTGATTGCAGCTACACCACACATGGAGAAGGGGATTCAGTCTTTCTCCCTCCCTCCCTCCCTCCCTCTCTCTCTCTCTCTCTCTCACGCACACACACACAGAGAAAATCACCCAGGGAAGTTGCTCTTATCTTCAGTGAGAAACTGGCATGTAATGATGGTTCCACGTAAGTTTCCGGACAGAGCAGACAGCAGCTCCCTGGGGGCATTTCAGTTTACAAAAATAGCTGGGGGGAAGGCGTAGGAATGCCAGCTCTGGGTTGGGAAATACCTGAAGGTTTTGTGGGTGGAGCCTGAGGAGGGTGAGGTTTGGGGAGGAGAGGGACTTCAATAAGGTACACTACAATAGGGACCACCTTCCAAAGTGGCCGTTTTCTCCAGGTGCACTGGTCTCTATCATCTGAAGATCTGTTGTAATCCCAGGAGATCTCCAGCTACCACCAGGAAGTTGGCAGACCTATGAAGGCACACCATAGTGATGATCAGAATATGGCCTCTCCATACCTCAGAGGGGCATAAGTTCTGGCAAATGCGTGGCACAAGGGACTCGTGAAGGCCATGAGGGATTTGTATCACGTAAACCAGCTCAAATATTTTGCCAAGCCGGAATTCTTGTCTGTCTTCAAAATCTGCACATACAGGGGCCATTGCTGGATTATTGGGGTGTTACCACTATAGGTCAAAAGCTTCAGTCCCCAAGGATGAAGAATTTATACTAGGCATGGAGTGAAGAAACCTGACATATGCCCCACTAGCAGAAATCCCAAATCCCTTCGCACACGTTCAGCCCAAATCCCTTCCCACAGCACTGAAAATTTACTTCACAATGTCCGATAAAAAGCCCTATAATGGAATCTTTGTGAAAAAAGAACCGGCAGCATATTTTGTGGTGACACAGTGACACATCTGAAATAGGATATCACTACTGGATGGTTTATTTAATTAAGAATTCCTAAGTAAATATTTTTGAGCATACATAAGTTGCCGAGAGCTGGCAGAAGCGTTTCCCGCTCAGGATTTCATCTGCATATGTTTTTATGCTTTCAATTTTGTTTTCCACTTCAGGCTTCAAGAAATCACTGTTGGCACGCAGCATGATGAAATGGAAATCCAGTCAGGCCGCTCCATAAGGCCCTGTGGTGGGGCCATCCCAGTTGTGGTTCTGACTCTGGGGCAAATCTCCAACTCGTGTGCCTTTTGCAGTGGAAATCATTTCTGAGGTACATTGGAAGGAGCAAGTTTATTTCTTGAGAACCTTCTCATGAGAAGTAAACAAAAACATATGCTCGGTAGAGAAGCAACAGGAATTAAAGGGGCTCTGTCACACAATCACCTCAGTGTGTGGCAGCTGTGATTTTTACAGCTTACCCAGTGAGTTTACAGTGAATTTTTACAGATTATTCCGTGACCTTCAATGACAGAACAGGAATTCGAACCTGGGTCTCCCAGTGCAACTAGGACTAGTTGGCTAAGCTTGATTGACAGCGTTAATTCGGAACCTTGAACCTGGGAGAGAAGGACGGGAAGCTTCTTAAATAGCTGACCCCTTGGCCCTTCCCAGTCAGCCAGGCAATTAGCTGCCCACACAGTAAAAGTCCTGGTGCCTCATTCGAATCTAGAAGTCCTGGAGCTACCAACAAGTTTGCTGGTAGCCTTGAGGGAGCCAAGTTTTGTTAGCTATTTGGAGTTAAGAAATAGACAGTCTGACACATGATAACACGACTTTGTTCCTAAAGGATTATAACCCTGCCCTACTGAATTTGCAGTACAAAGCAACATACATTTGAGCAAAATCCATAATGTACCTATAATAAGACTCAATTGTGAAATGCAGTGTGAAATGCTGTGCAAAATTCCTTCCTAACTCCCTTATGTAACCTGTTGTCCTACAGCAAGCTATTGGTCTAAATATGTGCCTAAACACTGGCTACCGGAAGCAAGTCCTCTTTTAAAATGATATTTACCACGCTTTAGAGAAATCATCCAGCCCTGACCTGGATAGCCCAGGCAAGCCCGATCTCGTCAGATCTCGGAAGCTCAGCAGGGTCGGCCCCAGCCAGTATTTGGATGGGAGACCACCACGGAATACCCAGGTCGCTATGCAGAGGCAGCCAATGAGAGACCACCCCTGAACACCTCTGGCTTTGGAAAACCTACCGTGTTGCCGTAAGTCAGCTGTGAATTGACGGCCCTTTCCACCACCGCCAGGTGAATAATCCAAGCAACCCCAAAGGCTGTCTGTGTCAGCACTGGCCCCAATCCCAACCGCTTTGCTGGACCGCAACGTTTCCCTGGCACCTGCTCTAGAATGTGCAGCTGGACAGAAGACTCCCTGGTCAGGTCAAGCTCTGATTGGCTGAGCACAAGGTCAAAAGGTAGATGCCACTCCTCCACCTCGCCAAGATCCTAAACGTCCCTTAAATCCAGGGGGGAGGGGAGACAAACCACCGTTTGCTAAGATGCCTGCATTCGGACATCATGGCAAACTGAAACTTGATCGTATTTCCCATCCAGCTCCACCCATTAGAGGAGTGGGGGGGGGAGAGAAGGCGGGCCCAGGAGCAGGACTAGACACAGGAGAAAAGCCCAGTGCTGCTGGCAAAACTCTACTTAATCAGAGTGCGTCTTGGTGTCTGAATGCAGCTGTTAATATGGTGGGAAACAGACCAAAGCCTTGGAGACCCAGACGAAGGGGAGGGTTCTACTGGCCAGGGCATTCAGAAAGACCCTCATAGGTGGCTAAGCAAGGAGTAGGGTCCCAAGCCGAATTTTGCCTTGTAACCAGGATTGCCAGCCTCCAGGTGGCATCTCAGGGCCATAGCCAGGATTTTGTAACTTGGGGGGCCTTTAAATAAGTCAGGGGGTACTGATGTCACAAAATAAAAAAATTAAATTAAAATTAAAAAACTCACTTTTGCAGCATTTGCAGTCTGCTTGCCTACCTGGGGAAGCAAGCTGCACTTGGGGAAGGGGCAGCGGTGGGGAGTCCTCCAGGTGGCCCAGAGAGTTGGGGGCCTGGGGGCTGCATGGAAGTCAGGGGGGCCTTGGCAGGAAGTCAGGGGGCCAGGCCCCAAAATGCCCCGCTGTAGCTATGGGCCTGTGGCACTTGGAGATCTCCCACAATTACAATTGGTCTCCAAACAGGATCTCAAAACAGCCTGTAGAAAATGGCTGCTGAGGTCCTGACCCTCCCCAAACCCCACCCTTCCCAGGCTCCACCCCCAAATCTCCAAGTATATCCCAACCCAGACCAGCTGGCAGTCCTACGTGTAGCCACTGGTGCTGGGGAGGCATTTGAGGCCCAGACTCATGAGGCACGGAGGAGTGCTTAACTCCTCACCAAGTGGCTGATTCTTCCTCCTCCCCTAGGCATGTCCCCCTGTTTTCCCCAACCCAACACCAAGACTAGAAAGAGGGGGGAGACTGGGGAGAGGGGTTGTGGGGAAATGCTGAGAAGTTGCGGGGGGGAATTAAGCACTCCTTTCCAACCCACTCATTGGGGAATTTCAGACAGATGATATAATCCGGAAGAGGAACGGTTCCCAAACGGTTTCTGGTCTGGCATTTCAGACAGAACCGTTTTAGAACCGGTTCCCTACCGGAATATATTTGTAATTTCACACAGAATCGCTTCTGTCCCGTTCAGGAAACGGGGCTGAAGCGTTTTACCTGTCAACCGCTTCCAAGTAGTCATCAGTTTCTTCTCCCGGATCCGATACGCTTTTTTTCCCGCCTTTTTCGCCCGCGCGGGCGATCTCCGGCTTTTTTTTTTTTTGAACGTTCGCTTTAGAGCGTTAGTAGCGCTATAGCGCTATAGCATCATAGCAACCCCATTGGAATGCCTGCAGTGTTGTTTTTATAGCACTATAGCGCTATAGCGCTCTAAAGCGAACATTTTTTTTAAAAAAGGCGTGGTGGGAACCGGCGGGAAAACAAAGCGGTGCAATCTGAAATGCCAAACCGCTTCTGATTCGGCTCTTTTCCGGTCAGGGAAAGCCATGTGTGAAATGGCAGCCCTGTACCGGTTTACTTCAAGACGAATCAGAAACGGCTTCAATCCGGCAGAGTCTCGGTAATGTGAAATTCCCTATACTCTCTGCTTGTGCCCCAGTCCCCACATCAGTGTCCCCTCTAAGCTGAGTTAGTGTGAGCTAGGTCACAGTTTTTTAGCCTCCAACTCACACATCTTTGTCTTAGCTCAGGAAGGATGGCTCCAGAGCAAGCAAATTTATGCAGCAGCCAAATCGCTCGCTCACAACTTTCATGCTGGTAGCTCACAAAGTAGAATTTTTGCTCACAAGACTCCACAGCTTAGAGGGAGCCTTGCCCTGCATTAACCAATAATTCGGTGTATGCCTTGGTAATATGTAGTTCCACCCTGACATTTTACTAATTTTATTGACATTATTTATAATCCATCTTTCTCTTTGGGACTCAAGGCAGATGACACATACTAAGGTCGAATCTGCCTTTGCATTTTTAAATCAGTTTCGTGCTGCCATGACGCCGTCCAGCATAGAGAAAGACGGCCTCACAGCAGCATGAAACTGATTTAAAAATGCAAATGCAGATTCGACCTAAGTCAAAACGATCAACCCAATGGGAGAATGGGAGGTGACTTTAACTTGCAGAAATCTGGAACCAACCAGAAATCTGGAACAGAGGTGAAGCAAAGCCTGAGCATTAACATGTTGCATTAAATGGTGCAAAAGGTACATAGTAGGAACCTACTTCTAGCAACAGATAGTATAAACTTCACACAGTGGTACAGTCCACAGTCCCCTAAACTGTAAGCTTCTATCTGAACCTTTTTGTTACCATACAGCCCTATTTCCTATGTGAGCTGTTTCTATCAGAACATTTGAACACTTTAAAAAAATCCTGGTAAGTAAAATTGTGGGGAATTCCAATCAGGCAGAAAAGCAGGATATCAGTAGTGCAAATAAAAAACAAAAAAAACTTTTAAAAATGCTTTGATTCATCCTGTGTTGGGATCTTGGTCCAAGGAGGAGTTGTCATTTCATGGGCCAGATCCAGGCCACAGGGGAACCTGCTGGCCCTCCCCAGTGTGTACAGTAGCAAGAGTCTGATCGTAGCAAGACACCTTTGCAACTTTGCAACTGCAGCCAGTTAAATGCCTTTCATCGCTCCAGTTGCAAAAACAAATATGAATGTGAAAGCGGTGGTTGAGCAGAACAAACTTCTTGGCCCTGAGCCTCCTCTCCACCCAAGCCTTGACGAGACCTATCGCTGCAAAGGACAGCAGATGTTCCCTGAGGCCATGCTGCCTGGATACGATGTCTGGCGTGGAATGAATCTTGGTAGCGAGCATGTAGGGTTTGCCAGCCTCCAAGTGGTAGCCGGAGATCTCCTGGGATTATACCTGATCTCCTGATGACAGAAATCAGCTCACCTGGAGAAAATGGCTGCTTTGGAAGGTGGACTCTGTGGCATTATGTTCCGCTGAAGGCCCTCCTCACCCCAAACCCCACCCTCCTCAAGCTCCACCCCCAAAATCTCCAGGCATTTCCCAACTTAGAGCTGGCAACTCTAGCAAAACAGAAATCTGGACTAGATGGACCATTGATCTCCGCAGGGCTTTTTTTAAGAAAAAGCCCAGCAGGAACTCATTAGCATAATAGGCCACACCCATCAACAGAAAGTCATTAGCATATTAGGCCACACACCCCATGTTACCACAAGTGTGGTCATCCAGCCACACCCACCTTTTGCTTCTTATTCTGTTTACCTTGTTGTCAAAACCCAGGGCTTTTTTGGTAGCAGGAACTCCTTTGCATGTTAGGCCACACACCCCTAATGTAGCCAATCCTAATGAGTTTCTGCTGTTGGGTGTGGCCTATTATGCTAATGTGTTTCTGATGGGCGTGGCCAACTTGGGAGCCAGCAGGAACTCCGTTCCTGTGCGTTCCTGCCCAAAAGTAGCCCTAGGTCTCTGACTCAGCAGGGCTGTTATGTCCTCATGGTATGTGTGAGAACCATTGGGTGTGGGGGGTAGGGTTGCCAGGTCCCCCCTGGCCACCAGTGGACGGGGGATAGGGTTGCCAGATCCAGGTTGAGGTTGGAGCCTGAGGAGGCCGGGGACCTCAGTGGGCTACAAGGCCATTGAGCCCACCCTCCAAAGCATCCATTTTCTCCAGAGGAACTGATCTCTATAGAGCTGGAGATGAGCTGTAATTCCAGGGGACCCTCAGGTTCCGCCTGGACATTGGCATCCCTAGTTGTGGGGGGATGTTTTGGAGCATTCTATGATCACTCCACCCACAGCCCAAAATGGTACAGTTTTACCATGAAACCTGTTTGTGTAGGCCAAGCACAGTTTAAAGACAGACCATGTGGGATAAACTGTTTCCTGCTAGGGTTCATAGGTCCTTTCAGGATCCTTTTCTAGAGAAAATAACAGCTGTCTATGCAGCCAAGGAATCCCTCCAGGATGTGTTATCAGCCAGACTCTTATACCAAGTGTTGTGGGTCACTGACATATCACCATGTGCTTCTAGGGAAATATGTTCTTCTCCAGTGAACCTTATGTTATTTATTAGTTTATTAATTAAAGCATTTACCTCTCATCTTTCTCAGATATTGCAACCCGCACAAGAAATATAACAAAATTACAAAATATAAAGTAACAGCCAATACAACTAATCTAACATTACAATTTTTTTTTCTGGTTGACATCTTCAAAGAAAATCTAGGAAAGTCACCTGAAGGAAAAGCCCTCTGAGGCCCCGGCCAGATGGGAGAATTTGCCCCGCGAAACAGACGGGTTGAGGGCACATCAAATGGGTGTGATCATACAGCAACATCTGGGAAGCATAGCGCACCCGTCACCAACCCGTTGTCAGAAATGTCTGTTTGCTAATTTTCACTGAGTTCATTGTTCTGTGTTCTCTGTATCGCTTTGCGCTTGCGTAGGTATGCTGGCAGTAACGTGGGAGCTTCTTCCCTGCCGCCTGGTCTTATCACGGTGGCCTTGAATGCGGGCTTTGGGTTATTCTTGAGCTTATGAGAATTTTCCAGTCCTGTGAAGACGAGGGGAGGAGGGAGTCGTCTCCCGCCTATTAAGTAATTCTCCCGGCTGGAGTTTCCCGCGTGCGCACTTACAGTTCATTTGCTAGTCGCAATTTGCATCACACTATAACTCTGCTTGCATTGCTTATTCCCCCCCCATTCCTGACAATGACCCCAACTGTGGGTTTCAGCAGTGTATTCCAATAAAGCCTTTCTTTTGGTTAAGAATGCTTGGACCTACTTGCTTTTAAACCTGACACCCGTACTGTCGGCCCGAAGAAGTGGATTTAAAAAGTACCAGCAAAAGGGTAGTAGCAACCGGAAACGCGGGTCGCAGGCAAGTTTTGGATCGCAGAAGTGGCGTTAATCTAGCGCATCTGGCACGCACATGCCTCAGCATGGTGCAATGCCACAGAGCCCACCCTTCAACGCAGCCATTTTCTCCAGGGGAGCTGATCTCTGTCAGCTTGAGATCAGTTGTAAAAGCAGGAAATCCCCAGGCCCCACCTGGAGGCTGGCAACCCTAGCTGTATAATTAGCCCTTTGTCATAACATGTAAAAACTAAAAACACATAGATGGGCTAACTCTGAAGGGGTTTCTGTAGAAAAGGACAGATTGGCTAGGCAAGAAGGCCGTGGACAGAAACTCCTTATCTTCTAAGCCAAGATTGCTTCTGCTGGAAGGGTTGCCTCAGTGCCTCCCCCTTGAAGCTTTATTTTATTTTATTTGGGTTCCATACCACTTTGCCATGCATCATCCACCTTCTGGGCTTTACTGGACATTTCCCCCCCAAAAAAAACCCTGTTTGATCTTTTCTGAATGATGGTACTCAAAAGGCACATTTTTCCGACCTCCCCACCTGCATCCAGCAGTCCCTTCATGTCTACATTTCTCCTCATCACTGATTTTTTTTGATGGTTTTAAAAATGAGTAGTAGGTACATCACTGTGGCATCATACCATTATAGTGGTACACCTATTCATTTTTTTTTTATGCCGGCAAAAGGCCTGCCAGGGGTGGTGAGAGGGGTGGCAGGCACTAGGGGACTGCCAAGGGGAATTGCCCCGTGTGGACTTCTCATTGTCCCCATGAATACCTGTGTCATGGCCACGGAGGACTGTCCCAGTGTTGAGTAGCTCAGGAAGCGTTAGGATTGCCAGTCTACAGGTGATGGCTGGAGATCTGCCAGAATTACAACGGCCCTACAACAGGTAGGGTTGCCATTTGCCTGGTGGGGGCGTGAGGATCCCCTAATTTTGTCAGCCCTTGGCCACCACTGGCTAGCTGACCAGCAGGAGGGAATCCCCCCAAGCAGAGACATCGCATGCAATGTGTCTGCATCACCCAAAAGTGACGTCAGGGGTGGTGACACTCTAGATTTTAGGTAAAACTGTATGGTTTGATGCTGAGTTTACCATAGAGTTTTGCCCCAAATCCAAAGCATCGCCCCTGACAATGCCGACATGTTGATGTCACTTCCGGGTGATGCAGGCCTGGCATGTGTGATGTCACTGTTTCAGGGGGAATGGGGGGCAATGTCACTTCCCACTCTTGGAATGTCCCACCATCCCCCCACTGGTGGGCGAAAGGGACCTGGCGACCCTGTCTCCAGGTTACAGAGATCAGTTTGGAGGGTGGACTCTATAGCAGTATACCCCACCGAGGTCCCTGTCCTCCCCAAGCTCCATCCCCAAAATCTCCAGGTATTTCCCAACCCAGATCTGCAACCCTAGTGGAATTCGGCTTGAAGAGCTTGACTGTTTGGTTTTGTGGCCGGCCTCCAAAGAGGCAGGCTTGCTGTTTATGGCCCCTACGCAAGTCGAGCGCCTCTGAATGAGCAGGATTTGTGTTTATCAAAAATGGACATTTCCCCTACCAAGTCTAAGGCACACTTTCCCGCAAAACTGCCCCATGAATCAGATCATAAGCTAGACTGAGACTCTTGCATAAGCAGCACAGTTCTGCCACTACTCTTAGGGAAATGGCAGTGTCTAAGTTTGTTAAGTAGTCAGAAAGCGTTCTCGTGCAGAATGGAAACGTCTTCGCGCAGCCCGGTTTATACAGCTGTAAGTAATTTTCACACAGCAGTCGAAAAAAAATACAGCCAGTAGCAGGCTCCTCTTCTGTCCTTTTCTTTGGCCCTCACTTCTAATATCTGTTTCCTTCCTGAACTCTGACTTCTGGTTCCTTTTTGCTACATTGTGGCTTGGACTCCCTTCCATCTCTCTACCGGCTCCCATTTTTGTTCTCTTCCAGCAGGGTTCCTACTGTGTGGCACGGAAACAGGTTGATCAGATCTCTGTCTTGTCTAGGTCAACTTTCAGTCGAAAGCAAACTTAGAATGTTATACAACAGGGGAGGAGGAGGAGGATAAGGAGGAGGAGATCGGTTTTATACCCCAGCCTTCACTAACCGAAGGAGTTTTAGAGTGACTAACAATCTCCTTTCCCTTCCTCTCCCCACAACAGATACCCTGTGAGGTAGGTGGGGCTGAGAGAGCTCTTTCGAGGACTGCTCTTGAGAGAACAGCTCTGAGAGAACTTGTGACTGACCCAAGGTCACACCAGCAGCTGCATGTGGAGGAGTGGGGAATCAAACCTGGTTCTCCCAGATTAGAGTCTGCATTTCTAACCACTGCACCAAACTGTTCAGCATGGTCAGCAGCTATGGAAAAGTGAAGTTCCTTGACCTGGTGAACTCAGAACTGTCAAATGTGCAAACAGGGGTAAGTGCAAAATGTCAGGTCATTGAGACGTTGGCAGTCTCTGTCCCCCGTAAAAGGTTGCAGATTCCCAAACAGTCTATTACTTTCTCCTCTCTCCTGGCTTTTGGTATTACTTCTCCAGGTAGCTCTCATTGGTGAAGTGGTCAGGAAGAGAAAATGGAGAAATGTACTCATGGTACATTGCAAAACTGCAGCTTATTGATTCTCTTCCCCACCTGGATGGGTGTTTTTATTAGGCCTCAAAGCATGCCATAGAGAGGGGAGAAATCTCATTTTATTATCCTTTATGAACCTCTTGGGCTCTTTAGGAAGGAAATCTGGCATTGCCTCAATGAGGATCTCTTTGATGGGGATGCTGCAGATAAGGAGGCTGGAAAAGTAGGGATGATGAGGAAAATCCTCTTAGGCCAGGATTTGCAATTGAACCTTGAACCACAGGCTGTGAGAGTAGGGTTATTTATTTATTTATTTATTTATATTTACATTTATATCCTGCCCTCCCCGCCATTTGGCAGGCTCAGGGTGGCTAACAACTTATATAAAATACATTAAAATTCCATTAAAACTATCAATCAGTATAAAATAATACAATTTGTATTATAAGATATAAGGGTTGCCGGCCGACCAGTGGAGGCGGGGGGGATCCCCCACTGCCAGGCCCTGCCCCCCCACCAATCAGCTGGCCAATGGGGGACTTACTAGGAGAGGGGGAGAAGCCCAGGCTATGCACCGAAAGTGACATCATCACATTGGTGACATAGCAGTGATGCTCTGGTATTTGGGCAAAAACTCTATGGTAGAAGCCATTTTTACCACAGAATTTTTGCCCAGATACCAGAATGTCATGGCAATAGCACAGTGTGATGATGTCACTTCCAGTACACACACCAGAAGTGACATCATCAGATTGCCAGTGATGTAGCCTGGGACCCCCTCCTGCTCCTGGTAAGTCTCTCCATCCCCCACTGGTTGCCAGGTCCCCCTATGGAGGAAGTTTGATGTGTCATCCAAGAAAGGATCCTTTTGGAGTATTTGTACCCCCCCCCATTTCCTAGTGTCCATGGTAGACCATGAAAACTGGGGGGGAGGATTCTTTAAAGTCCCATTGGCACACATACACCCGTGATCCAAAGATTCAGGGATTCTGGGAAAAGAGCACTTCAGGGCTGCAGACAGAAATGTAATAAATCTATAGGTAAAGGGTTCCCTTGCTCGAAAGCCAGTCGAATCTGACTCTAGGGATGCGGTGCTCATCTTCATTTCCAAGCCAAAGAGCCAGCGCTGTCCAAAGACATTTCCATGGTCATGTGGCCAGTATGACTAGATGGTGAGGCACACGGAACACTGTTACCTTCCCACCGAAGTGGTACCTATTTATCTACTTGCAATTTCTTGCTTTTGAACTGCTAGGTTGGCAGGAGCTGGGACCAGAGACGGGAGCTCACTCCGTCACGCGGCACTCAGGTCTCGAACTGCTGAACTACTGACCTTCCAGTCTGCAGTTCAGCTTCTTAACCACTTTAGCCACCGCAGCCCCATTAATAAATCTATAGCATTACCTAAATGGTAATACTAAATGGTAACAGAGTCCCTGTCTCTCCTGCAGTAACCCCATGACACTGTGGGATTCCTTGAGCATCCCCTGTTAGCCTCAGTTATTTACAGAACACCAGCTGTCCCCTGATGTTCACAGTGGAGCTGGTCAACAAATTCATGATTTTTCTCCTCAACTAGCGGGCATCTTACCAGAACCTGGGCAATTAGGAAATGTGACCTAATTTGCCACTGTCAAAACAACTTTCGACATACTGCGTGGTCTTGGAAAGACCCGTAGCCATGGTGAGGCATTTGGGGGCAGAGCCCCACCACAGACAAGCCCTGCCCCACCTGGGAGGATCCCAGCCCCCCAATCTAATTAATGTAATTAAATTCCCTCCTCCCCTGCCCCAGAGCCCCAGCCCCTGCCCCACCAGCCCTAGGAAGACTGCACCAAAGGAAGGGGCTTCTGTTACTGTAGCCTGCAGCAAATGTGATTGCTGCCTGCCTAGGACAGCACAACCAGGGGTAGGGAGACAGCATGGCTTGCAATCTGCACCTGAAGGCATTTACAGTCTGGTGGTTTATTTACTTTTCATGTTCTTCATTTGTAGCCCATCTTTCTGCCCCATGGGGACCCAAAGTGGTTTACCTTATTCTCCTCTCCTCTGTTTTATCCTCACAACACCCCTGTGAGGTAGGTTAGACAGAATCTGCAACTGACCCAGGGTCACTAAGCAAGCTTCCTTGGCACAAGTGGGAATTCGAACCTGGTTCTCCCCAAAACTGATCTCACGCTTTTAGCCACTTATACACCACACTGGTTTCCAAGAAGTGGAAGCTTGCATGACTGGCAGTCTTGCAAGGCGATCCAGAGAGAATTTTATCTCTGTTCCAGGTCAGTCGAAGACCAAATTCAAAAAAATCCATGCAAACATTGTCTTATTAATCCAAAGGTTACGGGGAGGAGTATTAAAATAATTAAAGATATATAGGGCCATAAACTCACAAAAAGCAACTACAGAGCTGTCAATTTTTTAAAAAAGTAACTGGATTCATTTATTTCTAACCCACTTTTCTCCTCTGAATGCAGACATTTGTTACGTCGTAGCTGGAGCGGAGGCAGCAACTAGGACAGGTAGGGCAGGTGTCCGTCACTGGGTGCTGGTTACTGTGCAGAATGGATCTTGATGTTTGAAACCCTGGGGTGCTTTGCCCAGATCTGCACCTGCACAATTAAGTTCCAGCTACAGCAAATGGGCTTTTTAAAAAAGCAGACCCACCTGGGGAAGGAGCTGCAACCTCCGCTTTCTAACTTTGGACCCATCAACCATCATTCATACTTTCGTAGCCTCCAGACTCAACTACGGCCATGTGCTGCGTGGGTGGCTGTCTTTGAAGATTAAATGCAGGCTCCAGCTGGGCCATAAGAGACCACTCCTTTTGCACTGAGAGACACCAACCACACCAGGGGGGAGGAGAGAGAGAGAGAGACAGAGAGAGAGAGAGGCTTCCGTGTGTCTGTACTGGCATATCACACCTTAATAGGCACAATCGAAGGCATTGCTTTTGCTCAAAGCTGAAATGAAAGTACACCCCAAAGTTCTCTTCTGTACTCTCCTGTGTGGATTTCTACATCTATATTTATGCATGCCCATTGATCACAAAAATATTTGCTACCTGCATTTGCTACTTGCATTTGCTACCTGGTGCTATTTGATTTCAACTACCAGATATTTGGGCAGGAATAACAGCTGTGCAAAGCTCTCCTCTGTGATCAGAGAAGACGGAAACTCCAGACACGCATTCTCTCCCTCTCCTGCTGGACTCATCACCGATCAAATGTTGCCTGTATGTGTGTATTTATGTAGGTATCTTTTTCAGGGATGGGAAGGGAGGAATAAACTATCAGCTGGCTGATTTTGCAGAGTGCAGGGGGCAAAAACCCTTAAAATCTTTTCTCTGCTCTTCAACAAGATGCAAACACATATTGTTGCGATACTCAGGGCCAGACTGAGCCAGTTTGGCATAGTAGTTAAGAGTGGTAGACCCTAATCTGGAGAACTCGGTTTGATTCCCCACTTCCCCACTTGAAGCTAGCTGGGTGACCTTAGGCAAGTCACGGCACTCTCAGCCTAAAAATAAGCATCGCTTGCCATTTACGTGATGCCAAAAAAGAGCCACAGCTTTGGCAACAAGCAATCCCTCCCCGCCCCAGATCTCCTGGCTGTTCCACGCACAACGCCATAGGATGATTTCAGTTTTCCCCACCTGCTTCTCAACTGAAGATCCAAGGTTCTTACTGGAAGATATCTAGAGGCATCTCATGCAGAGTCAGCTCCTTAGCCATAGGCAGATGCACAGCTGTCTGCTGTGGGCCGCATCTATGGTTGCCAACCTCCAGGTACTGGCTGGAGATCTCTCACTATTACAACTGATCTCCGGGTGACAGAGATCAATGCATGGGGGGGGGGAGGCCACTTTGCAAGGTGGACTCTGTGGCATTATTTCCCACTGAAGTCCCTCCCCCTCCCCAAACACAACCCAAATCTTCAGGTATTTCCCAACCCTGAGCGGGCAACCCTAGCCCACACCCCCAGCACCAGACTGAGCTGCCCAATGAACTTGGCAGTGAAGCCGCAACTTCCCTGCCTCCTCCACTGCCTGTGATGGCCTCCAGGGAGCAGCAGCGAGACAAAACAGGAATCTGGTGGCACCTGGAAGACTAACAGTGCCTTCCCTCAGTGAAGTGAGCTCTGACTCACAAAAAACCTTAGGCTAGAATAAATGTCGTTCGTCTCTAAAGCGCCACTGGACTTCTCTGGGAAGGGCACTGGATTTCATCTTCCACTCGTGGTAGGAGTCCACCAGGAAACCATTTCATGAGTAGCTGCTGTTTATGCCACTAACGGTCATGGCTTCCCGCAAAGAATCATGGGAATATTTATTTCATGAGATGCATTGCCAGGTCCTCCCTGGCCACCGGCAGGGGACAGGGGGTAGGGTTGCCAGATTCAGGTTGGGAAACTCCTGGAGATTTGGGGATGGAGCCTGGAGAGGGCAGGGACCTCCGTGGGGTATAATGCCAAAGAGTCCCCCCTCCAAAGTATCCATTTTCTCCAGGGGATCTGATCTCTGTAGTCTGGAGATGAGCTGTCATTCCGGGGGTTCCCCAGGTCCCACCTGGAGGCTGGCATCCTTAGACATTAAAAATGTTCTGGTAAAGCCCTATTGTACCTACCCTGAACTACAATTTCCCAGGCATCCCTATCATAACAGTTGAATGTCCACAACAACTATGCCCCCAAACGAGTGGTAGGTGTGGAAGGAAAGGAGGGGGAGAAGGCAGTCTGGGTGGGAGATAAGTTGTCATTCCAGGGGATCTCCAGGTCCCACCTGGAGGTTGGCATTCCTAAGGAGAACAGAGGGAAAGTGCACAGGATTCTGATTGGGGAAGCTGTCGAGCCTGGCAGGCTTCAGTTGGAGGGAAGTTCTTCGGCATTTTTGATTTGCTTCCCTTTAGCAAAGGACAGAGGTGGAACAAAGTCCAACTTTCCAGGTCCAAGTTCAAAACACTCTGGGGTTCAGTTGCAAACAGGACCAACAGGGATCGGGCATGGTGCAGTGGTTAGGATGCTGGACTCGTGGTAGGGAGAGCCAAGTCCAACGCCCCACTCTGCATGTAGCACACCAGCAGTGCTTTCCTAAGCAAAGAAATCTTCTTCCAAACACATTGACTCTGATGGCCTTAAAAGGGTATGACTCTGGTCAGGTGGCATGGCCCGAGGCTCGAAGCCACTGTCTCAGCCTACACAACCTCACAGGACTGTTGTGAAGATAAAATGCCCTGAGTTCTTTGGAAGACGGGTGGAATAAAACTGCAAGAAATAAACCTGGAAAATCCCAGTGCGTTTCTTAATTACTGAAATGAAACAACAGGGTTTTAACTGGGTACTTGAGAGTAGCTAGACAGCCCATAAGTTCAAGGGACAAGAGATATTTGTAAGATACTGTGTAGTAATAACGCAGGTTTGCCCAAATTTGGATTGCAGAGGCTCCCTTTTTTTAGCGATGGGCAACCCTGGAAAATTATGAGCAACAGTGGAGAACTTGGGGGGGGGGGATTGAATTTTGCAATTGGTTCCAAACACCAGGCCTTCCACAAGGGCCCAGTGCCCACCCCACTACCTGCCTCCCCCTCCTGCCATCCTGGGGCTATGCTCTTATTGGTAGTGGTCATGGCAGAGAGGGAGGGAGGGAGCGAAGGGAGGGAGGGAGGGAGGGAGGGAGGGAGGGAGGGAGGGAGGAAGGAAGGAAGGAAGGAAGGAAGGAAGGAGATCTCTTTCACCTCCTCACCTTCTGCTTGTTGGCAACCTGCTTCCTTGGCAGCTCTATGGGGCCCTGGGGGCTGAGAAATGTACAGGTTCCCCTCCCCAGCGGTACTCGGTCTGGAGGGGGGAGCCACATTCAAGATACCAGGGAAGAGGAGGAGAAGGAAGAAGGGGGCAGTGGGCAGTGGGAAGGAGAAGACAGAGATTTCCTTCTCTTCTCTCCTTTCCTTCATTTCTGTGAGAACAATAACTCTCACAGAAACACAGTGGGAAGCCTCATCCTGCGCAGCAGATTTAATTTGGCACAGCCAGAGTGATGACCTTTGCAGGGACATAACAGACAGACCCTGAAGATGCCAGCCTCCAGGCAGGACCCGGGGATTCTGTGGCCTCCCCTGGGAAGTACGGCTCATCTCCTGACTACTGACTACATCATCTCCCCTGGAGAAAATGGATGCTTTGGAGGGTGGACTGGCTGTGTGGCCTTATGCTGCACCGAGGTCTCTGTCCCCCCCCAGGCTCCACCCCCTAATCTCCAGGAGTTCCCCAACCTGGAGATGGCAACTCTATCCCTCCCACCCTGCACCGGTGGCCAGGGGGAACGACACCCAACTACCCTAGGAGTACCGTTTGTAGATGGCACTTGGTACTCAAGGCAGTAAAATCATTTAACGGAGCTGTTCGCTTGTGGCCCAATTTGAAAATCACAGGGTTAAAGAAAGTATATCTCAACATTTCAGGCACTGCCCTGGGCACATAGGTGTGTGAGGAAAGCAGCCCCCTGAAAGGCAAGGGAGCATCTCAGTTGC
Organism: Gekko gecko; assembly: GCA_029375565.1. Taxonomy (NCBI): domain Eukaryota; kingdom Metazoa; phylum Chordata; class Lepidosauria; order Squamata; family Gekkonidae; genus Gekko; species Gekko gecko. Next base: position 46,349,949 of record JAPDNY010000014.1, read on the forward strand.
CTCAACCCCCCCCCCTTCAAATGGCTCCGATGTCCCTCCAAATTGTTCACCCGATTGATCTGTACATGCTCTTACACATGCCACAGGATTAGGAGGTCATGGGTTCCGTCCCTTCCCGGGGCCTATTCACCCCTGCCACAAATCTACTGAGCTGACAGACAAATCTTTGTGATGAGCTGGCCACCCATTCAGGGGGTCATCCAAAAAAAAAAAGAGTCCCCCTTATTTTGGAAATGGACCATGGGACTCAGATTGCCCGCGCACAGGGAGGCGAGGGCAGGGATCACGGTGGAAAGGGGGGGGGGAGAGAGGTTAGCTGAAAGGGACGGGATAAGACAACCTGCAAACTGAAAAGGAAATCTTCCGCCTAGCAGGATTTTATATCTACCTGAGTCTGAAACGGAGGTGCGAGACGTGGATTTTTAGCCCCATTTCACATCATGCATTCTAAGGTTTCACTGAGCAAAACTCTTCTGTGCCTGCAATGACCTCCACTTCCTTTGCGCACTCGCCCACCCTCCCCACACAAACACACACATTGCAGAAGGCCTTTTCCCTGCACCCATCACTTAAAGTCATTCCTTCCGCTTCATTTGCCCCGTACGGGCTACTGGAGGAGGGTTTGTTAATAAACTGACCCTACTAGTTTCCTCATTTAGAATGCAAAGATGCTTCATAAAATGTGTGATTTCACAATAGATCCAGCCGGACTTCGGCTCAAGCACGTGCAGCAACATTGGGGATCTGGACAGGAAGTCAGGAACTCCAGAGCAGTTTTTAAAAGCCATTCCTCAATCACCACAAAGACAAAACATGAACAAGGACCAGAAATCAGTACTGGGGAAAGAGGGACAATGGAGCATCAGTCAGCCTGTGTCATGGCCTCGGATTCTGTGGGTTTTCAAGTGAAATTAAACTTTTTAAATGCAGACATGCACCCTTTCCAGATTGCAGGATCGGCTCACAAGCAGTGTTGCCAGCCCCCAAGTTGAGCATGGAGAGCTCCTGGAATTACAAATGATCTCCACACTACAGAGATCAATTCCCCTGGAGGAAATGAAAGCTTTGGAGGGCAGACTCTATGGTATACCACAGGGTTTAGGAGAAATTCCCTAGAGTGGCATCATATCTCTGCTGAGTGCCCTTCCCTGCCAAACTCAATCCTCCCCAAGCTCTACCCCGAAATCTCCAGGAATTTCCCAGCCCAAAGGTGGCAAACCTAACGCAGGGCATGAAGGTCTGACTTCACTGGGGTAGGAATGAGGGTGGAGTGTTGAGAAAAACCACAGGAGGTTCAGTCCAAAGGTGGGTGGAACAAGGAGGGAAGGAAGCTTTTTGTAGGCTCCTGGGATTTTTTTTAAAAAAAGACTATGCCCACTTTTATTGCAGGCCAACAAGACTTTATAACTGGGCATCCTAATACAGAAATTGAAAACCATAAGAAAGAAAAGTCCAAGCCTGGAGTCTAGCTCCAGCCCATAATAAATCTAACTCTTCGGTATTCACATTACCAGATCCCTCCCCTCTTAATTTACAACCTGAGTGGTCCAGTGCAAACCTAAGCAAAGTTACACGCTTCTATGACCATTGAATTCAATGGGAAGGTTCTCTTGGGAGGTAGCTTAGAAATTTTCTAAAGAAAGAATATCACTGGAACTCTGTTCCTCCACTGGTTCTTTTGTGGATACAGTCTGGATGACACTTGACTACCTATCCATCCCATAAACAAATTTTAAGTGGTAATAACCCAGTTTAGCCATGGATCCCACCTGTAATCCAGGTAAGTTGGCTGGTATTAAAATGAGCCTATATTCCCAACCCTGTCTCTTTGGAATCGCAACAACAGCTGTGTTTTTGAAGGACTTGTTTCTTTAAAACTGCCCATCCATACTGGGACACATTCCATCCAGATGAGTCCTGAACCTCCTTCCACTTGATAACTGGGCTGGACTCAGCCCTGTAGTGGTTTGGGATGTGAATCTGCATTTCAAAAGGAATTGGCTAGCTTGTCTCAAAACTTCTATCAGTCACCTTTTCCAGCCCCTCTTCCTGCAAAGCTGAGATGGAAAACCAGAACTATGGTTGCCCCGGCCATGGATGTAGGAATGCCAATTCATGGTTCCGACAATGGAGATGATGTTGCCACATCGTGCATACTGGTTCCAATTACTAAATTACTGGTTCTAATTACTAAAACTTTTTATTTTATTATTAAACAAACAAGAAATCAATAGCTCATTTATAACGAAATAACAACAACCAGAACAGTAGTAACAATAATAACAAAACAATAACTATTTAAACAACAAAATGTTCATACTGTAGCCCAGACAAGGATCAGACAAGGCAACAAGGAGGTTCTTTTGTCTATGGATTTTTTCCTGAGGAGGTTTGAGGAGAAAAGAGGTGTGAGGAGAAAAGAACAAAAAAGGACAAAAGAACCTCCTCAAACCTCCTCAGGAAACAATCCATAGACAAAAGAACCTCCTCAGGAAAGCTCCTCCACTAGCATGTTAATAGCCTGGAGAACTACACTAGATAATTAACTCAGCCCTACCCCACCTTCCAGGGTAGAAATAAATTACCTGCCTACCATTTTTCTGCTCACCTTGACACAGAGAGTACTCCATCTTTCTGTGTTATACCTCTGAGGATGCCAGTCACAGCTACTGGCGAAACGTCAGGTCCTACAATGCCAAGACCACGGCCACACAACCCGGAAAATCTACAGCAACTAAAGAAAATTTTGTTCTAGGTTTTTTGTTAGCCCAGATGAATTTTAGTAAGGTGGAACACCATTCCCTAAAGTCCTTAGAAGAGAGCGGGATAGGTAAATTTTGAAATAAAAAGAGGAATTCAGGCAAAATTATAGTCTTGAAAAGATCTACTTTTCCCAGTAATTGTAAATTTAATCTTTGCCAGTCTTCAAGCATCATTTTAAAAGAAGTATTAAGTGATTTATAGTTATAGACATATAAACCTGTTAGATCCAGAGGGATATTTATGCTGAGGTGCTTCCAGGATTTTGTCACCCATTTGAAGGGAAAGGATTCAACCATTTTCTCTTTATCATGATGTGTTATATGCAAGGGGTAAAATTCTGATTTTGAGTAATTTCTTGTGAACCCAGAAACAAGACTACATTTTTTCAGTTTGGGATAGTAAACTGTTCAGTGAATCCTTAGGGTCTGCTAAATAAAAAAATAGCATCGTCAGCAAAGAGACTCATTTTGCAACTCTTGTTGTTAATACTCATCCCTGCAATGTGCAGGTCATTTCTTATTGCACAGGCTAGGGGTTCCAAGGAAATAGTGAAATAGCCTTCATTACGGTAGAGCCGCCCAATGTAGCTGTGAGCTAAAGCCTTCATGTGGGAAATTCTTGGGCAGGAGGATTAAAAAGAGGAGGAGAGGAGATTGGATTTATACCCTGCCCTTCACTACCCAAAGGAATCTCAGAGCAGCTTATAAACACCTTTCCCTTCTCCTCCCCACAACAGACACCCTGTGAGGTAGGTGGGGCTGAGAGAGCTCTGACAGGAACTGCTCTTTTTCAAGAACAGCTGTGCCAGAACTATGGCTTGCCCAAGGTCATCCAGCAGGTGCAAGCAGAGGAGTGGGGAATCAAACCCATTTCTCCCAGATTAGAGTCTCTGCACTTAACCACTACACCAAACTGGATCCTCCAGAAAATACACCAATTGTTTATCTTTAGTTCAGTACTCCTGCTACAAGGCAGACAGAATTCTTCTCCTGGACTCCGTTTTCTCCAGCCCTGCTATGTAAACTGCATTATATCAGACAGGATCAGGTCCTGTATAGCTCATCCGGGGAAGTCTTCACTGGAGCCTGATCTAGATGTTCCATCAACAATACTGCTTCCTCAGGTACCTCAAGGCATACCCATACGGGTCATATTTCCCAGTGTCCCGTTTTGGGAGACAAAACAGCAGTCTCAATCTGCTGGGTCCTGGCACAGCTCTATGCTTCACCTTCCAGGCAGCCCCTTTGGCTCACCCGGCTGGCTTCCAGTCGAAGCCTGGTTCTGTTCTTGCACTTGTGTTCCCTTGGGCTGCCGACTCCCATGCTAGTTTGTTGCCCAGCCCTCTGCTTCTGCCATAACATGAAGAGTACACTGTAGATCCTCCTGAGTTTGGAACTAAACTCTACCCTTGGACTTCTCTGTCTTATTTCTTTCTGTTTCTATACCAGACAGCGACTATCTAGTGATACAACAGTTGGGTTGCCCACCTGGTGGCTGGTGGGACACACTTAGCTCCATAGTTCACCAAAGAGGAGTCCACTTGGAAGCCTATGCTGAAGTTAGGGTTACCAACCTCCTGGTGAGACTTGGACCTCTCCTTAAATTTCAACTGATCTCCCTCCCCTCGCCATAACTCAGCCTCCAAATCTCCAGCAATTTCTCAAGTAGGAGCTGGCAACCCAACCTGGAGCTCAGGCCTATGCACCTCCTAAGGAGGCTTTCCTACTTCTTGAAGACTTCAAAGAAAACTATTCAAAGAATGTCTTAATAGCAGGTGTATGTGTACGAGAGAGGGAGAGTTTTTCTAGATGCATTCATCATGTTTGTTTGTTCAGGAAGTAACATCAGCAAATAACAGCAAATGCTAGGAATGCTCTGGCTGAAAGGGCATTCTGAAATAGTACCTTAATGCTACCCTCAGAAAGTACGTTTTATTGCTCTTTGAAACAGCCTGCTTCTTATCTTCGTCATGCTTTACAACTTCACCCATTTTGGGTGTGTGTCCGGGGTGGGGGTGAGGGGTTGCGGGAATTCCACAGCATTCTCATTGCGTTGCATAAGCACCAGATTAAGAAAATTGCTCTGCTTCGCTTGATTGTTCATTGCTCGGAAAACAAGAGGTTCACAAAGGATCTGATAACTAATCCATTTGGTGCATCGCTCCACTAATGCCATCTAAACATGGCAAACCCATTCTCGGGAAGCGTGCGGGACTTGGTTTCTTATTACAGAAGAGAACAACAATCAGTTTCCCATCCAAATACATACTCTGGAACGCTGGAAAGTTTTCACAGTGTACACCTTACACTGATTTCCGGGACTGGTTCACTCTATGGTGTGGTGGAACTGAAATATACTAACTTGTCTTAGAGATTAAAGGGAAAGGTTTGCTGCTTTGTGGTGTGAAGGGCTTAAGATAAGACAGAGTGCAGCAGACAGTGGTCTTTTCCGCGCTAGACTTTAAATCCTGGTTCAACCCTGTCCCTGAACTTACACTCTACACTACACGCGAGTTCACCCCTGTAATTGTCTCAGGGTATTTTTATATTCTACATTACACTCGAGTTCACCCCTGTAATTATCTCAGGGTATTTTTTGTTTTCACATTACATTGAGGTCACCCCGATTTCACCCCACACTTTTCTCGGGATAAACGGATGCTGTTATAACCAGGGATAAATGCAAGGTATTGTAACGCGACTCACGGGTTGAACTCTGATAAAACCAGGGATGAGATCCAAGTGCGGAAAGGACCAATGTCAAGAGCCCAAACCCTGCAGAGGCCTTTTTCCTGTTGACAAATGAAATGTTCACTGCAGCATCTTCAGGTATGCCAAGGGTGAGAATTGCAGACCACCAAAGACATCACTGGCTTTTTTGGGATGCTGTATTTGCCACCCTCCAGGTGAGGGCTGGAGCTCTCCTAGAACTATGACTGATCTCCTGACTACAGAAATCAGTTCCCCTGGGGGAAGAAAGGTGTCATTGGAGGGGGTGGACTCCCTGCATTACACCCCACCGTGGTCCCTTCCCTCCCTGAACCCCACCCACTCCCCAGGATCCATCTCCAAATCTCCAGTAATTTCTCAGCCCAGAGTTGGTAACCCTGAACATTTCACTGGGCTCATCTCTCTGCTCCGCCTATCATGCTTGCCCTCTCCAGCCTCTTTGACGCCCCTCCAGCCTCACCCCTAGAACCTCTGGGATGTGCAAAACAGAACAACAGAACTAAGGCAGAACTACACGTTACCAACACCAAATCACGTCTGATGGGTAGCAGTAGACAGGGGTAGGGGCCATTTGTAGGGAACAATTGGCAGGTGGGGTACTTAACCCTTCACTCACCAGCCACTTTCCCCTGCAAACCCTTCAAGCATGTCAACCACCAGGAGGGAACGGGTTACGCTCCCCTCCCTCTCTAGCAATCCTCCCTACTGCCATATTTCTGGAGCTGGAGAGCAGCATTCCACCTCAGAGCAAGCCAAAATGTGCACCTGCCCTCAGACAGTAGAGGCCTTCTCATACACTTGACTCAAGAGGAGAGGGGAGGGCCCAGTAGTAGACAGAAGGAAGAAGAAGAAGAAGACGCAGAAGCAGAAGAGTTGGCTTTTATACCCCACTTTTCTCTACCCTAAGGAGTCTCAAAGTGGCTTACAATCACCTTCCCTTCCCCTCCCCACAACAGGCACCTTGTGAGGTAGGTCCAGCCTGTGCCTGGCCTAAGGTCATCTAGCAGGCTTCATGTGGAGGAAGAGTGGGGAATTAAACTCGCTTCTCCAGATTAGAGTCTGCCGCTCTTAACCACTGCACCAGGCTGGCAGAATGACAGTTTAGATTCCATTTGGTTCACACAGCTCCTGGCACCTTTATTAGTAATGTTCCTGCTGAGCGCCAGTATTAACAACAACAACAATAGTAAAGTGTGCCATCAAGTCTATGGAGGCCCCAGGACTATGGGGTTTTTGAGGCAAGAGAGGAGCCAGAGTTGGGCTTTCCTTTGCACAGACACCTCTATTCTTTCTATTGGTTTCCCATCCAAGTACGAACTGTGGCTGACCTTGCCTAGCTTCCAAGCTTTAGTGAGTTCAGGCTAGTCAGGGGTATTCAGGCTACTGGTTTCTGAAATGCATGCTCAGTGCCACTAGACAGGCACATTTAGACCCCACTCTTCTGAAGCTGTCTTTCCAAAGGGTCTTGTCAAATCCACATGCCACTGTGTGCATCTCTTAACGCAGGGTAAGCAGCTAACATGCCCCTCTCGGTGTCCGCGTGTTCGCAACACAACAGCACACAAACCAGAGCATATTTTCTCCCCCAGATACTAGAAGCATGTGGGCCCCAATTGGTCTTTCATGCATTCATAAACAATCAGCTAATAGGCCCATGTGATCCCGGGACATAGCGGTGGGTGGGCTCGCATTTCGAAGCGGTTGTTTTGATAGCAGAAAAAAATCATGGCCCTAATTATTGTGCTCAATACCACCTGGAGTCCTTGCTTGGAGAAAGGTGAGTTAAAATGACACAAATAAATCATGATACCTGCACCGGAGACTCAGTCGGCAGACAGTTTAAAAAGGCTTAACCAATAGTGAATTTATTTTCTCGTCTGTGCCGTTTCTACTTTTGATAATTTTATCATGTTGTCTGGTCCTCAAACCTGTCTTCAAAGTCTAAAAACTTGCTTTCAAAATAATAAAGTTAAGGCTCTCAGATTGCTAAATTTGTACCTAGAAATAAATCCTGTTCTTTCACAGAAATATGAATTCTTGTAGCTTCGTTGTAAGATCATTCACGGTTCTGGGAACTGATTGATAAATTAAAGACAGCACATCTCAAGCAAATAAAGTAACTCGGAATGAATTTTTTGGAAGTAGGAAATTTTAAAACCAGCAATCTAGACTCCAACACCCGAAACAAATGTTTTCTTTCTTTCTTTCTTTCTTTCTTTCTTTCTTTCTTTCTTTCTTTCTTTCTTTCTTTCTTTCTTTCTTTCTTTCTTTCTTTCTTTCTTTCGTTTCATGCAGCTGACATACAAGCTGATGCAAAAGGCACAACTTTTACATGTCATTTCTTTTAAAAGGAACATTTTTGTGGTGTGTGAGCCACCTAAGAAGCATTTAAACACATGGCAGACTTCTGTTATACCCTTGCAGTGTTACCTGTAGCATCCAGAAGAAGTTGGCTCATCCTTCCACCAACAGCAAAATTACAAGGTATTCTAACCTTATAATTACATAAAAATTTTATGTAAGAATTAATGCTGAGCCAAAATAGGTGGGATACACCCTTAGGGGAAAAATGCAAACCTATTCACACAAAGCTGTCTTATACTGAATCAGACCATTGATCCGTTAAGGTCAGTATTGACTACTCAGGCTGGCAGCAGCTCTTCAAGGTCTCAGGCTGAGGTCTTTGATCTCACTGGTCGCCTGACCCCATTTTACCTGGAGATGCGAGGGATTGAACCTGAGACCATAAGCAGAAGATCTTCCTCTGAGCCACAGCTCCTACAAAGGCAGTAGGTGTCAGAGAGAAGACATTCCTTTGCTAAGGCCAAAACTACTTCCCTTGATCCAGCTGAGCACAGATGATTTGTTCGGGCAAAACGTGAATTCTATGTATGCATACCTGAGTGAATGCTCAGCACAGGTGGAGAATATCCATGACCAGATAGACAATCTGTATGCAGAAATCCTCCACCTGCGCTTAGAAGAAGAGTTGGTTTCTATACCTCACTTTTCTCTACAGTAAGGAGCCTCAAAGCAGCTTTCGTTCTCCTTCCCGTCCTTTCCCCACAACAGGCACCTTGTGAGGCAGGTGGGGCCGAGAGAGTTCTGAGAGAGCTGTGACTGGCCCAAAGTCACCCAGCTGGCTTCCTGTGGAGGAGTGGAGAATCAAATTCAGTTCTCCAGATCAGACCCCACCACTCATCCTAACCACTACGCCATGCTGGCTCTCCATGTTGACCTTCTAGAGCAATTTTAAACCTCAGAAACACAAGCAAATTACACTTAAACACGTTCAAATCCTGACCATTTCAGTGGGAGAGCATTAAGTGGACATGCAGCTTTCAGTCACTGAAATACAACAGGGCTAAAATTAGGGTTGCCAGCCTCCAGGTGGGGCCTGGGGATCTCCCGGAATTACAACTGATCTCCAAATGACAAAGATCAATCCCTCTGGAGAAAAATGGCTGCTTTGGGTGGTGGACTCTATGGCCTTCTACCCCTAGGGTGTTCCTGACCTCTCCAAACCCTGCCTTCCCCAGTATCTACCCCAAAATCTCCAGGAATCTCCCAACCCAGAGCTGGCAACCCTTGCTAAAATGTGCTTAACAGTAATTAGATGGTTTCCCAGAATTCCCTCTCACTAATGCAGGGTTGTACTGCCTTAACTACTACAACACACTTAGCTTCTTGCAAGACATTTCGATGAGCTCCTCATCCACATTCTAGCCCTGGCTATAGCCAACTAATGTCAGACCTGAATAAAGGACTTGGGTTGGAGGGTGAAGCATCCTATGACCAACCAGGGAGAACATCCCGGCAAATGAGAATATTCCTCCACTGGGAATGAGAGGAGGGGGAGGGCTTAATTTTGCCCTCACTGACATTTTCACATCACCAAATCTGATTGGCTCCCTGATACCATGACATCATCATGTATGCCATGTGATTCCTGACTGGATGGGAACACACTGTGAAGAAGCCTGAAAAGTTACACTGAGGCAGCACTCAACCAGGGTAGCAGACAGGCACAAAATGTTAGGAAAGGGCTCCAAAGGCAGGGTTCTTTTAAAGGATCTTTTCAGGGTTCTCAAAAGCTCGTTATGGGGGAAAAAAAGCTTGTTATGGGTATTAAAAACAAAACCTCAAGAAAATACAACACTGCATTACTAAAAATGTATCTACATAAGCTTTGTTTTTTGTTTGGTTTTAAGGAACTGCTTATATCTAACCAAGCATTTAAAAGGATGTGGTCAGCAGTAAACTGCTGTGTGAAGTCATCACTTCTTGGTTTGGTACAAAACACCAAAAATTTGCTATTTGCTTTTTTTCGCACGAAATTCCATTTCCAAACAATTTCATTCCGGTAACTTTGTCTGGATACAATCAAATGAATTGAAGAGATCCATTTGATATCACCCATCTTGTGAGCAAAGCCACAAAGGGGGGAGGAGCAGCTACTGTGCTCTTCGGCAGCAAACCCACTTCGCTCGGCACTCCCATGGCAGCTTCAGAGTTGGTTCTCACAAACAGTAGCTCTGGGCAAACTTCTTTGGAGAGACCTTCGAAAGCAGTTCATGGGCTGCCCCTTGAAGCAAAGTACTACAAACTCCCACGTCATCAGTACTGGGATACTGGGTTACTATAGCAGAGTTTTGCCGAGTCGTAGAAGCCCGCCCTGAAATGCTGTGACCCGCCCTGAGCCCATTTACAGGATGGGTAGGATATAAATGCGAAAAATAAATAAAATAATAATAAATAATACTGAGAGCTGTGAATAAATCTCCCAAGAAATATATTGAAAAACAGGTACAATTACATTTGTTCAAGTAGAGTATGAGGGCATTTTATCTACAGCTGACACCTCTTTCTTTATCCATTTTATTTCTTACATGGATATCTCAGCCTTCCTCCAAGATTAAACTGGGTTATCCCATTTTATCTTCATAAGGGCTCTAAGAGATAACAGCTTGCCCAAAGCAACCCAGCAAGCTGATGGAGATTTGCACCCAAGGTGCCCTTGGGGGGTTAGTATCTTCTCGTCCACACTAACTTGGTGTTTCCTCCTCATTTTGACCCATCTGTGATCCTTCCCTCTCTGAGCAACCATTTCATACATGATCTTCCAGAAGGACTTTGCTATTGCTAAACATTCTCTGGCATTTGGAGTCACTCTCTCTTTCTATAGACCCTGCAGAATCAGAACAGGAGTTCACTGATCTCGTGATCTCGACTTCCTCGCCCCCTGCTTTTAACTTCTTTCCTGGCTCCCTTTGATTGTTCATCTTCAGAGGAGCCAACCAGCTCATCAACTGATATAGTCAACAGGGATTTTAAAAATATATATAAATATATCAAACAATTTTCAAATTTGAAGTGACTTTGCTCGTAGACTTTAAAATGTTTTAGTGTCGTTGTTTTTTCACTAACTGGGGCACAGTGACAACATGAGATGAGCACATCTAAATTCTACTGGAAATGGAGATTTGAAAAGTTAAACGTGGGCTTCATTGTCTGCCACTGAACTCGGTGGGAAGTAAAAATACTTCACTTTGGCCTGATGGTACAATTCCATCCTTCCTCCCCCCAACCCCCACAAAGAAAAGCCTAGCAGAATTTTTAAAAAACAAAAACACACATTTCCATGACTACCCTAAAAGCTGCAAAAGAATGAACAGAGGCAGGTCTTCCCAGAGAGTACAGTACAGTGCTGGCAGAAACTCAGCTGACTTTCAATGATACCAGAACTTGAACTTGGTCTTCATTAGGGGATATCAGAGCCACTTTGTCTTGAGTCAGACCGGTAGTCCACAGAGCCACTAATGTCAGCTCTGACCAGCAGCTGCTCTTTTCCCATACGCAGTTATGGCAAAACTGACAAGCTACATTAACCAAAGACCAAAAGATGAATTCAAAAACAACTGGCGAGTTTTCCATGACTATTACAACCAATCTCTCTAGTTATACATCTGAATTTTCTAATACTATATGATAATACAAGAAGAAGAAGAAGAAGAAGAAGAAGAAGAAGAAGAAGAAGAAGAAGAAGAAGAAGAAGAAGAAGAAGAAGAAGAAGAAGAGGAGGAGGAGGAGAAGAGGAGTTTGGACTTATACCCCACCCGTCACGGCCCAAAGGTGTCTCAGAGCGGCTTACAAACTCCTGTCCCTTCCCCTCCCCACAACAGACGCCCTGTGAGGTAGGTGGGGCTGAGAGAACTTCTGACAGAAACTGTCCTTGAGAGAACAGCTGTGCCAGAGCTTGTGACTGACCCAAGGTCACATCAGCAGGTGCAAGTGGAGGAGTGGGGAATCAAACCTGGTTCTCCCAGATAAGAGTCCATGCACTGAACCACTGCACCAAACTGGAGGAGGAGGAGGAGGAAGAGGAAGAGGAGGAGGAGGAGGAAGAGGAAGAGGAGGAGGAGGAGGAAGAGGAAGAGGAGGAGGAGGAGGAAGAGGAGGAGAATGGATTTATACCCCGCCCTTCACTCGGAGTCTCAGAGCAGCTTACAAACTCCTTCCCCTCCCTCCCCACAACAACCACCCTGTGAGGTAGGTGGGGCTGAGAGCTGTGACAGAAACTGCTCTTTCAAGAACAACTCTGACAGAATTATGGCTTGCCCAAGGTCATCCAGCATCTGCAAGTGGAGGAGTGGGGAATCAAACCCGGTTCTCCCAGATTAGAGTCTTAACCACTACACCACTACACCAAACAGGCTCTCAGTTTTAATATGAAATATAAAGGGTATTATTGGTATGTGTTGTTTGCTATAACAAATTGTTGTGTGAAAATTTTATAAAAATTTCTATGGAGTTATTTATATTATACCATATAATAGATAAGATCAATAAGATAAAAATGATAATATAGCATGAGAAAATGGTAGAATATACCGAGTAAGTCATTATACTGGTTTTTAAGTTATTATGTCATATATATTTTTAAGCTATATTCTTAATGCCTAGGCTACATATATCGTGTTATATATTTAAGTCATTATACCATATACTTTTTCATATACGTATATATTCTGATAAAGGAATGTCCTCAATATCTGTAAAATTGCCCTTACATTATGTTTTTGGTAATTATATTTCCTATGAATTTTTCCCTACTCCTTTTTTCTTTCTGTATCCCTTTTAGAAAACTTTAAATATCATTTATTAGTTTTTTTAAAAAGACCTCTTTTCCCCACCTGCTAACTGATATCAGAAGAAGAAGAAGAGATTGGATTTATACCCCACCCTTCACTTGGAGTCTCAGAGGGGCTTACAAACTCCTTTCCCTTCCCCTCCCCACAGCAGACCCCCTGTGAGGTAGGTGGGGCTGGGAGAGCTCTGACAGAAACTGCTCTTTTTCAAGGACAGCTGTGCCAGAGCTTCTGACTGACCCAAGGTCACATCAGCAGGTGCAAGTGGAGGAGTGGGGAATCAAACCCGGTTCTCCCAGATTAGAGTCCACGCACTTAACCACTACACCAAACTGGCTCTCTTCATCATTTAAGGTGATACCAGAATTGTTCCTGTAGCCTAATACTTAAAACATGTGCCCCATGTTTTTCCCAACCTGGGGCTGGCAACCCTACTCCCCCAACACACACACACACCATGCACAGATAGGGTTACCAACCTTCACAGTTTGGTGTAGTGGTTAAGTGCGCGGACTCTAATCTTGGAGAACCGGGTTTGATTCCCCATTCCTCTGCTTGCACCTGCTGGATGACCTTGGGCAAGCCGTAGTTCTGGCACAGCTGTTCTTGAAAAAGATCAGTTTCTGTCAGAGCTCTCTCAGCCCCACCTACTCACAGGACGTCTGTTGTGGAGAGTGGAAAGGAAAGGAGTTTGTAAGCCACTCTGAGGCTCCCTTGGGAAGTGAAGGGCGGGGTATAAATCCAATCTCTTCCCTTCTCTTCTTCACACAGGGCCTGGAGTTCTCCCAGAATTACAACTGATCTCCACAGTTCCTCATCAAAGGCTCCTAAGTAAGCTCAATAGTCATGGGATAAAAGGACAAGTCCTCTTGTGGATCAAAAACTGGCTTATAAATAGGAAACAGAGAGTGAGTATAAATGGGAAACTTTCTCAGTGGAGGGTGGTAAGCAGTGGGGTACCACAGGGATCAGTACTCGGTCCGATGCTTTTTAACTTGTTTATTAACGATTTGGAATTGGGAGTAAGCAGTGATGTGGCTAAATTTGCAGATGACACAAAGTTGTTCAGGGTGGTGAAAACCAGGGAGGATTGTGAGGCACTCCAAAGGGATCTGTTGAGGATGGGTGAGTGGGCGTCAACATGGCAAATGGGGTTCAATGTGGCCAAGTGCAAAGTGATGCACATTGGAGCCAAAAATCCTAAATATAAATACACGTTGATGGGGTCTGATCTGGCAGAGACAGACCAAGAGAGAGATCTTGGAGTCGTAGTGGATAACTCGCTGAAAATGTCTACACAATGTGTAGCTGCAATAAAGAAGACCAACGCTATGCTGGGGATTATTAGGAAGGGAATTGATAACAAATCAGCCAGTATCATCATGCCCCTGTATAAATCATTGGTGCGACCTCATTTGGAATACTGTGTACAGTTCTGGTCACCACATCTCAAAAAGGATATTATAGCATTGGAAAAAGTGCAGAGAAGGGCAACTAGAATGATAAAAGGGTTGGAACACCTTCCCTATGAAGAAAGGTTAAAATGCTTGGGGCTCTTTAGCTTGGAGAAACGACGGCTGAGGGGTGACATGATCGAGGTTTATAAGATTATGAATGGGATTGAGCAGGTTGAGAAAGAAGTACTTTTCTCCCTTTCTCACAATACAAGAACTCGTGGGCACTCTATGAAATTGCTGAGCAGTCGGGTTAAAACAGATAAAAGGAAATACTTCTTCACCCAAAGAGTGATTAACATATGGAATTCACTGCCACAGGAGGTCGTGACAGCTGCAAGCATGGACAGTTTCAAGAGGAAATTAGATAAACATATGGAGCAGAAGTCCACCAGTGGCTATTAGCCACAGGGTATGGATGGGAACTCTCAGTCTGGGGCAGGTGATGCACTCTATTCTTGGTGCTGGAGGGGGCAGCAGTGGGAGGGCTTCTGGTGCCCTGGCCCCACTGCTGGACCTCCGAATGGCACCTGGTATATTTTGGCCGCTGTGTGACAGAGTGTTGGACTAGATGGGCCATTGGCCTGATTCAACATTGGCTTCTCTTATGTTCTTATGTTCTTATGTTCACATTACAGAGATCAGTTCCCCTGGAGAAAATGGCAGTTTCAAAGGACAAGCTCTATGGTATATGATAGAGTCTGGGTAAAGATTCCTTCCTATATTCCCCCCTCCACAGGCACCACCCGAAATCTCCAGGAATTTCCCAGGTCAGAGTTGGCAACCCTAGTACACACTGAAATGCTTTTGCTCCATATATATATCCTTCCTTATATATATTTGAGTTTTGGTCATACCTTATATGGTCAAAATGTGCGCCGGAATCAGTTGGCCGAGGGACTTGCCAGTCAGAGACGGAGTCCCTCGCCACTGGCTGCTTAGCCTTCCGGCGTGGCTGTGCACCCTCCCACTCAGCCACCGCGCAGCCTCACGCCCCCAGTCTGCTCCAGCCGCCGATCGCTTCAGGCTGGGGGCGGCGGTGGCTACCGGCTCGGAGGGACTTCACCCAAAGCTGGGTATGGAGGCTTTGTGGGGGAGGGCGCAGCGGGCCTCGGGAGCGCTGCCCGGCCACCCCTCCCTGAAGGCTTTCGGGAACGTGATGTGCGGGGGCGGGGTTGCCCATCGGGGCAGGGAGGCTTGCGCGCGGAGTCAGCGGCGGCCCTCGGACGCTTCCCTTGCCCGGAGAACACCGCCCCTCCTCCCTGCGTGATGGGGCCAGCCCAGCTGCCTTGCCCACCCCCAAGGACTCTCCCTAGGGCCCGTTGCCTCGGCCGCAACGGGCTTCCCCCCTAGTATATATATATATATATATATATATATATATATATATATATATATATATATGCAATGAAATATAAAATTGTTTCCCTTGCATAGTATTCTGTCGTGAGCCACAGGCCTATTATTAAATCACAGAGTAGCAATGTTTGTTGTGGTTTAACTTCTAACATACAGGCCATTAGTAGAAAGAGTAGCACATACTTTATATCAGGCAAAGACATTTTCTCCCACAGAGACCGTTCCAGGACTTAAACTCAAAAGGCCTTTGGAAGAATCTCTCTGAAACTGATCTAGTAAAAAGTACTGCGCCTGACCAAAAGAGTATTCGAGTTCACTGAAGTCTTTCCAGTTCCTTGAACGGGCTTTGGAGCAGATCCTTCACACGCAAACACGTCCAGCACACTCAAAGTCTGAGGTGTAGTTTACAAGCTTATCTCCTCTAAGCTTCCTTCCCTTTACCAATCATTAGGGCTACTATATACAGCAGCTGAACGAGGTGGGATCAGTTTGTCCCCCCAATTGAAATCTTACAAGTTGGGTACCCAGGCAGGTCAAGTTCAATGAGGGAGCCAGAGTCCCGATGTCTTTGACAGGCCCAAGGAGGAATCCCAGCCTAACATTTACCTAAACTGAACAGAGCCAACCAATGAGTTTTTTGGCCCCTCCCAAGGCAACTCCCCAATACATACACTATCATAATGAAACAGCAATAGGCACATTTCAAGGGCTGTGGCTCCAAGTATTTTTGTGTGTAAGTGATGTCAAGTCGCTTCCGACTCATAGTGACCCAATAAATTAATGACCTCCAAAGCATCCTATGCTTAATGGCCTTGCTCAGGTCTTGCAAACTGAGGACAAAAATCCCCAAAATCTCCAGGTATTTCCCAATACTGGCAATCCTAGTTTATATATATAGAAACGTGAGACCTCAGCAGTCACACTAGTGAGCACAGAGATATCTTTGGGCCTATGGGCATGAGAGAACGGTAGAAGGCTGAGTGGCCTGAGGTCTCCATTTTATGTCAGGTCAGCAGCCCTCTGCTGAGAAGGTTGCTTGTTTAGCCTCAGGGCTGCTGCTCAATGGTCACTGCAAAGCCCACGAAGCCATAATGGGAGGGCGGAGTTTGGGGAGGGGGGACTTCAGTGGGGTATAATGCTATCGAGTCCACCTTTCCAAAGAGGCCATTTTCTCCAAGTGAATGACATTTACTCCTAGGTAAACATAGTAGGTTCTAGATCAGTTCAAGCCTGAACTCTCTCTAGACACTAAAATGACTAAACTGAGGTGACTGAACTTTGGTCGCATGAGAAGACAAGGTTCACAGAGAAAGACAATAATGCTAGGAAAAGCTGAAGGTAGCAGGAAAAGAGGAAGATGAGATCCAACATGAAACAGACTGAGAGACTTCAATGGGGTATGATGCCATACAGTTCACCTTCCAAAGCAGCCATTTTCTCTAGGTGAACTGATCTCTGTCACCCGGAGATCAGTTGTAATTGTGGGAAATTTCCAGCCACCACCCAGAGGTTGGCAACTCTAGTGAAGAACATCTTCAAACTGTCTCCATCCCCTCCCCTTGCTGTGCTCCAGCTTAGTCCTGGTACCATCCACTTTGTGACTGTAGGATCTTATGTTCCTCCCTCTTTTGTACAAAGAGACAGGGTTTTTTAGCTATGCATTTCTTACAGTATGTGACAGTGCTGTTTTTTAAAAAATAATGAATCTGACAAGTTTCTTGCATCAAAGAGGATAAAGGCAGGGCCGGATCGCCCATAGGGCGAACTAGGCGCCCGCCTAGGGCGCACCGGCCTCAGGGGCGCGAAATGGCGCCCCACTCCCCCCCAAAAAGCGCCCACCCGTGCCCTAACTGGGCGCCTGCCGCCTCCGCCAGATCCCCGCCCCCTTCCCAGCTTCCCTGGGGGTCTCACAGTCGCGGAGCCCCCAGAAAAGCTGGCGCCGGGAGGGAGGGGGCGGAGGCTAGACCCCCGTGCAGGGGAGGGCGCATAATTGGAGGGCGGCAGGCAGGGCCCCCGAGAGCGGCGGCGGGGCGGCCCTGGACGGGGCGTGCGGGGAGCTGCCTGCGGCAGAAGCCAGAGCCCTTCCGCGGCCCTCCCTCCGGGCGCCCGGGGCGGGGGAGCCGAGTCCGGGGTGTCCGCCCCTCTGCGCCTTCCTGCGCAGCTCTCCGGGACACGGGGCCGGCAGAGCCAGGCGGGAACCAGGTCAGAAGGTCGAGGAGCGCTCAGCCGACCGAGGACCCCTTCTCCCCTTTGACTGTCAAGGATTGTGGATGGATCCGCCTGAATTCTCGCGATTGTCAGAAAGAAACAACCCTCCTTGGCAGCACCACACAAGGTAGGTACCAGGGGCTTCCAGGTGCCCTCTACCACCACCACCCCGTTAGGAAAGATGCAATAAGCCCCCCGCCTTCCAATTTATCCTCAAATCACCCACCACAACCATGTTCGGAGACTGGTCTCAACAAAACAAACAAACCCCAGTTCTTACTTTGCCAGATGTCGGGAGTGAGAGCAGAGGCCATCGCACCGGATTTGCCCACCCCCCAAGACAAATTCCTGCCTCCCCCACTGCACGGGGGTCCTCAACAGGAATTAATCAAGAGGTTCCTTCCAGGGGATGAAATCTGAGTCGGAATAGGCTAGACCCCCCGCCCCCTACCCGGCTTCCCTGGGGGTCCCGCAGCCGCGGAGCCCCCAGGAAAGCCGGCGCTGGGAGGGAGGGGGCGGAGGCTAGACCCCCGCCCCCTTCCCTGGCTTTCCTGGGGGCCCACAGCTGTGGAGCCCCCAGGAAAGTCAGCGCCCCGCCGCCGCCCCCAGTCTCCAGGCCCCACCAGGAGGTTGGCATCCCCAGTGGGGGCGCCCCAGGCTGTCCTGCCTAGGGTGCCCAGACACCTGGAGCCAGCCCTGGATAAAGGATACAGCACAGGTTTATGTTGTCATTGAATGGTTTGACAAAGTATGAGATAAGAAGTTTTCTCAAAACTGGGTTTCAATTTTTGCTTAATTAAATGAACAGATTGGCCCAGACAGACCGTGAAACCAGTTTATTTATTTGTTGGTTTGCTTGTTTGTTGGAGGGTGTCCTTGGGTTTTGCAGTGATAAATAGCTGTTTTTTAACTGCTGTGAACACATTAAGCGTTGTTTCCGAATCACAGTTGCCTACTTCCCAAGGGATATGACCCACAGATGGGGAATATCCTGTCATATATAAAATTATATTTCAGTCTGGGACTATTCAGTTTAGAAAAGAGATGACGGGAGGTGGGGAGATGGTAGAGGTTTATAAAATGATGCATGAGGTGGAGAGAGTTGACAAAGAAAAATTTCACCCCCCTCTCCCCAAATACTAGAACTCGAGGGCATCCAATGAAGCTGATGGGCAGTAGGTTCAGGACAGTCAAAAGGAAATACTACTTTACACAGAGAGTGATTAAAACGTGGACTTTGCTGCCAGAGGATGTAGTGATGGCCACAGGAACAAGCAGCTTTAAAAGGGGATTAGACAGATACATGGAGGACAGGTCTATCAATGGCGACTAGCATGGTGCCTCCATGTTCAGAGGCAGGCAGCCCCTGAATCCTGGTGCCAGAAGGCCACATTGTTGTCAGAGACACTGCCTTTAGTCTCAAGTAGCCCCAATAGCAGGGGCACCCCAATGTCTAACCTGAACCAGACCCACAAAACTCAGACCAAGGAAGACACTCCTGGTTCTGAAACACAGAGCAAGCCATAGCTCTGGAAACAAGGTCTCCATTTTCAGGTGGCAACAAGGCAACCCTCAGAGCAAACCTCCAGTCTTCTCCCCCACCCAGGAAGATATGCATATGAAACAATGGCAGTTCCACCAGGTAAAACATCTACATTTCTAAAGGCTCTTCAGAGGCCACCTGGCGATTAGCCCACCTGTCTCCTGTACCTCAGTCAGCCCTTTTGTGTGATCCCGTGTCTATATGTGAATTCTTTGTCTCAATACTTGTCCTTCCTTACTCCATCCCTCAGGATACTGAGATAAATCAACTAAACATTCAAATTATTAAAGATTCTTCCTAATGCTAATCAGGGAGCCATCTCCCATCTTTTGTCTGTATATCTGGGAACCTATTCAACTGCCTTGGCAGAACCATCAAGGGTCATAAAATCCATTCGGCTAGTCCCAGTACAGTCATCCAACACCTGGCTTCCATTGTTAATCCAGACTCTGCCCCTCTGAAACCTCATTAGTCACATCTAGACTTTGCCCATCCTGATGCCACACACCCCTGGGACTCATCATTGGGCCAGGTAGTCTTTTGTCTTCACCTGAGACAAGTCCCTCAAGACCTCCTATTGGATATAGCCATTGTTTTCCAATGTCTATCTCCATCCAGGCACATGGCCTCAAAGGGTGTGCCTCTGTCCTGATGCCAACTGGCAGTCCACCCCCAAACCTTTCAGTCTGGGCCATAAATCTCTTTTTCATGGACCCCTGCATATCTGGACAGGTAGTATCACCCCATAACTGACCCCTCTATTCGCAATCAATCACCTCTACTTTCTTAGTACTCTATTGTGTGTGCGAATGCTTGATTATTGTTTGTATGCTTGAGAATATTTAGTAAAGAAATCATTATTTTAGCTACCCGGTCTCTGTGTCTGTTCTTGGGTTCTTGGGAATTCTGACTCCAGTATACACAGGTCATGATCCACACTATATGCCTATTGCCATTTTATATTCATAATTCCCCAAGCTATTATTAAGAAATAAGGCAATTTGGCTAACAGCATCAGGGGAAGATCTGGTCCTCCCTGCCCTGTTGTGGGCTCTCCAGAAGAACTGGTTGTGGTTTGGCCCCTGTGGGAGATAGGATGCTGGACTAGATGGACCACAGGTCTGATCCAGCAGGGCTCTTCTTTTGTTGCTATATTTCTACCCAATGTGGTCTAATGTTAAGGCCAGCCCCGAAATAGGTATGGAAGCTCTACTCATACAATCTTGAAAATACTATTATTGCAAATTACAGATGAGCCCCTTTTCCTAGATCTTCAGTTAGTAATCCAGAGCAGCACCTTTGGTCATCTCCCGCATCCACAGTGCACTGTTCGTGTTGCAGAACATCACGCAAAACAACAGAATGAGCAGAGACACGAATGCTGAAGCAAGGGGCGGCACAGCTGGGGGTGAGGTTTATGCGCAGGGTGCTGACAGGGTGCCGAGCATTGCCCGTGCTGATCAGTTATCTCAGCATTCGCGTCAGCTAATTCGATTGTTTCCTTTCTGGTTCAAAGACTTGCATGCTACATTGTTGCCAAGCTGTTGGACGGGGCTGGGGGGTGCTAAAAGAACCCGCTTAGTATGCAAAGGCTGACAGCAGGCAGTTAATGACAAAGCATTGTGGATTCTCTCAAACGTCCCTAAAGTAGTTGCTTATTCTAGCTGTGACCTGGATGGCCAGGGCTAGCCCAATCTGGACAGATCTTGGAAGCTATGAAGGATTGGACCTGGCTAGTATTTGGATGGGAGACCATCAAGGAATTCCAGGGTCACTACAGAAAGGCAGGCAACGGCCAGCCACCTCTGTTTGTCTCTTGCCTTGAAAATGCTACGGGGTCACTATGAGCCAGCTGTGGGCTTGACAGCACTTGATACACACACACAGTTGCTGATTCTGTTAAGGACAAGGTTATATGTGTGGAGTAGCCAGAGACTGACACAGCCAATTTCTTGGCACAACTGTTCCGAAACTCTGTTGCGGTTTTGTCCTTTGCAAGCATGGCCCTGCATGTTGTGTGATTATGTGGCCACATAATTGCAGATTATTTGTCAACTGCCGCATAATTAGGCTCTGAGAGGCTAAGCATACCGTGTTATAAAACACACATCTAGCATTTCGAAATGCTAAATGTCATTTAAATATGTCGTGGAAGCAGCAATCTCTTCGCACACATCTCGGTCTGCCGCTCATGTGTTTGAGGTTGCTGGCGTGTGGACCATGTGCCATGAAGGCACCATTTGTGACAGCCACCAATTCCACGTCTGTTTATACCTAGGACAAATCAGCTCTTTATCAAGACAGAGCCTCTGGCAAGTCATGGCAGCCATATGCCCAATGCCCAGGTGATCAATTCATCATGCAAATGGCACCTCCCCACAAACCCTGTCTGGCCGCAAGCCCAATAGCAGATCCATATATTTAACACATTGACCTTGTGACTAAGCTAGGGTTGCCAATCTCCAGGATGTGGCTGGAGGTCTCCCAGGGATACCACCCTCCAGGTGGGACCTGGAGATCCCCTGGAATTACAGATCATTGCCAGACTACAGAGATCAGTTCCCCTGGAGAAAATGGATCCTTTGGAGGATGGACTCTATGGCATTGCACCCCACCAAGGTCCTTGTCCACTCCAGACTCCATCCCCAAATCTCCAGGAGTTGGCAGCTCCCCCCCCCATCTCCTGTCAGTGACCAGAAGGAATCTGGCAACCCATTGGTCTCCTGGGATTACAACTGCTCTCCAGCCAATGGAGATCAGTTCCCCTGGAAGAAATGGCTGCTTTGGAGTGTGGACTCTATGGCACTGTACCCCACTGAAGTCCCACACGTCCCCAAACCCTGCCCTCACCAAGTTCCACCCTCCAAAAAATCTACAGGTATTTGCCAACCTGGAGCTGGCAACCCTGGGCCAAGCTCAGAACACACATATTGGACTAAGTCCTTGTTCTCACCAAGAAGGTAAGCTGGTGACTGAGCTATATGACTTCCAGTGGCAGGTGGTGAGTCACATGACCAAATGATACTCTATCCCAAAAAAACTGTTGCTAATAGGAAAAAAGCGGCAGAGCTCTGTTCAGCAGCTTCCACACAAGGTGCAGAAAGGGATCTCCACTGCAGAGCAGGGTTACCAGGCCCCAGCCGGGGTTCCCACAATTTTCGAGGCTTTGGCCTGCAGCCGGCCAGCTGGCTGGCAGGGGAAACCCTACCCCCAAACAGGGACATCCCTGTGCGATGTCCCCGACGTGATGATGTCACATGGAAATGATGTCATCACACTGGGGACGTTGTGCAGTGACGCTCTGGACTGAGGACAAAACTTATGATTTGTAGCCAGTTTTACCATAGAGTTTTGCCCTCAAACCAAAGCATTGCCATGTGACATCCCTGACATGACGCCATCACTTCCGGTCCCGAAGTGGCGTGACATCACTTCCGGGATCACGCTGGAAATGTTACACCGTCAGCTCAACTGCTCCCCCCATGCTACTGTCCTCCTGAGTCCCAACTCCTGCCCGGTGCCAGCCACTGGCTGGCAACCCCACAACTGAGTGCTGTGCCTGGAGCCCATTGTCAATTTGACTTGAGAGCATTGTTTGATGCTGCTGCTTTTATTACAGCCTTCTAGTTTTCTAAGTATAGAAAGTCAGGCTGTTCTTATGATGAAACAACAGATTCACACCAGGATAGCAGTAGCTGTTTCTGGCTGTATGACTCTGCTGATTAACCACCACCCAATCCCATAGAAGAATGCGCCTCCTCTTTAAAGAGGACCAGTGTGGGAAATGTCAGCCCAGTAATGACCCGGCTGCCTCTGGCACAATGCAGACAACTGGCACGGAGAGAAGAGAACACCCCCACCCCTCCACAGCATTTGTTGGTACATGTATTCACTTGCCAATTGTTCTTGGTAAGGGGAATATGGCAGACAACAATCTCTCCATGGTGAGTGATCCCCATTTGGGGTTAGGGATGCTCAGACTCCCACAGGTTCAGCTCATATCCTGTTTGCCAGTCACAAACAGGAAGCCAATTTTTCAACAGACTGTTAACCTCTTTTTCAACCCAGGCATGTCAGTTCAGCAGGCTGCTTTGCTATACTCCTTCACACTGCAGGACAGTGCACTTGGCTTTTCATACAAGTGCACTCTCACAGTCTAATTCAGTTGTACTCCTCCTTTGCTGTGCCACTGCCACAATCAGCAGGAAATTATTTAAATAGTTAAGTGAGTCACAATTCGTAAATCAGTCATAAATAAACAGCATGGGGATTTAAAAACACAAACTTCCACTGTTTGATTTCATCTAAGTTGATCTTAGCAACATTAATGACTGCCAATCTGTTGAACAACATTATTGCATGTGCACAGTTTTTTGGGGGGGAATTGATGCACACCTGTTTGGCCAGCATCTGAATCATTCAGTGCCAAACCAAACAGACTCGGAGATGAGTTCATATCTGATTGTCATAACTGAGCATGATAAGTTTGTCTGTGTCAAACTCAAAGCCTGGTTTGCCATACATTTTGTGTGTTCCAGTTTCATGATCTGTACTTGGGTATGGGGGGGGCAGCTGTGAGAGTGAGTGTGTGAGAACCTGATTTGCTTAAGGGCTTGGGAACTCTTTTCTTAAGGGGCCTCCTGAATGGGAAGAATGTGGAACAACCTTGGAAGCTGCTCTCTGCTAGACAGCCAGCCTGTCATAGATAATATAACTGTAGGTTCGTGGGGGGGAGAGGAATAACAGTGCATGCTAATTTGGGCTGAATGAATGGACTGATTGGATGGGTTACTTGGGGGGCTTGTTTGAACCATGTATAATTCCAGAATTGGCACCAAAGACCTTAGTTCTGACACGAATGGTCTTAGCTTGACACATGCATATATCTCAACAAACAAATCACTGTCCAGAGCAGGGGTACTGAACTCATTTGTTATGAGGGCCAGATCTGACACAAATGAGACCTTGTTGGGCCGGGCCAGGTGTGTCATAAAATGTAATGCCAGGTAGCAGGGATATAAAGGACACAAACACAAAGGGATTTTTTTTACTTAAAAACTTTCTTAAAACATTAGCACTCTTGCAATATTGAGTTTATTTAACAGTGTCTGATAAGTGACATTTCTTGCTCTGAATTATTGCATCAAAATGTCTGTGCTGTTGCAATCTTGAGTATGCTGTTCAGATGTCTATCTGTAAGCCACAAACCTATGGTGACGCAGCAGCAGCAGAACTGGAAGAAGAAGCAGAAGACAGCCAGTTCCACTGCGGTCCTAATAGAAGCCCTCCAGGGGCCTGATCCAGCTCCTGGGCCACATGTTTGACACCTCTGGTCCAGAGAGTGTTATTAGGAGTAATGATCTTAGCTTGACACATGCACAACTCTCAATAAACAAATCACTGTCCAGAGAGTGTTGTTGGGAGTAAGTTTGTTCAAGAGTCTGTCAAATACTTTTATGCTTAAGGTCACAGCACCCTGCCTGAGACACCTGGATAGAAATACTTTCCCTATAGATACTACCTTTGCATTGTAAATCTCCAGGCTTTCTACCAGTTGCCTTCAGCAATACAGAGCCCATGACCTGATGATCCACATCCCAAGTGCTTCTAGATACTGCAATCAAGGTGCTTTAACAAAATGATCTTTCAGCATCTTCCCAAGGTAAGTGTAATATGTGATTATTGTACAAAATGGAGGGGGGTTTATCCTGCAACAACATCATCAGAATAAAAAGTTTCCTATCCTTGGGAGATCGTTTGGAGACCATGCAAAAGGGCAGAGAAATTATTCAGTTCTGAGAATGACCCCCAATTGACTAAAATTGCCCGTGTAGCCAGAACAGGGAGCTTTACTCTAACTCTGATGGGATTTACTTTCTAATTCCACCGGGAAGCTTTCCAATTGGAGAGAATGAAAACACAAGTATATAATAATTTATACAGTTACACAAAACAGGGAAGTTAAGTGACACATAACTCATTCCTGGTATCATCACATCCTTTGCCTTTTGTACCCTTAGAAGCTCTTTTTCTCATGAATCTTGAGCAGCAGAAAACACTTATTTCTTATTTTTTTAGATACCAGGGCTAAAAGGACTGAGACAAATTTGGCAATTAACATCACATCCGTTATCCGGTACATGACGATATCCCACAGAGCACTCATGATCGCAAATGTCACACTAGTAGGGTGAAAAACACTATACTATCCCAAAAGCAAAATGCTGCAAGTCGTAAGTATTTTGAAACTTCAGTTTCCCTTTAATGGACATGGTGCCTCTAAGGGAGACAGCTGACACTACAGGAATTCCCTGCTCGTTACAGTAAAGTGGGCTAGGGGAAGACATCAGCAGAGCCCTTTCTCCTCCATGAATTTTGCTCCAATTCACTCTTGGATCTTTCAAGGTGCCCATTCTGTCCACATGGCACTAATCACCGTGTCCTGCCATTTAGTTCCTTTGTCCCTACCAGCAGAGTTTAGGGGGAAGAAGAAGAAGAAGAAGAAGAAGAAGAAGAAGAAGAAGAAGAAGAAGAAGAAGAAGAAGAAGAAGAAGAAGAAGAAGAAGAAGAAGAAGAAGGTTTTTATACCCCAGTTTTCTCTACCCTAAGGAATTTCAATGCGCCTTATGATCTCCTTTCCCTTCCTCTCCCCACAACAGGCTGAGAGAGTTCTGAGAAAACTGTGACTGGCCCAAGGTCACCCAGCAGGCTTCATGTGGAGGAGTGGGGAATCAAGCACGGTTCTCCAGATTAGATCTGGATCCAAAGTCATGTGCAACTTGAGGCTCGGTGTCTGCCCATTCCTAGAGTTAGCCCTCAATTCTAACACTTGGGTCCAAAATGTCAGCGGGTATTCTAACTGATGGAGGCACGCAAGCTCAAGAAAAGAGTACACATAAAATTATATGTTGAGCTGGAGAAGATTATATAACCGTAACAAGCTGAGATGCATCCATCCTCCCCCCCACCCCCCATGCCTCCCTTCCCTTCTGTGGCATAGCCATTGGGGAGCTGCACAAATTCCGCCAGCGTGGTGTCACATTCCTTGCTCCTCAGTAGTTACATTTGATCCCCTGCGGATTCCCAATTTTTTTTTTGATGGAGTTGCTGGTGACAGTTGTAATAACATTCTGCGAAGATGTTGTGGTGATGATTCTTGGGATGCCTCTGAGGCTTCAGTGCCCACAGTTATCACGTTCCCTCATCACAGACATTCCCTCAGAATTGAGACGGACAAGCAGAAATCATGTGGGATGAAGTAGCCATCCCTGTACTGTGCCATTTCACATGGCAAACAGGCTGTTCGAGTGCTCTTCCATGTGTGCAAAACTAACAGGGGAAGGAGGAGAAGGAGATTGGATTTATACCTTGCCCTTCACTACCGGAAGGAGTCTCAGAGCGGCTTACAATCTCCTTTCCCTTCTCCTCCCCACAACAGGCACCCTGTGAGGTAGGTGGGGCTGAGAGAGCTCTCTCGAGAACTGCCCTTGGGAGAACAGCTCTGAGAGAATTTATGACTGACCCAAGGTCACACCAACAGCTGCATGTGGAGGAGTGGGGAATCAAACCTGGTTCTCCCAGATTAGAGTCCGCGCTCCTAACCACTACACCAAACTGGGTTTCGAAGTCTAAGATAGAACCTTCAAAGTCTACACGTTTATTTTGCATCTGAAGGGAATACATCACAGGAGGGACTCTGCAAATGTCCGGTTCCCCACTGAAGTCTGAAACAATGTGACCCAGCAATAGATATGTTGGGTGGAGCTTCTGTCCATCGGCTTTACTTTTTTAAAGGAATTTACACTGACTTTTGGAAACAGTCCTCAAAGTGGCTCCCGGGAGAGCAGTAAAATGGAAGAACTGAAATCCGACAAACCAGCATTAAAATTCATTTTAAAAAAATCAAATGATGATAATAACATGAGCCTTATTCACTAAGAGAGCCTCATCCCTGAGCTGGAGAGCCTGATCTTGTCAGATCTTGGATCAGCCCTGGAAAGTGCTTGGATGGGAAACCTCTAAGGGATACCAGGATGATGATGCCGAAGTAGACAATGGCAAACCACCTCTGAACATCTCGTGCCTTGAAAGCCCCATGGCATTGCCACATCAGCGGTGACTTGACGGCACTTTCTACCACCACCACCACCAAGGGAGCCTCACAGCATGACCCTACATGGAAAATAAGCCTTCCTGTGACCCAAGAGGCATAACTGGAGGGTCAACATGTATTTTCATATGTAAAGGTAAAGATAAAGGTTCCCTTGCTTGAAAGCCAGTCGAATCCGACTCTAGGGTTGTGGTGCTCATCTCCGTTTCAAAGCCGAAGAGCCAGCGCTGTCCGAACACATTTCCGTGGTCATGTGGCCGGCATGACTAAACACCAAGACGCACGGAATGCTGTTACCTTCCCACCGAAGTGGTACCTATTTATCTACTTGCAATTTCTTGCTTTCGAACTGCTAGGTTGGCAGGAGCTGGAACTAGAGACGGGAGCTCACCCCGTCATGCGGCACTCACGGGTCTTGAACTGCTGAACTACTGACCTTCCACAGCCTGCAGTTCAGCGTCTTAACCACTTGAGCCACCGCAGCTCCTTTTATATGTAGGTCTTCATTTAGAAGAACTCCAGTGAAGCAATGCTCACTGTGTGCTTGAGTGTCTTCAGTCCTAAAAATACTTCCCTGGGAGTAAGGCCATTGGAAAATATGGGGTTTACTTCTGAGTAGACCTGCTTAGGATTGCTCCCTGGATCTTGTGGGCCTTTCATGTGTGCAAGAATAGGGTCTGTTTAGGATATCTGTCATCTCTCTAATATCCGGGGACCAGAGTAGGCTGGTAGCTACGGTGGGGCATCTTGGAGCTTGGCTCCCTGACTTACTGGCACGGCCCCACGACTTCCCATCCAGCCCAGGGCCCCCAAGCAGCGATAGGTGCAGGGAAGGAGCCAGGTATTCCTTTAATTTGATTAGCCAGTGCCCCCTAAGAAATTTAAATGCCCCCCAATTTAAAAAATGCTGGCTATGGGCCTGGACCAGAGTTTGCTGTACATCGACGGAGCTGAAGGTCCTCTGGGTTTGCCTGTTTGGCTCCCAGTAATGATTGGGGGACCCTGACCTGGATGGCCCCGGCTGGCCTCATCTCATCAGGTCTTGGAAATTAAGCCGGGTCAGCCATGGTTGGGAGGAAGAGCACCAAGGAACACCAGAGTGGCTACGCAGAGGCAGGCAATGGCACACCGCCTCCAAACGTCTCTTGTCTTGAAAATCCTGCAGGGTCTCCATTAAGGCGGCTGTGACTAGATAGCACTTTACACACATGCAATGATTCGGGGAAGGCCAATCCACACAGCAACCTCCCCCACTACACACACCGCTGCATCCCTCTCTCTCTCTCTCTCTCTCTCTCTCTCTCTCTCTCTCTCTCTCTCTCTCTCTCTTCTCACACACACACACACACACACACACAAAATATCCCAGCTGTGCAAGAGTGGCAAAACTGGGTGGGTCACCAAAGAGTACAGCCTCTTTGCATACAACAGAGAAGAAGAAGAAGAAGAAGAAGAAGAAGAAGAAGAAGAAGAAGAAGAAGAAGAAGAAGAAGAAGAAGAAGAAGAAGAAGAAGAAGAAGAAGAAGAAGAAGAAGAAGAAGAAGAAGAAGAGGAGGAGGAGGAGGAGGAGGAGGAGGAGGAGGAGGAGGAGGAGGAGGAAGAGTTGGGTTTATACCTCACCCTTCACTACCCAAGGGAGTCTCAGAGTGGCTTACAAATGCCTTCCCTTCCCTTCCTTCCTTCCCTTCCCTTCCCTTCCTTCCTTCCTTCCTTCCCTTCCCTTCCTTCCTTCCCTTCCTTCCTTCCCCACAACAGACACCCTCTGAGGTAGGTGTGGCTGAGAGAGCTCTGACATAAACTGCTCTTTTTCAAGAACAGCTGTGCCAGAACTATGGCTTGCCCAAGGTCACCCAGCAGCTGCAAGTGGAGGAGTGGGGAATCAAACCCAGTTCTCCCAGATTAGAGTCTGTGCACTTAACCACTACACCAAACTGGCTGGGCCTATGAAACAGGAAGGTGCCGCTTGAGTGCCACTGGAATCGGACCTGTGCCAGATCTGCCAGCCCACTCCACAGAGCTCCGCTGCAGGGCTGTGAGGTTGTGGTGATGGTGGAGGAGGAGGAGGAGCCATCTCAGCAGAGCTGTTCTAGTGGGCAAAAACGAGTTCAAGACTGACAGACGATCCACTTTTTGAGGGTACAATTCTGCCGATCTGGCCTAATCTGTTTGGCTCTGTGGTATTTGTAACAGTTGGATTGCTTGAGCCTCCTTTCCCTCAAGGATGGGTTCAGGTGGGTAGCCATGTTGGTCTGAAGCAATAGAACAAAGTTTGAGTCCAGTGGCACCTTTAAGACCAACAGAGTTTAATTCTGGGTATAAGCTTTTGAGTGTCTTGGTATCTGAAGAAGTGTGGATGCACACGAAAGCTTATACCCAGAATTAAATTGTGTTGGTCTTGAAGGTGCCACCGGACTCAAACTTTGTCCTGTTCCTTCAGACCAACATGGCTACCCACCAGAATTAAACTTTGTTTGACTTAAAGGTGCCGCTGGACTCAAACTTTGTCCTATTGCTTCATGGCTACCCACCTATCTTCATGAAAGGCAACACATTAAGCTGCATGGAATGGAACTCCATCAACCTTACAGGGTATCTGAAATCGTGTGCATGCCAGGCCTGTAGCTACAGTGGGGCATTTCGGGGCCTGGCCCCCCGACTTCCTGCCAAGGCCCCCTGACTTCCATCCAGCCCCCAGCTCTCTGGGTTGCCCGGAGGACTCCTGACTCTCTGGCCACTTGGAGGACTTCCCACCGCTGCCCCTTCCCCAAGTGCAGCTTGCTTCCCCAGGCAGAGTGCGAATGCTGCAAAAGTGAGGTTTTTAAAAATATATATATATTAAATTTTATTTTTTATTTTGTGACATCAGTACCCCCTGACTTATTTAAAGGCCCCCCGAATTACAAAATCCTGGCTACGGGCATGGTGCATGCACACAAAAACTGATACCCAGAATTCAACTTTGTTGGTCTTAAAGGTGCCACTGGACTCAGACTTTGTTCTGTTCCCTCAAGGACACTGAGGAAGTGCCTGGAGTGGTGAAGGCCACCACATGGTCCCCAGATCCTTGCCCATCACAGATAGCTAATGCTTGACAATCAGAGCTTCAGGGCCTGCCGATCCCTTCGTGACAAAGAGTAGATCCATCCTTTCCTCTCAAAAGCTTCTACCCTGAAACTCTTATTGGACTCTAAGGTGCTACTTGACTCCAATCTAACTGTTTTATAGTAATTGAACATGTTGTGGCAGTGCGATTACAAGCATACGTGGATGCAACATCCTTCCTCAGATTGTTGCATTTGGGGCTTCCAGCTTGGCTATGGGACCAAGATGGCATTCTAGGCAGTGGTAGATTATCTATACCCTGACCTGGATGGCCCAGGGGCTCTTCCACAATCTGATTTTCATCACTTGTGTGTTCCTACTGCTTCAGGTGTCCCCCCCCAAAAAAGTGTGTTGCTCTCTCTAGTAGTCCCAGAGGGAGCAAAACACATGTGGAAGGGGGGTGGGACCCAAAGCGACAGGGACAAATGAGTGACAAAAATGAGAATGCATTACAGGTAACTCTATCTCATCAGATCTTGGCTGGTAAGCAGATCAGCTCTGGTTACTAGTGTTCCCACTAAGCTGAGTTAGTGTGAGCTAGCTCACAGTTTTTTAGCCTCTGGCTCACAGATTTTCCCCCGCATCTACTCCTGTTTTTTGAGGACTGAGTAGACGCCGGGAAAATCGCATGAAGCTGCGGGGCAAAATGCAGCCACGCAGCACTTAGTGTGAAATTGACACGTTCCATGGGGCAAAAGGGAAGAGTGAGGGCGGAGCAGTGCTTGTGGGATATCGGCCTGAGAAAATCCGGAGTGGCAGGCAGATGTGGAAGGGACCAGTGACTCAACAGATACTTGCCTGACAGGTACACGATCTAACCAGGACATTTAACCCAGTTCAGCATACTGCATCTTCCCTCACCAGTATATCTGTTCATAAGATTATCCCCAATTACCTTTGTGGGGAAGGGCCCTTCTTCTATATGTGCAGGGGCACTTCTTGCCTGATTTCTTCTAGCACTGGATGTTATTCAATTATTGTTTGCCTTATTTAAGGGTTTTGGGGGATGTGGAATGGTATAGTAGAGCCTTATCTTGTCAGATTTCAGAAGCTAAGCAGGGTTGGTAATTGGATGGGAGACCACCAAGGAAGACTCTGCCAAGAAAAACAATGGCAAACCACCTCTGCTTCATCCCTTGCCTTGCAAACGCTCTGGGGTTGCCATAATTCAGCTGTGATTTAATGGCACTTTACACACACACACACACACACACAAGGGACTTTTAGTCTGCCTTTCTGCAAAAGATTCACATGGGGTGCGTTCAAACTCTAATTTGATCCAGATTTTTTATTTATCCAGCCTTGAATGACCAGACAGCTCCCCTTACCACACGCGTACTCCACGGTGGATTGTCTAGACGGTGTCCACCTGAAGGAGCCACGTGGTCGGGGGGGGGGTGGCGGCGTTAATTCTGTTTGCACGTGTGCATCTGCACCTCAACGTGTACTTGTTTTTCCATGCATGCGCGGAATTGAATGGTTAAAGCACCACCTGTAGTACCTCCCTCTGGGTACCATTTCAATTAATGCAGTTCATAAATTTCACGGGCCCTTCAGAAACATGAGTTTGAGTGGAGCTCTGCGGCTGTCATGCAGTTATGCATTTTTGTGTGTATTTTTTTTTTAAAAAAAATTAAATGGCAGCCATTCGGGATGGTCGGGAGCAGACCATCCCAACGGGTTGATCGTGTGCTGGAACAATCAGAGGAAAGTCCACCATTGGTCCGTCAGCAATCAAAAGTACTGGATTTTCACCAGTATCTTTTAAGTACGGCTCCTTGGTGGGACTAAACAGGCTGATCATGGAAACAGCACCTTCCCCAGATTTCGCTGTCTGATTGTTCCCTTTAAATCTGCCAGGCATCCGTGCCTGGGGCAGATGTAAAGACCCATCTGATCTGGACCATGGATAGCTAAAAACAATACCAGCTCACACCATTTTTAAAACAAATAAAACACCAATCAGAGGCAGAAAAAGCACAACAAATCTAGCCATCCCAAGCGATGCTTCCTTACACTGCTCCCTAAATTTTCGAAGGGCGAGTGCCTCCCTCCTGGCACATTCAGGATGGCCGTGCTACAATGGGGGGGGGGGCAGGACAGAAGAAACTAGAGGCTGAGCAGGGGCAGGGTTAAGGAGCCTGGCAGGGGAAGGAGAAGGCCCCGGTCAGAGGATCTGAGCTGCTGCACAGGTTTCTATTGTTAGAGACAGACCTTCCTTTTTTGCAGAGGTAGAAAAATGATTTCTTTGTACCTGCTCGGAGCTGGAGGGGTTAGAGACATAAGGTACCTTGTTCAGTCCCTCTTCCAGGCCTGCCGCTAGGGTTGCCAGCTCCAGGTTCGGAAATACATGGAAATGTTGGGGGTGGAGCCTGAGGAGGGTGGAGTTTGGGGAGGGGAGGGACTTCAGTGGGGTATAATGCCATCAAGTCCACCTTCCAAAGGGGCCATTTTCTCCAGGTGAACTGATCTCTGTTCACCTCAAAATCAGGTGTAATCCCAGGAGACCTCCAGTCACCACCTGGAGGCTGGCAACCCTACCTGCCACTTGGCATCTTTGTAGGAAGTGGCAAAGCTTTGCTTCCGCCCCATTCATACAGAAGGGCAGCTGTGCCATTGGAGGTGTGGGAGAGCAACCATCAAGCCAGTATCTGGCCTTTCTGTGCTTCCTCCTCCTCCGCCCTTCGCCATCATCAAAGATGTCATGAACTTCACAGAAGACAAGGTCTGCAGGCAGTGTTTGAAAGCCACAGTCACCCAGAAGTTGAGTGCCGGGTCTGTTCGCTTGTCCAATGTCCAGCTTGTCCAGTGTTCGCTTGTCCAACTTGTCCAGCCGAGTGGCTTTGCAGCTCTGCACTGCTCAGTACCTCTGTTGACTGAGTTTCATTTCCTCCTGTCGCTTTTGCAGAGATGGTGAAACTGGTTCTCCCCGAGGTTCACAAACTGTGGAGTCAGATAAGGAAATGATGTGTGTGTGTGTGTGTGGGGGGGTTCCCACAGCTCCCACAAGGCTGCGTGTGTGCATGCATGCGCAAAATAAACTTGATGATAACAGTGACCTAAACAAAGACCAAATAGTAAGACCTCTTTTTAAAATATGGTGTTCAGAAATCACTGGCAGCTGGATTGATTTGCACAATGTTCATTTATGCAGTTGGCAGCCATCCGGTGTACAGCAAGGACAGCTTGGGGCGGGGGGACTAATACTCCCTTTAGGCTGTATGAAAACATGTGTGCATGATATACTGTCGAAGGCACCAAATTTTACTATTTGTCTATGGGAAAAGTAATCTGGCGAACAGCCTCAAACTGCTCCTGAACAACCGAACAGCCTATCAAAAGTCAGCTACTTCATTGCAATGAGCGAACAGAACAGGAGTAGAACCAACTGGTGTGTGAGCATTCCCTTTCACAACAGGCAGCCCACCTTCTTTGCAGAATGGAGACTCAGGCTTCCATGCTCTAACAGTCAAACAAAGGGAAGCAAATCCCAGAGAGCAAAAGATGGGGAGGATCTGATCTCTTTATGAGAAAGGATTTCTCTCTTGAGCTACAAAACTCAAATCACGACCAAGTTCTCCTGTCCATATGCCAGCCAGTGAGGTCAGTTCTAAGAATAGTCTGCTTGCTTTGCCATGCAGGGTACCATCGTGGTGACCATCATCTGGTATTCAGCATGCAACATTTAAGTGGGGGGTAGGGGGTGGGGGAGAGCAGCTGTTGATTAAATACATCATTCATTTAATCCCGTTGTTCTCCAAGTGGTGGCTGGACCCCTCTGGTGGATGCATGAGACACCTGCAGAAGGTTGCAAAGTTCCAGGGGGGAAGGGCCCTACCACAAAAGGCAGAGCCAGAGATCTTTTCCTTCCAACAAAAGTCCAGTCGCATCCTAAAGGCCAACAACATTTTCCAGGGAATACGTGTTGTGAGTCAAAGCCCACTTCAAAGCTCACTTCATCAGATCCCTGAGGAAGCCTCCTGCCGCTACATGGCTACCCATCTGAAACTTTCCTTCCAACAGTGGCAGGCTGCCGCTGCAGACACCAGAACCGCTACGCAAACTGTGCTAGCAGGGACCATGGGAGAGCTTCGGGCTCCAGCGTCTTCTCCTGCCACTGCTCTCTTCCATGGCTGGCTGGTCTTAGGAGGGGGGAGTGAGATGCTCTCCGCTGATGCCATCAAGACGCAGCCGAGCTATGGTGACCCCGTAAGGTTTTCAAGGAAAGAGACGTTCAGAGGTGGTTTGCAATTGCCTGCCTATGCGTGGCAGCCCTGGACTTCCTTGGTGGTCTCCCATCCCAATACTAACCAGGGCTGGCCCTGCTCTGCTTCCAAGAGCTGATGAGATTGGGCCAGCATGGGCGAGCCAGTTGAGGGCGCTCTCTTCAAGACCTCTTCTAATGCCAGTATTAGAGCACCCTGGTCCACGGATCTCTGAAGAGCAACAGGCTGCTTATGCGGTTCAAAGGTTCTATGTGCTAGTTTGCCAAAGAGATGGTAGGTATTAGGCTTGAGGGCTTGGAGGGTGGTGTAAAATGCTACTGCTACATTGTGCATGGCTTACTTCTATCCACTGCATATATATCACTCTCTGTCTCTAATACACACACACACACAACCACACATACCAGAGAGAGAAGATGTGGATAAATAAAAGATCATACACTTAGGCTTAATTTATAGGATGACTTAAAAAAAACCAAAACAGGCCATTTTATAATGTTTCCAGCCTGCTGATACTTTGAGCAGGTACCAAAACACAGTAGGTGTTTTGTTGTGCAAGGGGCCAGAGCTATTGTGGCTGCATTCATGTGCCGAAACTAGAGCCTTCTCAGTTGTGAGAAGGAATGTTAAAGTGCTGAGGGATTTGTTTGAGAGTTGCGGGCGGGGGTGGGGGGAGGTTGGCAAAGGTCTCGAAATTACTTCCAAGTATATTACAGTGTCCAGGCAAAAATTTCAATCTAAACAGCATGCATACTCTTCTCCTGAGATGCCAGCCTGTAATGTTAGCTTGTGGGTTGAATAAAGGCTTCGGAAGACTCAGCCAATTCGTTTTAACAGTGATGGATGAATTTCCACAGCGGTTTAGTAGACACGTGGCCTTCCCCTTGTGTCATGTGCATGTGGCATGGCCTCTCCACATGGAGTCCTATACACGCTTAAACCTAATTTACACCATCTCCCCTGACCTTTTGTGGGGGTTTCAAGTAAATCGGCCAGTCTCCTTTGTGCCACATCATTCATGTGTGATGGAAGGGCTTATTTCACCCGAACAAGGTACGAAGAACAAAACAAAGTACCTCAGGAATGGCTATAGTATCTACATGGTGGTGGAAGGTGCCATCAAGTCATAGCTGAATTATGGTACTTCTTCACCCAAAGAGTGATTAACATATGGAATTCACTGCCACGGGAGGTGGTGGCAGCTACAATCATAGACAGTTTCGAGAGGGAATTAGATAAACATATGGAGCAGAAGTCCATCAGTGGCTATTAGCCACAAGGTAAAGCTAGGAACTCTCAGTCTGGGGCAGGTGATGCACTCTATTCTTCGTGCTGGGGGGGCAACAGTGGGAGGGCTTCTAGTGTCCTGGCCCCACTGCTGGACCTCCTGATGGCACCTGGTATTTTTGGCCACTGTGTGACAGAGTGTTGGACTAGATGGTCCATTGGCCTGATTCAACATTGGCTTCTCTTATGTTCTTATGTTATCTTATGTTCTTATGTTCTTACAGTGACCCCGTGGGGTTTTCAAGGCAAGAAGGAGTTCAGAGGTGGTTTGCCATCACCTGCCTCTGCCTCACATCCTTGGACTTCCCCGGTGGTCTCCCATCCAAATACTAGCCAGGGCCAACCCTGTTTAGCTTCTGAGATCTGACGAGTTGATGCTAGCCGGGGCTATCCAGGTCAGGGCCAGTATATAGACACTGATTCATAATTAGACATGTGGAAGCAAAACACGCATTGGTACTGTGATTGCTGCAAGAAATAAATACAGTGGTATACACCTCTGTTGCTCTCCTCTGAACCTGTTCTAATTTATCTGCATCCTTCTGTGGGGTGTGATGGCCAGAACTGGGCACAGGGCTCCAGATGCGGTCTGAATAGTACAGAACAGACTTAGAATTATTATTATGTGTCTGTTGCTACAATCTCAAATCTCATTCGCCTTTATGGCAACAGCATCACACCCCCAGCTCACGCTCAGCTTGTGATCGACAGACTTCCCAAGATCCTGCCAAGCCAGGTATTCCCCATCTTCTGCCTGTGCGTGTGATTATTTTAGCCAAAACGCCACAGTTAGCCATTTGTCTCTGCTGGCTTGGGGTCCTTCCAGCACACCTTTCCAGCCCATCAAATTGTACGTCACTAAGGGGAAACCCTCCAAAATCACAGAAGTAGTAGATATTCCAACAATAGTGAGAAATTATCCCAGCATGTTAGGAGCAGAGCTGCTCTTCAGCAGACAATCTATTTGTGACAGAAGCCCCAAGTGGATTCCAGAGTACTGGAATGGGCTGTGTGTGGTTGCTTGCCACCATCCAGCTCTGCTGCTCCACTGTTCATCATCCCATTTCCAACAGCTGCCCAGGCTTTGCTCCCTGTCAGTAGGCAATGATCGGACACAGCCACATTCTGCTCTGAAAGAGGATCTGTAATGATCCAGTTCTTATACCAAACAGGGAGCCCATGGGGTGTAGAGGCCCAAGTGCTGGGTGAGGCTCCGGGAGACTCGGGTTCACGTATCTGCTCTCCATGGAAGCTTTTGGTGGTGACCTCGGGCCAGCCTCATACCCTTGATCTAACCTGCCTCATATTGTTGTTGTGACAATAAAATGAAAGAGCAGAGAATTATGGGAGCCCATTTAGGATCAGTGTTCCCACTAAGCTGAGTTAGTGTGAGCTAGCTCACAGTTTTTTAGCCTCCGGCTCACACATTTTTGTCTTCGCTCAGGAAAGGCGGCTCCAGAGCAAACTAATTTATGCAGCCGCCAAATTGCTCGCTCACAACTTTAATGCCAGTGGCTCACGAAGTAGGATTTTTGCTCACAAGACTCCACAGCTTAGAGGGAGCATTGCCTAGGATCCCCACTGGGGTGAAATGTGGCATATAAAGGAATTGAATTATGAATATAATATAGAATTCATTATATTTCTGAATATAAATGAAGTAAATTATGAATGTAATATAATAATAAATATAATAAATTATGAGTATGAGCAGGGCTTTTTTTTTTTAAAGAGGTGCCGGAACTCTCAAGAGGGAAATGAAGTTTTCAGTCTGCATACTGAAAATTCATGAACTTTTAAACACTTTTAAAAGAATTTTGTCAAAGAGGTTCCAGAACTCTGTTCCGGCACGTTCCCCCAGAAAAAAAGCCCTGAGTATGAATGAAGAAAATTAATAAATTATGCCAGTAACTCTTGGACACATTAAAAACAGTAAGAGTCCAGCAGCACCTTAAAGACTAACAAAATTTGTGGTAGGTTAGGCGTTTTTGTGAGTCACTGCTCACTTCTTCAGTATGTGTACCGTGACTCATGAAAGCTCCTCCCCTGACATAAATGTTGTTAGTCTTAAAGGTGCCACTAGACTCTTACTCTTTTCTGCTGCTACAGACAGACTAACAACAGCTACCCATCTCAATCTTGGACTCATGTAAGTATATGTTACACTTCAGGAAGAAATCTGTTCCAGCTTTATCACTGGTTTCACAAGGCAGCTGCATTGTAGTGGTGGACTGGTTTGTCCCTTTTCCTTCCTTCCTTCCTTCCTTCCTTCCTTCCTTCCTTCCTTCCTTCCTTCCGTCCTTCCTTCCCTCCTTCCTTCCTTCCTTCCTTCCTTCCTTCCTTCCTTCCCTCCCTCCTTCCTTCCCTCCTTCCTTCCTTCCTCTCCCTCCTTCCTTCCCTCCCTTCCTTCCCTCCTTCCTTCCTTCCCTCCTTCCTTCTTCCCTCCTTCCTTCCTTCCTCCTTCCCTCCCTTCTTCTTCCTTCCTTCCTTCCTTTTCTTTCCTCCCTCCCTCCTTCCCTCCCTCCCTCACTCCTTCCTTCCTTCCCTCCACCCTCCCTCCCTCCTTCCCTCCCTTCCACTCTGGAAGGTCTTTCTGCATCTTCATCCTAGTAAATTTCTACTATTAATTTTAGGATTGGAGCTGGTGCCGATTGCTGCAGCTTCCCAGTTATGTGCATCTTTTCCAGTCCATGTGACACATGTGCATGGTCATGCACTGCAGAACAAAAACAGTCTCAGCGTGATCATATATGATTGTTGTGCGCAGCGTTTTACTGATGCGCACCTGAGCTCCTAAGCACTGGTCAAAGAATCAATGCGATCGTATACATGATCACATCGAGAGTTCTTCTTTTGCAGGGTTTTGCGCTTGCAAATCACTGATGCAGGGGGTATAAAAACGCAGCTCAGCTCAAGGAAATGAATGTAACAGCAAGCCAGGAATGCACAGAAGTGCCCTGGACAAAGCGTAGGAGGAAAGAACCAAAGAAGGGAAGGCTTCCTAATGCACTTTGGAAAGAGGAGCAGGTAATTTGGAATCCCCACATCCAGATCTCTTCAAGGGCTTAATTTTTTTCCTGAGAAGCAGGGAAGCTGATTTTTCTTCTCTGGGATACTGAGTTGCTCATGTCATACAGATTGTTGACCTTGACAGCCAAAAAAAAAAAAAAACCCAGGCTGAAGTTGTCTCTGCAGGGTGAACAACTCTTTATCTGATAAGCACATTTGGGTCTGGCTATTTTAAATATACCCTGATCTGGATAGGCCAGGCCAGGCCAGCCCGAGCTTGTCAGATCTCAGAAGTTAAGCAGAGTCTGCCCGGGCCAGTATTTGGATGGGAGACCACCAAGAAATGCCAGGGTCGTGAAACAGAGGCAGGCAGTAGTGGCAAACCACGCCCGAACATCTCTCCTCTTGAAAACCCTGCTGGGTTGCCATAAGTCAGCAGTCACTTGATAGCAAAAAAACCCCCAAAACTGTATTATTTTGGATTTATGTTTTACGCTCAGCATGATAGAGACTGTAATGGCCTTCGGCCACCAGTAATCAATGCTGCCCCACATCCCAAGAGAAACCTGAACGAAGAGCATTTTGGAATGAACCTGTCTGCAGTAGTGGAGGGAGGGAAGGGCCATAGCTCACGGGTCGATCCAGCGTTCCACCTTAAGGCCCTGCTTTGCTAGCCAGGTACTCAGGTATCAAGGTGGGGAAAGATTTCTGTCTGTGGCCGATGTGGTTAATAAATCAATTGAGGTTAATAAATCAATTGAGGTAATTAACAAACCAAAGACCTAAGCAACAACCGAAAAAACACTAATTTCCGTCAAAGCTGTTTTCCAGTAAATGTAAAAGATGGGAAATAACATTCAGGAACATTTGGATCTTTGGACTGACTCTAGAAATATTTGGACTGAGGAAGTCGCAGCCCTCGGTTTGCAAGGACTGAGCGGGGCTGTTGACGACAGGATGTTCTGGGGGTCATTAATTCACAGGGTCGCGAGTTGTGAGTTGGAAGCGACTTGACGACACTTCACACAGACAGACACACAGAATATTTGGATCTACCTGTTACTCGGACTCCTGGCTGAGAATCCAGCCACCTTGAGTTCTTAAATAAGCTCTTCATAAATAAATATATGAAGGCCAGAGGAAGTAGGAAAGCAGGGAAAGCAGACAATGTAACCCAGGGGTGGCCAAACTTGCTCAGTTTAAGAGCCACATAGAATAAATGTCACATATTTGAGAGCCACAAGACATGAGCAAATATTACACACATTTTTATTTTAAAAGTATGCAGATTTGCTTTTTATTAACATTAAATGAGACTGCCAAAAATAAAAACAAAAGGGGTGAAAACAGCTATTGATAATGATGTTTATTTGTCCAATGATATTTATTTGTTTGCTAATGATATTTATTTGTCTAAGAGAGAGAGAGAGAGAGAGAGAGAGAGAGAGAGAGAGAGAGAGAGAGAGAGAGAGAGGTGGAAAGAAAGAAGAAAAGAGGTGGAAAGAGAGAGAGAGAGAGAAACGAAGAAAGCAAATAGATGAGAGGGAAGGAAAACATGGCTCCGCTTCACTTCCCCAGCCGCCCTGCTGGGAGCCACACAATATGTGTGAAAGAGCCGCATGTGGCTCCCAAGCTGCAGTTTGGCCACCCCTGATGTAACCCATTCTGTAATGCACTGTAGCTCTAACTCAAATCACATCCTTTCAGATATCAGCCCTGTTGGGCAGATTCTCAGGTCTGAGTTTCCCAAGAGTGCCACTGGGGATCCTGGCCAGCTGTAGAGCCACTACCTGCTCTGTTTCTCTGAGTGGCCTTGGTAGGATTTCCCCTCTCTTTCGTGGAACTGGGCCTGCTCGATCCATGATGCCACTACCTTTCTTTTTCGTGAAGCAGAAGAGGACAAGGAGCCATCGGTACTGGAGACGATCTCTTCCTAGAGCTCCACAAAAAACCTGAAACTGGTCCTGCTTCCTCTCTCCTGTGGCTGGTTTTAACGAAGATCACAGAGAGCTGACTGGATCTTGAACATCTGAGGTAGCTGAGCCCTATACTTTCTTCCATCTTCATTTAGCCCACAAGAAGGCTCCCTACCCTGATTCCCCTGATCAGGCTGCATCTATCCATGCCACAGTAACTTCAAGACTAGATTACTGTAATTCACTCTACATGGATCTTCCCTTGACTTCAACGGGAAAACTCCACATAGTTACTATTGGGACCTTGCCATATTACATCTATTATGAGTCACTCTATTGGCTGCCAATCAGTTACCAGGCTCAATTCTGGGTACATACTGATGATCCCTTCTGAAACCCTTCATAACCTGGGACCCTCTTATCTGCAAGACTGTCTCTCCTGCAACGCCCCACCGTAAGAGTTTTGCCCATCTGAGTGAAGCCTTCTGAAGGTGCCACTGTGCAAATGGGTAAAAACGGCAGTAGCCGGTACCCAAGCTTTCTCCGTTTTCGAGACCTGCCACCCCTACCTTGTGGAACGGCCTGCCTGAGGAGGACAGAAAGGCTCTCACACTTAACATCATTCTGCCCAATGTGGAAAACAGAAATGTGCAGGATGGCATTTTTATAAAGGAAATGGGGCTATGATGGAATGATCTGGTTCAGAAGAGTGCTTTTATAAGGGACAAAGACTGTAGTGCATATATTATCTTGATTTTTCTGTTGTCTTCGGCTTTTGTAAACCCTTTTCCTGCATTGTTTGTTCTACGTTATGTCACAGACTCTGGTGTTAGCCCCGACGCCATTATGGGGCTTTGCCATGGACTGTTTGCTGTTACCACATGGTCTGTGTAGACTGTAAAATGGATGCCAAAGGAGAAGCCCATAGGGAAAGGAAAAAGCTGTCTTTTTACTCTGAGGGACTCCATTGCATACTTGCTGCATGTCACCTACACAGATTAAGGGCCATACAGCAGACAAAGGACTTTCCATCTGCCAGTCGTTTGCATGATGAGATTAAGTGCCTTCCCCACCCCAGATGACAATAGGAGAGCCATACGCACAACAATACCAGAGCCATCAGCTACCTGGAGAAACCATCTGCCTGCCAGCCAGCCTCCTCTGCCCAGCCCTCAGGTATCCAACGGACAGAGTAGCCAATAAGATTTGAAATTGACACTGACACAGCCGGCTGGGAGGGTCAGTAGGTGTACACCGCCTGGCCTTCCACGCCCAGCACCCAAGACGCTATAATAACGCGATCTCTGGGTTAACTAGAAAGAACGCTGCTTATCCTCGCCCTGCTGCTGCTGAAAACCACGACCTCTGTCTGTCTGCTTTTACCCTCTTAAGCCCCCATCCTGTACCCGAACCCTTGCCTCGCTTCGTTCCAGTCTGCAGCTGGAACTATACACGTGCGTTGTTAGCTGGTCTAGACCACGTGTCCCTTCTTCCATCCTTCTTACCCCACTCGCTGGAAGCTTAGGAGCTGCGCCTTGGAGGTAAATATTGCCCTCAACGAAACCAACGATAACCTGCTCATGCAACTGTGCTTTATCTATCTTTTATTCTTAGACCTTGAATGTGTGTGTGTGTGAATTGTATTTGTTGAGTGTTATTGCAACTGTGCTTTATTTAAGTAAACAAACATTATTCTGAGTCCTGTCTCTCGCCTCTTCACTGGGAAGGTCTCGCGGCAGCCCATTCCTTGCGGCAGACCAAAAAGATCCCAAAGGTTAATTATACCTGTGGCGAAGTGCTCAACCCCTAGAGAGCATTTCGCCCAACACTGGCTGGTTGGTTGGTTGGTTGGTCTGCATTGTTTTCCAAATCCGCAGTCCTAGTCCGACTGCATTGTTAACTGGATGTCTCATGATGTCTGATTGCCTTGTTTTTCTATTCTGTAATCTGTCCTGAGTCTCAGGCCCTTTCTGCACTGACAGCTTGCTCGGGAAAATCTGAGGAATCAAGCCTTAAACATTTTCCCTCTGTACTGTTCCCCCCTTCAGTTTATTTATTTGTGTATTCTGCATCTACAAGCAAAACCCACATTTATTTATTTATTTATTTATTATTTATTACTTTCGATTTATATCCCACCTAGCCAGGAACCCTGGCCATCACCCCCCCCCTCCCGATTCTGCAAAAAAAAAAGGGGGGAAGGAAGGGAGAAATCCAGGCCCACACATGCAAGACTGACACATTTGGGAGCAGGGAATCCCCTAGTCCTTTGTGTTTACTGATTCCTTCTCCTGCTTTCTCTGGATGTTTTTTTAAATTTGCCTGAGCGGGAGAACATGTCCTCTTTTGTCTTTGGAGAAGGAGGGAAAGAAAACAGAACAGGGAGGGAGTGTCAACCTGAAGAGAGAGAGGCAGAAATGGGAGAGGGCAGTAGGCAGCACTTAAATACTGGCAGAAACAATTCTACCTTAGAAAGGATTAGCAAATTGAAAGCAGATGAGAACAAAGAATTGCAGCAAAAGGAGTTTTGGTAGCTGCAGGGCAACAAAGTGCTGGAAGTGGTCTGAATGCAGTTTCCTGCAAAACAAATGCAGAAACAAGAGAAAGCCCTGACACAAAGTGGAAGTGAAAGCAGGAGGGAATGCAGAATGGAAGAATAGGATGCATTCAAAGGCTGAAGCAAAATATGGGTACAGAAAGGGCCTCAGTCAGAAAAGCAGCTCTGTGTTTTTGTGCCTCACTCCTGCTGCCTACCA
Source organism: Gekko gecko (assembly GCA_029375565.1). NCBI lineage: Eukaryota > Metazoa > Chordata > Lepidosauria > Squamata > Gekkonidae > Gekko > Gekko gecko. The sequence goes on from JAPDNY010000014.1 coordinate 46,393,559, forward strand.
TAATTCCTGCTTTCTTGGGTTGCCAACTGCTTTGCCCCACCTATAAAATGGACAGCCTCCCTCCATTCAGTCTGGAATTGGGAAGGCAGGTTCCCATGTGTGGGGGGTATAATCCCAGCAAGTGTCTTGGATGGAAAAACCAAGATGTAATTTCCCAGCAAAATAAATTGGGAAGAAATAACTTACCCAATAATAAATTCAAATGGAAACAAATTTTAAAAACTGAAAGCCAATAACATTTGAAGAGCCCTGCCAAACTGACCAGTAATCTGACTATAAGGGAGTTGATGTGAAAGGCTGACATGAAATGGTCTACCTCAGTCTGTAATTTTTGTAACATGACTACTTTTAATTTGCCTACAAGAATGAGTCTGCTTTGAATAACAAATAGGGGCAGGGGAAAATCTGGCTCTGAAAGGAACAGGTGGTTATCTGTGAAGTTAAAGGAAGAACGGGATAAAAAGATGCAACAATGGAAGTAATACAAATAACACTTACTGGAGTTTCCCCGCTAGTCTCAAACATAGTGACCCCAGAGCTGGGGCTTTTTGGCTGGGGAGAGAGGTAATCTCACCTTCAGCCTTGTCAAAATCAATAGGACACCAGAAATAAATAGCGGTTTTCAAAAACTCTGGATGTTAACTCCTGTGAAGAAGCCTCTTTCATTGCTTAGGTGTAAAAGAGGTAAGACTAAGAACTGACAACCCTAAGACAAGGCAGAGAAGGAATCGGGGACCCTGGAGATGGTTTTAATGAGCCAGAATTAGAACTCTGCTAGCAGAGTTTAGCAAATTAGGCCCCTCCATTTCAACGGGATTTGAACATGCCTGGCTTGAGTGCAAACTCTGCCTCTCATATATAAACTATGACCATTGTTCTAGTGTACAAGTCCCAATCCAGACATGGGTGGGTCAGCCCTTTCCACTAACAAGGTGCCTCTCAGCTATGTACTTTCCTGGCAGGCAGGAAGCACACACAAACAAATGTTTGGTAACGAAGTGACAAAGTGATAGTGGCTGGGTGATTAAGACTGGTGGCAGTCCGTGTGCCTACTGCAGTCGCCCACCTCAGTCTAGATCTTGTGACTCAACGTGATGGCCTTCACTAGACTTTGGCTGAGGTCCTTGCCTTCTGGCATCTACTGTTCTTCTGAGTCTTCCTGTGGTGTGGCCACCGTCCCCTCCAGACTCTGAATCTGCCTTTTCCCATGGTTCCAAAATGGCCGGACCGTGAGGACAGACATGAGCCAAGCCTATTTGTGAAAACATGTGGATCACAAGCTAGTCTCTGGCATAACCTGAGAGCATTTCCCAGAAAATCGTCTTCATTGTGGCAGGGTTCAACCAGGTCCACAGTGTCCGTCATTTCCCTTGCCGGGAGCCATTTCCCAGGCATACAACCCCAAGTTATTTAGGTTTAGAAAACCATACACCTACAGAACCAACTCATGCTCTTAAAAATAGCACATGAAAGAGAATTTAAGACAATATAATGTGGGGTGTTTTTTTCCCCTCTTATTCTTCAAAAAATATTCTGGGAAAGAAGATTGTTTGAGGGATTGTTATTGGGATGTGGAAACTTTCATCATTGATCCAAACATGGGACAAGTCTGTAGCGACCGGGATGTGGGGGGGAAACAGTTACCATTTGGCAGATGTTTTGTGGCTGAAAGGACTGCAAATAGGTCGGTGATCTTAATCCAGTTCCCAGCGGGCACCCGGCCACATCACAGAAACCACCACCACACTTGGCAACCTGATTGTCAGCTGAAGCAACTTGGCTGAGGTTTAAATAAGTACAGGGAGAAAAGAACAGCCCACTCAGGCCTAGAGGTTGCCCTCGTAGGTCACAGCCGAGGCCCAAGGATGGGGCCGGTATGGAAACCTCCTATTGCATTGTGGGTGGAAAAAGACTTCACTTCCAAAGCACTCCATCAAACTGCATGCAAAAGAATACTGTATTCATTCTCAATATATCATTTTTTAAACAAGACATCAAGAGGAGAACTAAAAGCATATATATTGATTAAAGATTTGGGTTAGCCTGTCCTTGACTGCAGATAAAAACAACAGCAGACCACTGATTTTTCCAAGACCAGCACATGCTTCTACTGCCGATTCACCAGGACATGGGAGAAACTGTGGCTCAGTGGTTGAGCATCTGCTTGGCATGCAGGTGGTCCCAGGCTCAATCCCTGACATCTCCAGTTAAAAAGACCAGGCAGCAGGTGATGTGAAAGACCTCCACCTGAGGCCCTGGAGAGCCACTGCCAATCAGAAGAGACCTTGAGGGACTCGTAGTCTGTTTCAGTATAAGACAGAACTTCAATTGATCACATACTGTTGGATTGTTCGTGGCATGTATCTGCCAGGGAAAAATGGTTAAACACTTGGTTGCATGGTAAACATCATCTTTCCAATGAAATAAAATGCCAATTTCTACTGAATGATATATCAGCAGAGATTACCGTGGCAGTGGCTAATTTTCTAGTTGACGTGATAAGAGTGAAAAATTTGGGAAACTACGTTTTATGATTTTATAAATTAACTCAGACTTCTAGCTGATTGTGTCATTTACTGTCCTTGTTTTTTTGTTTAATGTTTAATATTTATATGCCATTAAAGGTTTATTGTATTGTATTATAAGACAGAACTGAAAACAAAAAGGGGGGGGGAAATAAACTTAACCCAAACCAAACTGAATTAAGTACCTGAAGGTTAAGAAGAACTATAAGCATATAGGCCCAATAATACTGTTAGTTAAATATAAAATGAATAACTATCAACAGATGTTTAAAAATATGCATGTGTTTATTTCACCGCAAACTAAAAACAATTATCGGCCCTCACAATAGCCTCGGTTATCATCTATAACGTACAATGACAACCCTGACCAGACATGTTTCAGTGGTCGGACTAACAGCATTACAACATGGCTCCTGACATTACAATATAACAGACATTGGCCGAGGACAGACTGGCAATTTGCCGTGGGATGGGACCCGGGCTGACAACGACTCAATATCGGATTAAATGGAATGTTCACACAGGCACATCTGCCTGGCGTCCCCCACCCGTAGCCTACCGGTGCTCTCGCGCTTCACTGCCGGATTAAAAAAACACCTGATAAAAGCCGACGCAAATCTTGAAAGCCTGCGTTTGTCGCGCGTTTCTCCGCTTCCGGGGAGTCTGAACGCGCAGCCGAAAAGCCGGGAGCAACCCGCGTTGGGCATGAGACAGCAGCGGTGTGATTGGCTGCACTCCCCTCCACTGCCCAATGCGGTGCCAGCGTTGCAGGGCAAAAAAAAAAAAATCGCCAAAATGCGCTTATGCGCACATACGCCCACAGCCGAAATAATGGGGAAACAGCGAATATAGCGCGCCTCCGGCGCGGCAGTCTGAACGCTCCCGCGCGCCTCCGTCCAGTATCTTCCGGCAGAGGCCCCCGCTGTGTGGACGGGAAAACCCAGTATCGTTTACTCCGGGGGGGTTTTGCCGCGACTCGATACCGGGGCAAATTGCCAGTCTGTCCTGGGCCATTTATTCTGTTGCCACACACAATGACCAGGGAATATTAGGAGGCAAAAATGGCTTGAAAGGGCCTTGCCCTGACAGAGCGGGGAGAGGAAGAAGAGGCGGGTCCTGTGGGGCTAGAGGCACCCATTGGTGGTATCAGGGGCTGCTGCTCTCCCCTCTCTCCCCTCCTGCCCATTCACCACAGTGCCTGATCCTCTTGCCCACCCATCTGTGTACTCATTACGGTGGCTCTTCCCTCCTGCGTGTTTGTGAGGGCACTTGTTTCGTCTGCCCGCCCACACATTTGTGGGGCAGCTCCTTATACCTGACCTGTTCAGTGCAACTGTGGAGGTCACCTCCTGCTTGGGGCTGGGTGGGCGCCCGACAGGGGGGTAGTCTCAGAAGGGAGTGGCAGGTGGAAGTGGCAGTGATTCTGAGGCCCCATCCCAGACTTTTGGCCGAGGCCCAAGGTTCATTCAGACAGCCCCTCGGATGGGACTCCCAAGATATGCCAAGTGTTAAGTATGCAACTCAACATGATTGGATTTCAGCAAAATGATTTCAGCTTTATTGTAACAGCAACTCAGCTCAACAACACACACACACAGGACAGTGGAGCACAGCTCCCTTTTTAAATGATCCGGGCTGTCGAAGCCACACCCATAAATAAGTTAACATCCAATAAGAAAACAAGGATAAGGACCAATGAGGTCTGTTCCCTCCAAAATGCTATATACAGTTGCGTTTAGCAATTTACACAGTTTCATAGAAACCAACCAATGGGAATGCGATAACTTACAATTCCCTCTTGTGCCTGAAGCTTAACATTGTAAAAGATAGAACAGATTCCTGCTTCAGGACACAACACCAAGATACTTAACTCTGTAGAGGCACAAGAACATAAGAATACAAGAACCCTGCTGGTTCAGACTAAGGGTCCAACTACTCCAGCATCTTGTCTCACAGAGTGGCCAACTAGTTACTCTGCAGGACCAAAACTGGGCACAGAGGCCAAAGACTTCCTCAGATGTTGCCTCCTGGCACTGAGATGTAGAGGCTGACTAGCTCTGGTTGCAAAATTTCCTTTTAGCCACCATAGCTAGTGGTCACTGATAGACCTATCCTCCATGAATCGGTCTAATCCCTTTTTTTTAGAGCTGTCTGTGCCTATGGCCTTGTCCTGGCCTGGATAGCCAAGGCTAGCCCGGTCTTATCAGATATTGGAAGCTAAGCAGAGTTGGTTCTGCTTAGGATTTGGATGGGCCATCACCAAAGAAGTCGAGGGTTGCTCCACAGAGGCAGGCATTGGCAAGCCACCTCTGAACATCTCTTGCCTTGAAAACACTATGGCCAAGTTCAGACTGGCAGTTTGGCCCGAGATAGGCACATTTCAGAAACGTTTCACTAATGGATTAAGGGGCCGGTTCACACAGGCACATCTGTCAGGCATTCCCCTGCTGTACTCAACCCGTCTTGTAGCTCTTCCCTCACGAGTTTAAAAGATACCAGTTGAAAGTGGTAGCAAACCCTGGAGAGTGCGTTCATCCCGCTTCCCAGAAGCCACTTACAGCCACGCCTCCACCAGGGGCGGGCCAACAGTGTGAACACTCCCTTGCGCCTCCTCCCCAGAATGCTCCAGCATCAGTCGGTGCAGTGTGACCTGGAAAACCCGGAACACGTTGTTCCGGGTCTTTTTTGCCACAACTCCCTCGGGTTTCAAACTGCCAATCTGAACTCGGCCTATATGGTTACTATAAGTTGGCTGCAACTTGAAAGCAGAAAAAAATTCCTGTGTCCATTACTATATCCTCTGGTAGTGCATTCCATACTGTAAATACTTGTTGAGTAAAGAAATATTTCCTTTTGTCCTTCCTGAATCTAGTACCCGTCAACCTCATTGGATGCCCCTGAGTTCTAGGAAGATGAAGACGAAGACGAAGACGAAGACGAAGACGAAGACGAAGAAGAAGAAGAAGAAGAAGAAGAAGAAGAAGAAGAAGAAGAAGAATTGTATTTATGCCCCTCCCTTCACTTGGAGTCTCAGAGCGACTTACAACCTTCTTCCCTTCCTCTCCCCACAACAGACACCCTGTGAGGTAGGTGGGGCTGAGAGAGCTCTGAGAGAACTGTGACTTATCCAAGGTCACCCAGCTGGCTTCATGTGGGGGAGTGGAGAAGCAAACCCAGTTCTCCAGATTAGAATCTGCTGCTGTTAACCACTTACACCAAACTGTATTGGGGGTAGAGGAGTTCCCTTTGTCTGCTGTCTCTACCCCATGCATAGTTTTATAAACTTCAGTTGACACCCTGAGTCATCTCTTTTCTAATCTGAAAAGTCCCGGACTCCTCGGCCTTTCCTCATGGGAAATGTGCTCCAACCTCTTAATCGTGTTGGTTACCCCTTCTAGCTCTGTCCTTTTTGAGGTACGGTGACCAGAACTGCACACAGTATTCCAAATGAGGCCGCACCAGAGATCCTACACAGGAGTGGTATAGTATTGGCTGTTTTGTTTTCAATTTGGTGGCACTGCTATTAATAGGGCTGCAGATAGAAGGGGCAAAATTCTGGGGCACATGGAGCCAATGAAGACATGCCAGTTGTTTTTGCATATTGTTTGGGTTCAGTCCAGGTAGTCTGAGGAATACCTGGGAAGGAATATTGGGGGTGGGGGAGGGGTTCTTGACAGCTCGGAACAATTTGCTTCAACCAAATAACACCCTCTCCAGACTTTAAGAACTCAGGCAAGCAATTTACATCCTGTGTCCATCACAGTTCTGTCCCATTGAACTTCCGATCAATATGCTGTCCAAGGGGTGAATGCAGGCAATCATGTGCCAACTGGTGGTAACTTGACGCGTTGAGCTAGGCAGGAGAATGCAAACAGGCAGTTTACCACGCAGAAGGAGATTTAGGCTATCCTCCTGCCTCACCAAATTTCTGAAAAACAAAATATTCCAGGGGGAGGGGGATTCTCTTTACCACTTGACAGAATGACACTGGCTACCAGTTTACCAGGTCAGTTGTCTTCACACGCTGCAGTGAATTGCAGCAATCTGGGGAATGGTTGTTTATAGCCCACTCACAGCCAGTGTGCTAGAAAGTATTCTTCTCCATCAATGGAGCTGCAAAACAGCTTCCGTTTTGTACCCAGCCTCAGAACTGGGGGGGTTTCTTCCCTGTTTATTTTTGCATGAGGCCAATGCACTGGCCATCAGAAACAAAAGGCAAAGACTCTGCAGAGGAAGCAGAATTTCTATTAATTCTGATGCCAAACAGGCCCCCCGGGGCGGGGGGAGTCACCTGGAAGATGTTTGGCATTCAGACCATTGATCAGGGGCCCCTCATAATTAATCAGCACACCTTTAGCCATTTGCAGAACCCAATACTATTTGCATTTCCATTATTTATCCACATGATCCATGCCGAGATGTATTAATTCTTCTGCTTCATTTTCTGCCTTGGACTATTTGTCTAGCAGTTCTAACTTGTACAGCTTGAATTGCTTCCCAGAAACCCCCTCTGATAATTTGGATAAGTCTTCCTCCAAGATTCTCACCTTTCCTGCCTGGAACCCTTCCTCTCTCTCTCCCAGGACTCTGGACCACCTGCATCTCCCCCTTGTCTTGTTAGGATGCACACTTGGGCTCCAGCCTAGCCCCCTCCTGCCTTTCCAAGCCTGGAAAGAAAATAGTCTTTATACTCTGTCTCTGGCCCTACAACTCAGGCCAGAATCTGCTCCAGGGTGTAACCTTGCAGACAGGCTGAATAATGCCGTTTCGATCTACTTTCAATCCACTTCGGCAATCATATGTAAGTGGGTTTTGTCATTTCACACAGTAGAATCCAGTTGCAAAGTGCATTGAAAGTGGATTGAAACTGCATTATTCAGCATGTGTAAAAGTGATGGCTGCAGGCCACATGGATTTATTAAGCTCCCAAGTGGACCTTCAAGGGTTGGTACCTATAGTCTTCTTAGATCCCTCTCACTGCCCTCCTGCGTTGTCTTGAACATTGTTTGGGTACCTGCAGTAACTCTGAATATTCTTTAGGGATAGTGGGTTGGATCCAACCAATTTTTCCCCTAGCAAAAAAGGCACTCTATTTCTGCTCCTCCCAGATCTAAGTGTTCAAGGGATGCTCAAACACCCATCGATTCTACTCACATTCTGCTTCCTGGTTGCAATCAGGGAGCCAATTTTTCAACTGGCTCCAGCCAGTTCTGCAGGTTATGTTTCATGTATTCAAAACAGTACTGCACTGTGTAACCAGCTGTATTTCACACATGCACAATTCAAAAGCAATCCTTGCTTCCCACCCACCCACCAATAGATCTGTCATCTCTACTCACCACTCAGTGAACAATTGTATCAATAAACAGAACAAAATATTTGCTCAAAGTTAGGTAGCCAAAGGTTGGGTGAGAGAAAAAATATTTTGAGAAATAAATTAAACAAAATATCTGTATTTATTACAAAGTGCACTGACTGCCAGTTAAAGGTAGATATAGATATAGATATAGATATAGATATAGATATAGATATAGATATAGATATAGATATAGATATAGATATGCACACTTTGAGCGTTATGATAACCATGTCCAGAACGAACTATTAAACCTGCATTCCTTGGATTTAAGATAACCCATATACAACCAAGTTCATCTGCTGCACAGGATATTTGGAAAGCCTTATAATCAACCAGCCAACATGTGCTTATATGTCGTAGTGTGCATGTAAACAAAAATTTGACCACTAAGGAAGGCTTTGGAGGCCGAAATGCATTTGGTCCTGTTTTAATGTGGTTCAAGGTTATCAACCTGGATACATTGAATTATTGGTCTTGTTTTATTGGTTCAAGGCTTTAAACCTAGAAATATCAAAATGTATTGGGTTATATACATTCAGGTCTAGGGATGGGCACAGACTGGACCACAGACCTAATTTTTCCATGGACTGGGGCCCAGTTCATAGTCCATGAGCCTGGTCCATGCCGTCCTGCTGACATGGACCTCCCACAACCCTCCCAGGAGGTTTGTAAGGTCCATATCAGAAGGGCTTTCAAAAGCCATTTGAAGGGAACACGTTCCCTTTAAATGACTTTTGCAAAGCCACATGGTGCACGAGTGAAGGCTGGAACTGGAAAGTGAACTGGAAGTGGGTAAAGTCACCACTTGGCTTTCACTCGTGCACCACGTGGATTTGCAAAAGCTATTTAAAGGGAACTCGTTCCCTCTAAATGGCTTCGTAAGCCACATGGCATCATGGACCAAATGGACCATGACCTGGTCCATTAAACATGGAGGTTCGTGGTCTGGGGATCTGTAAGCCCCACGGACCATGAACCTCCACAGTCTGCCATTTTTCTGGACTGTGCCCATCCCTATTCAGGACTTCTTAGTTCAAATATTAGCCACTTCCAGGGCAGATTGTGCCACTGTTTTTAAAGTCTCGTTTCAGTGCACATTATAATAAATATGTATATTTTGTTCAATTTATTTGCCAAAATATTTGCTTAGCCATTGACCGTAGATTAAAAGTGTGTGGAGGTTTTTTGTCTTACTGTCTGGCATTTGTTTCATATTCAAAATGACGAATATCTAGGGAATTCAGGATTCTACTATTCCTCTGGGGGCCAATATGTCCCTGCGGCAGTTAAAGTATTCACCACTAGAGTCGTTGGGCAGATGCTATATGCTGCCAGGGCCTGGATTAGAGCAGTAACAGACAATATCGAGAGAACATGTAACTCTGAGCCATGCATAATAACAGTGGGATCAAGAAGTAAGGAAGGTTCCATAGCTGCCCTTTAAGTAACAGGCAGCATTCATCCTTGCCCTGACCTGGATAGCCCATTCTCATCAGATCTCAGAAGCTAATCAGGGTGGGCCCTGGCTGGTATTTGGATGGGAGACCTCCAAGGAACACCAGGATTGCAAACCACCTCTGAACGCCTCTTGCCTTGAAAACCCTACAGGGTCACCATAAGTCTGCTGCAACTTGACAGCACTTTGCACCACCACCACCACCATCACCACCACTCATCTTTGTTGTGGTCTCCAAACTGTTTCAGGGACATAAGAACATAAGAACATAAGAGAAACCAATATTGAATCAGGCCAATGGCCCATCTAGTCCAACACTCTGTCACACAGCGGCCAAAAATACCAGGTGCCATCAGGAGGTCCAGCAGTGGGGCCAGGACACTAGAAGCCCTCCCACTGCTGCCCCCCCCCAGCACCAAGAATAGAGTGCATCACCTGCCCCAGACTGAGAGTTCCTATCTATACCTTGTGGCTAATAGCCACTGAGGGACTTCTGCTCCATATGTTTATCTAATTCCCTCTTGAAACTGTCCATGCTTGTAGCTGCCACCACCTCCTGTGGCAGTGAATTCCATATGTTAATCACTCTTTGGGTGAAGAAGTACTTCCTTTTATCTGTTCTAACCTGACTGCTCAGCAATTTCATGGAGTGCCCACAAGTTCTTGTATTGTGAGAAAGGGAGAAAAGTACTTCTTTCTCAACCTGCTTTATCCCATTCATAATCTTATAAACCCCGATCATGTCACCCCTTCAGGGATACCTGAAGTCCCTCAGAAGCTCATCTGAAGGTTCATTAGTTAGAAGATCAGCTAACAGTGGACAAGCTTCCCTGACTGACAGGTTGCCACCACCATCGATTGCTCCATAAAATATATAGCTGCCTGCAGAAGAATGTCAGAGGTCCTCTGGAGTGTTCTTGAGTGTGTTTACTCACAGAACTTCACATGGAGCTAAAGACCTGGCCTGCACATAGCCTGATCTGAATGTATGCCATAGAACCCCTTCCCAAATCCTCTGCAAGATGCAAGGATTTTGTGGCAGACAAGACAGCTGGGAAGGGATTCCCTGAAGCTACAAAGTTTGAGAACAAACTGGCGCAATTAATTGAAGGGAATGGAATTATGCCAAGGATGGATTTGGCACAGGCGGCCTTTAATTGTCCCCACTGCACAGTGAGAGAAATTCCTTTCGCCGCACTAAGTAGCATCAGTCATCACTTCCATTATCTCCTGAGATGTCTTGCAGCGAGCACCGCCTGTGCCAGGGACTGCAGCAATGTTAAGGAAGGTTTTTTATTATTATTATAAGTACAAGGAACAAAAGCCGCTGAAGAGCCATGAGGCAGCCCAAGAGATGATACCCCTTGGAACACACATTAGGCAATATTAAGAAAAGCAAAACAGGGGCTTCGGTTACCAGCAATAACAGAGGCTTAAGTCGAATGACTGATGCATGCAATGGAAGCATTCATGAGAGGTCATGTTAATCTGAGGCACAGAGAACAAAAATATATATGTTAGAGAATTTCACATGGTAGAGGTACTAAACTAGGTCAGACCAAATACTGCTACAAGGACCCTTGGAAATAGAGTATGGGGAAAGCATTGACCTCATCCTCACCTGTGCCTGGATGGTACCACTTTAGACTATAGGCCAGGGGTGTCAAACATAAGGCCTGGGGAGGCAGAACTGGCCCATCCAGGGCTCTTACCCAGCCTGTGAGCAATTGCTATGGATGGAAATAGAAGGTACTCCCCCTTTCATGGTATCACTTGGGGGAAAAAATTAGTCTTGTATATAATTAAATACATTTATTGGCACTTTGTGGACTCCCCAGTAAACCAATTGCTTTCATTGCTAGGAATCAATTGCTTTAGCTTGTATTTCGAGTAAAAAACAATACTGTTAATTGGATTTTCTTGTGTCCTTTATAAAGTTTATATCTCCAGTAAAGGTTTCCCTTGCTTGAAAGCCAGTTGAATCAGACTCTAGGGAGCAGTGTTCATCTCTGTTTCCAAGGCAAAGAGCCAGCGCTGTCCAAAGACATTTCCGTGGTCATGTGGCAAACATGACTGAACACCGTGGTGCATGGAACTCTGTTACATTCCCACCAAAGTGGTACCTATCTACTTATAATTTCTTGCTTTCAAAGTGCTAGGTTGGCAGGAGCTGGGGCCAGAGACAGGAGCTCACTCCATCATGCAGCACTCGGGTCTCAAACTGCCAAACTTAAGACCTTCCAGTCTGCAGCTCAGCATCTTAACTTCTGAGCCACCACAGTGCCCACATATCTCCACTACCTGGCATTATATTTTATGGCACACATGGCCTGGCCCGACAAAGTGACATTTATATCTGATCCAGCCCATGTAACAAATGAGTTCAACACCTCTGCTATAGGTGAGATTCACATAGATACTGTTCCACACCCCAAATATTTCCTGTAGAAGAAGAAGAGATTGGATGTATACCCCACCCTTCACTCTGAGTCTCAGAGCGGCTTACAATCTCCTTTCCCTTCCCCTCCACACAACAGACACCCTGCGAAGTAGGTGAGACTGAGAGAGCTCTGAGACGACTGCTCTTGAGAGAACAGCTCTGAGAGAACTGTGACTGACCCAAGGTCACCCAGCTGGCTGCATGTGGAGGAGTGGGGAATCAAACCCAGTTCTCCCAGATTAGAGTCTGCGCTCCCAACCACTACACCAAACTGTACATAGACAGCATGTCAGGGAGAAGCCTCTGGTCCTATGCAGAGTTACTCCAGTCTAAACCTAATGGTCACTCCAGTCTAAACCTACATAGGATTGCAGGGTTGGCTTCCTGTGTGCAGGGAATCTTCTGATGCAGAAGAATATCCAGTCACGGGACTCCATGTATTCCAAAGTGCACAGCCCTAGGCACAAGTTCAGTGCCTCCATGTGAACTGGACCATGACATCTTCCTGTTTCAACAGTATTTCAATCATTGGGCAAAGGAGAGCCCCGAATGTGAGCTGTCCTCTCAGCGCGAAAGCATCAGGTCTTTGCACACTTACTCAGAATTAAACATTTGATTTCTGAAAACAACTGCTCTGTCGGATGATTCATGTCGTAAAGTGGGTCAGAAAGAAAATGGAAATATAAATTACAATTTTAGGTTAACCAATTATGTAGGAATTTCTTCACAATTGGGCCATTGTACTGAATGTTTTACTGCTTGGTGAATGCATATACAATCATGGGCTGGTCTCGCCCTTCCTGATCTGCTGGCAAACCCAAGCGCGTTCCAATTGGGCTCATATCAGCACCAGTCGCATTGTGTTCTCCGATTTGCGTACAGGAGACTTTTATGGAGTTTTTCTCCCACTCAATGACTTCCTCAGCCACAGACCCCTTACCTATTGGCCAGCAGTGTATGTGTGCGTGTATGCGCATGCACATGCACACATGTGTCTTTCTATCACCTTCTGAGAATAGTATGATTGCCCAGCAAGCTGGACAGATCAGCAAGGAGTCCAACCTAGACGTTCCCCAGGCCAAGTCTCGCACTCTAGCCACAAGCGCCCACCACCTCTCTGTACGGAACTGCAGAAGAGGAACGGGAGCAAAGGATCACACACCTTCTTCCCCATTGACCCTCCTCCAGTCTTCAAAACAGCCAGAGGTGGCAAATCAAATTCTGGAAAAAATGAATTCAGATGCCCCAAAAATGCATCTCATATCTCATGTAGTTAAAGCAGTGGTTCCCCCTACCCACGTACACACAAGCCCCCGGCTTCTCTTCTGAGAAGCTTTTGGCTTAAGCGGAACCAGCATCTGCAACTGTCATTTTCCCATGACTGCCTTCTCATCTGCCCCTTGTCATCCTCAGTTGTGACTCGCCATGGCTGGAATTGTAAGCTCCTTGCAGCAGGGCCCTGTTGTTGTTGCTGCTGTTGCTGTTGTTTTTGCTTATGTGACTCTGTAAAGCACCATGTACCCTGACCTGGATGGCCTAGCTAGTCCGATGTCATCAGATCTCAGAAGCTAAGCAGGGTTGGCCCTGGCCAGTATTTGGATGGAAGACTTCCAAAGAATACCAGGGTTAAGAGGCAGAGGCAGGCAATGGAACCACCTCCAAATGTTTCTTGCCTTGAAAACCAGTGAGGAGCCCGGGGAGGACAGGGACCTCAGTGGGGTACAGTGCCATAGAGTCCACCCTCCAAAGCATCCACTTTCTCCAGGGGAACTGGTCTCTGTAGTTCGGAGATGAGCTGGGATCCCCAGATCTCACCTGGGGGCTGGCACCCTACGTAGTGCCAGTGGAAATAAGGTCATTTGAAGCCAAGGAGTAAACCATACATTTGAAAAGGCCAGGGGGTATTGGTTTCGGGTTTTGGTTTTTTCACTTGGGTCCTGTATAGCTCATATGCTTCCCCCCGCCTCAGGAATTGCCATCAATTTGACCCATTTGGATCGCTGCTGCTTCTGGGGCTCAAATGGGATTTGCAGATCAGTGTGGGCAGCACGGCACGGCAGTGTTTGCGTGCATTTGTCCTCCTGACAGTGCGTACGGTGACAACCAACATGCCGTGTACTGTCACTTCCTTTCCAAGCTAAGCAGCCACCACAAGCCTATGAATTCCAAAACCACCACTTGAGGGTGTGGTTACTGTAAGTAAATCACACCCATGGGTGGATTAGCAGCACTTGGATGCGTCTCAGACTTGCTAACACCCCCAGGGATTATTTTGTCATTTGCTGAACAGTTCAGCCAAGCATCTGGTGCTAGAAAAGCCTTCTTTACTCATCTGCATGAGCCAGCAGGGAAAGTAAATATCGCTGTTTGACAGAACTCATCACTGACAGGTACTGTGCTCCATTGGTTCCTATTTATCCCGAATTCTCCAAAATTAGGATGTGAAGCATAAATAGCACTGTGGTTGTGCAATCATATCTGCTCCTTTTCTCTCTGTCCACAAGTCCAGTTTCCTAATCCATTGGGACAGACCATCTTTGCAAGGATCTCTCTAGTGTGATTTTTTTTCCTCATGCAACATACATCACTATAAGACAATTTTGCAAACATATGCATGTCCATAGCTTTTCATTAAAAAGGACGGTTTTACAACAGCAGTAGCTGGAGGTTTGGGAAATGGGTACTCAGAAGCTCCCAATGCAGACATGTTCTTTGTAAAGATGACCTGTTTCCAATCTTCCTCCAATGCAACATATAGATAATGTTCATTTGAGGAGGAATTGAAGGAGGGACTGGGGGGACCTGAGCTTTGACAATAATTGAAATGTACTGTGAAAGTTGCTTTTGTCTCCTTTCTATTGCATAGTTCAGAATTGTTCCCATGAGCTAGCTAAATGGATCCTTTAAGTTTTCAGTGACAAGTTTGTTGCAAATATACCCATTTGTAATAATAAAAAACAGGTCCAACTCATAACCTACTGCTCATCAATTTCATTGAGTGCCCATAAGTTCTTTTATTGCGAAAAGGGGAGAAAAGACATGCAGGCATATCAACCCCTGAATAACACAAGATATTCTATAGTGCAGTTGGGATCATCTAAATTCTAAACCACATGTTAGAATGAGATAATATTCCACGGTGCTTTAGTTTTGCTCTGTTACAAACCTCTGCAAAGAACTAGGTTCCTGACAGTGCCATCCTAAGTGCTGGAAGCTGGCACATCACCAACATTAACATGGCGCCAGTATAGCTGTTTGGTATAAAGATATATCACCTGCCTCACTCTAATTTTCTACTCTTCATCAAAATAACTGAAGGTTTTTTTATATTGTTTTGCAAAAGAAAGTGCAGGAGACTTCAGGTCTCCAGTACACAAGCAGAGTCTACGGGAAGCAAATAGCCACTCTTATAAGCAGACAGGATTAACTCAGCATCAGATTCCCTGAGAACGTGTAGCTTCCCCCCCATGCAGCCCCCTTCGCAAAATCCACCAAAAGCATTACCCTCCCTCTAAAATTCAGATTGCAAAATTGTCATTCCCCCCCACCCCAACACATACAGATCCTTCAGAGCACAGACCCTGGACACTCAGAAGGCAAATTGCCCAGCCGGAAGAACATCCATCACCACTACAGGAACACCTCTAACTCCAATGGGATAAAAACAGAGGCAAAACACTGGTAATATACCCATTTGTAATAATCAAAAACAGGTCCAACTCATAACAAAATATTTTATGAGTTCACTCAGTTGATCAATAAATTCAGTGGAAAGTCAGACAATTAATAATTTGAAATGACTGAAGAGGAATCCCCAGTTCAGACAAATTCAGGAAGAAAGGGGTTAAACAAGTGACTTGCCGGTATTCAATTAATACTCAGCTCAGTGTGTCTGCATGCAGGCACATGCACAAAGGGTTCTGACATGATCACAGAGTCACACCTTCTATGACT
This sequence comes from Gekko gecko, assembly GCA_029375565.1. Classification (NCBI taxonomy): domain Eukaryota; kingdom Metazoa; phylum Chordata; class Lepidosauria; order Squamata; family Gekkonidae; genus Gekko; species Gekko gecko. The sequence continues at coordinate 46,409,293 of JAPDNY010000014.1, forward strand.
CCTATTGGCTTCTGCACTTTGGTGTGCAGGCAACAAACAGACCCGTCTTCACTTGTTCTGTACCACTTCATTGTGTAGCAAAAGTTTTTAGGGGCCTCACTGGCAGAAGAAACAAAACCCAGGCTGTGGATGAGTGCTTAGTCCTGGGACATTTCCAGTCTTTGACAGGCAAGTGCTCTTATGTCAGGACTTATTCCTGAAGCAGATCCTGACTCTGAGACATCACCTGACATATGGCAGGCAGCGATACAGGTCATAAGAACATAAGAGAAGCCATGTTGGATTGGGCCAATGGCCCATCCAGTCTACCCCTCTGTATCACACAGTGGCCAAAACCCAGGTGCCATCAGGAGATCCACCAGCAGGGCCAAAACTCCAGAAGCCATCCCACTGTTGCCCTCCAAGCACCAAGAATACAGAGCATCCCTGTCCCAGACGTAGTGTTCCATCTATACCTTGTGGCTAATAGTGTCCCTACCTCTGCTCCATATGTTTATCCAGTCCCCCCTTGAAGCTGTCTGTGCTTGTAGCTACCACCACTTCCTGCAGCAGCAAACTCCATGTGTTAATTACTCTTTGGGTAAAGAAGGACTTCTTTTTATCTGTTCTAGACTTCCTGCTCATCAATTTCATTGAGTGCCCATAAGTTCTTTTATTGTGAAAAGGAGAGAAAAGTGCTTCTTTCTCTACCTTCTCTGTCCCATGCAGCCACACCAGCAAGGAAGTCTCTTAACCACAGTTAGCCAGACCTGGTCAGATTATGCTCCCTGGTGCTCATGAAGGCTTCTGGAGTCTGGATGGGGCTAGTGCTGCTACTGAAGCTGAATACGCGTCACCTTTGCTTTGTGTCTTCTATGCCCTGTCTGTTCTCAAGTACCCCACCAACAGCTTGGCAGGAAGTGGACCTGACACTTCACTCTCCATCCCGAAGTCATAAGCAGGTATCTACAAGCCACCGAGTGGAAAACCTTGGAAGAGGGCAGTTTTTTGTGCTTGCCAGCAAATGTCCGAGTTGGCAGCCATTTGCCTCCTTGGAGCTCTTCACAAACCGAGCTTAACATCAGGAGCTCCACCATCGAGGCAGGAAATTAGCTTGTCCGATCCATTACACGCGGCAGGGGACAGAGGCTAAAAAACAGCAACTTGGCCAAGCCACACACAAGTCCAAGCTTTGAAGTTAGACGTCGGAGCTCCAAGGACAACATGATCTCTGCTGGACCCTCTAGAAAGACTTCCATATAAACAAAGAGGGTTGTATCCAACCACCATTAGACGGTGTATAAATCTCCCCTGCAGGGGAACACACAGAAAATCCCTGTTCTGCTTTTGCTGAGGGTTAGTTAGATACAACCTACAGCTCTCAGGCTAATGAAGCTGAGTTTCTGCACTACCCAGCATATGTGGATGGACCATTGCAGATCCAACACTGCAGAGAGACTTCCCTGTTACACAGCGTTATATATCCAGCAGAGGAAGACCCTACAGTCAACTGCCTGTCATCACCCTGATGATATGCAGTGCGATGCTTGGCAAATTTACTCAGAAGGAACCCTGCTCGCTTCAGTGGGGTTTACTTTCGGTGTGGTTCACTTAAGATTGCAGCTTATTCTCAAAGCAAGTCGAGTTGTTGGTGCTCCGGGAATACTACTTTAAATTTGCCGTTGTCAAAATCTTTGTGAATATTTTTAGTGTACAATCTAACCAAAACTCTATGGGGGTTTTTTTGCCTTCGAGTCACAGCTGACCATGTGACAACCCTGTACGTTTTTCCAGGCAAGAGAATGGTAGTCCTGGTCAATGCTCTGTCTAAGCTGCAGAGTCTTGTGAGCAAAAATCCTACTTTGTGAGCTGCTGGCATTAAAGTTGTGAGCGAGCCATTTGGCCGCTGCAGAAATTAGTCTGCTCTGGAGCCCTCCTTCCTGAGCTGAGACAAAAATGGGTGAGCTGGAGGCTAAAAACCCATGAGCTAGCTCACATCAACTCAGCTTAGAGGGAACATTGGTCCTGGTATTCCTTGGTGGTCTCCCATCCAAATACTAACCATGGCCGACCCTGCTTTAGCTTCTAAGATCTGACCAGATCAGCCTAGCCTGGGACATGCGGGTCAGGGCAACAAAACGATAAACTTTGAAGAAAAGCGCAAATCACAAACACAACGCCGCTGCAAAAGTAAATAAAACGTCAGTGCATTTAATACCCCAGGACGGTTACACTACAGAGCCAACAGCCACTGAATCTTCAATTTAAGGTCACCATCTAGCCAAAGTTGTCCCATTCACTTTAGTGGGCTTAATCCTCTCCCAATGAATTCAAATGGATTTAAAGTGACATCCGAAACCCAAGAAAACAATTGCTTCTATGTAAAAGCTTTTATTGGGACTGATCTAATGACACATAACAACGTGCAAGCTTTAGAGTTCATCGGAACTCTTCCTTGGCGTGGATGTTACCAAAAATAATGGTTTACAAAAGAGCTTTGGGAAGGGAGAATGCCACCGGGCAGGGTGTGAACCTGTCCTGCATTGTGGGTTATGTGTGCAGAGCAGATTCAAATGAAACTGGTTTCGAGTTACTCCAGGCAAGAGACACAGTCAAATGGTGACGTTCCACAGAATAAACAAAGCCCAACTGATGTCTCTGATACCTCTCTAAACCAGCCAGATTCAAAATCCCTTTTTGCAAAGAGAGAGAAGAAATCACTTGAAAGCCATTCCATGAACTCAGCAGTTAAGGGTGGCATGAGGTGTACAGCTGCCCATCAAGCCTCTATTAAAGAGACAGGACACCTTTCTCCAGACCTGTTGGCAACCAAAGCCCTGCTAAGCAGGAAAAGGATGCATGGGAAATGCCCTGTTCATTCAGAGTACACCTGCACATCGGTTACTGGGCTCAATTTAAGGTGTTCACGATCACATTCAAAGCCTTTCGTGGCCTCGGGCCCTCATATCTGCAAGACCTCCTCGCCCCCTACCTCCTGCCACAACAGCCTCACTCAGGCCTATAGCTAGGATTTTGCGGATTGTGGGGCAAAAATTTTGGGGGGTGGGGCTGCCATTATTTGCCATAATGAAGGGGATGGCACATGGCCCCCTCCCTCCTGCAAGATTTAAAGGGCCCTCCAGATGATTGGCAGGTCACGTGCTCCCCGCTGATCAGTTGAAGAGCCCTTTAAATCTTGCCAGAGGAGAGGGAGAGGGGTGTGTGTCACACACACACACACACACACCCGCTTCTTCTCAAAAGCATTTACATGATCCCTTTAAATGCTTTCGGGAAGAAGGGGGCCTTTAAGAAGCAGGGGGTTTCCAGGAAGGGGGCTGGCCCTTTCAGGAAGGGGGCAGAGCCCCCAGCAGCCCCATTGTCACTATGGGCGAGGAGCAGGGTCTTCTGCAGGTGCCAGCCTGTGAATGGGCAATGTCCTCAACTACCCACACACGTGGCCTTCTCCGTTGTGGCCCCCACCTGGTGGAATGGCCTGCCTGAGGAAGTCAGCAAGGCTCCCCCTCTCCCAGCTTTCCACAAACTAGGCAGACCAGTGGCACCTCTGGGTCTAAGTTGAAGAAGTGTGCCTGCACACGAATTAAACTTTGTTGGTCTTAAAGGTGCCTCCCAACTCAAAACTTTGTTCTACCGCTTCAGAAAAACAGGGCTACCCACCTGAATCGATGCAAAACTGAATTATCCAAGAGGACTTTCCTACCAAGGCAATAGGGTTGCCCTGTACTAAGTGATTCACAAAGTGAATTGAAAAAAATATATATTAGGGGCTGTGATCTATACTACTGTCTGTAGCTTGCTGGAACTAGGATCCTACTATGGAATTTTGCATTAATTCAGTGTGCTGTGTGATGCTCTGCTTCGGTTCTGTTTTTAGACTTCTGGTTGGTTCTGCAATCCTGATCCCACTGTGTTGCTTGTTCCATCTCCCATCTGTCACTTGTAATGACTCTCACTCTGCCTAATCTGCCTCAAGTCCCAGGGAGCAAGGTGGACAATAAATGTGACATCAATCAATCTACAAATCCCCCCAAGCAACCTCCGTATGTGATTCCAGACCAGCTCAGGTCAGCCTAGCACAGTTCAGACGCCCAGACATTCCCACACCACGGCAGCTCAACGGGGGGGGGGCACCTGAAACCACTGCCCCAGCCACCTGTTCCTCCCCTCCACCCACAGCACCGGGCTGCCCTCCCTCAGGACACCTCAAGCATCTTTGACCCCTGCGGAAGAGTTTAGAAAACCTTCTCAGGCATGCTTAAAGACACTATTTTTGCATACACTATTTCAGATGCATGTATGTATCCACTGGCACCTTTAAGACCAAGAGGTTTAATTCTGGATACAAGCTTCTGTGTGCATGCACATGAAGAAGTGCGCATGTGCATCTGAAGTATGCATGTGCATCTGAAGTGCGCATGTGCAGCGGAGCAAGGAGAGAAGACACACTGGATGGTGCCATTGGGGGAGGGAGGTACAGCAGGGATGGTAGAGATTGTTCCCCCCCCCAAAAAAAAATCTGCTGCTTGAGGCCCCCACCTCAACTTCCCCCTTACCACATACAAAGCAAGAACTAAAAAGAGGCGGCTGGGATCCTGACTACTTGCTCCTGAAGCCCTGGGCATCCTGGGTCCTGGAATATTGTTAAGGGAGTAGATGCTGAGATGGAAGGTAGCAGAGGAAGGTGGGACGTGAGCCAGGTACCCCTGGATCTGCCCCTCACTGCTCCTGGGGTCACATGGGCTCCTGGAGCCAGACCTTCGGTTGCAGGCTACCAATTACAGGTGGGTGAGATCTGGCAAGCAGAGAGGGCTCCTTGGGGATGTGCTGGCTAGAGTGCCCCATCACACAGAGGTTCCGTGAGGAAATGACAGCCCGAGATTGCTCAATCTGAGTTCATTCAGAAGTTCAAAACAATGGACTGGGGGGGGGGGCTAAATAGGGACAGGGGATTCTCACCTCACTACAGATGCTAATTTTCTGCCCCCGGAGCATTTCTCCTCTCCTCCAATCTAGTTGGTTGCAAAGCTCAAGTCCAGACGCACCTTGAAGACCAACAAGTATAATTCTAGGTACAAGCTTCTGCGTACACTATTTCAGATACATGTATGTATCCACTGGCACTTTTAAGACCAAGAGGTTTAATTCTGGGTACAAGCTTCCGTGTGCGTGCGCATAAAGAAGTGCGCATGTGCATCTGACGAAGTGTGCGTGCACATGACAGCTTATACCCAGAATTAAACTGTGTCGGTCTTAAAGGTGCGACCGGACTCAAACCTTGTGCTGTTGCTTCAGACCAACACGGCTGCCCAGCCGGATCTATCTAGCTGATTCCAAAATGCGCATTGTCCTTTCACCGCCTTCACCCGCGTTCTTCACAAGACCCCTCCCATCTTCTGGCCCCGATGCAAGGGCAGAAGATCTCCACGTGTCCTGCCTGAGGAAAGGAGCTTTGGCTCCCCAACAGGTGGTGCCCTGGAACTCTTGCTGGTCTCTGAAGCCCTCCTGGACTCGAATCTTCATTGTTCTACTGGAGACCAACAGGAGGGCCCTCTGAAGCAAAATATCTGTGACTCATTTCTGACCATTGATGGGCGCTGGACTCCAGCATCGCTTGGAGCACAGAAAGGCAAGTTTTGCTGGATACGCAGGGTTGGATTTCTTGGTCGCCTACACGGACTGCGGAGCCCAAAGAGCCAGAGGACACTCAGCAGTGCCGCCTCCCCCCGCCCCCGCCCCAGCGATCGCACGCTACAAGTCAGGCAGGCAGGGCGGTCTATGGCTACCATCGATGTGCCTCAGCTCTTATGACGATCCGTGTTGATCTGGCGTCATTTCTTGATGTGTTTTAGCGGCCTCCTCGATGCCCGTCGAAAGGCCGGAGGGGGGGTCTTACTAATAAGGGCAACAACACGTTAGTATTTCTGTTTCGCCTCTTTTTGCGGAGGAGAAAGGCAGGCAGGCAGGCGAAAGAGACCCCCCCCCCCGACGGATCCAGACAACTTCCCTTCAGGGGTCTCAGAAAGGCGCGCGCACACCCAACAGGAACTAACAGCCTGAAAAGACGGGAGAAGTCTGGTTTGGCCACTAAAGAAAAGAGCGCGAAGGCGGCGCGGATGCCCACTGGAGAGATGCCGGCCCCACCGCGGCCTCGGTGGGCAAAAAGATGGGAGGAGGCCGCGGCTTTGCAAAGAGCCTTGGGACACCACCGGTGCATTTCCTCTAACCAGTTCAGATGCCTTTTGCAATCTCCTTGATCTGCCTGGGAAGCCTGACGCCTGCTCCCTCTCCCCAAATCCTAGAACTCGAGGGTCTCCGATGAAGCTGATGGGCAGTAGGTTCAGGACGGGCAAAAGGAAATCCTTCTTTACACGGAGAATGATTCAAGTGTGAAATTCGCTGCCAGAGGATGTAGTGATGGCCACAGGCACAGACAGTTTTAAAAGAGGGTTCGTGGAGGATAAATCTATCAATGGCTACGAGTCAGAGGCAGTCAGCTCCTAAACCCCAGAGCCAGGAGGCAACATCAGGGAAGGCCTCGGCCTCTCTGCCCTGTTGTTGGAGGTGCAGAGGAACTGATTGGCCGCTGTAGGAGACCGGGTGCTGGACTAGCCCTGGTCTGAAGCAGCAGGGCTCTTCTTAGGGGGCGGGGAGGGACTCCGGAGTCCGTGCGCCTTCGCCGCCTCTCCATCCCTGGCCCTGTAAGCATCTCGAGGCGGCGGGACTCGGCCTGCTCGCACTCCCGCCCAGGCCGGACAGGCCGGTGTGGGCCGTGGGGGAGGAAGGCGCGGAGGGGAGATGGGGGGAGGGAGAGAACGTGCCCTCCTCCCCGCCGACTCGACTCTCCGGGCCCCCGACGGTCCCCAGCAGCTGGCTCGGGAGGAGGAGGCCGGCGCTCGCGTTTCCCCCTCGGCCGCCGCTTCCAGCCTCTCTCGCGCTCCTCTCCAGCGCTCTGCCGTCGGACCTTGTAATTATGTCACGCTGCAAGGGAAACCGCCAGCATCTGGCGTGCGGTCGAGCAAACTTTTGTTTCAAGCCCGGCGACTATTTATAGCAGGGGGAACTTGGTCGGGAGGAGAGTCATTTCCGAGGGTTTCCAAGAAAATCTGGCGGCCTCGCCAGTCGCAGAGAGAGAGAGAGAGAGAGAGAGAGAGAGAGAGAGAGAGAGAGAGAGAGAGAGAGAGAGAGAGAGAGAGAGAGAGAGAGAGAGAGGAAGCCACTCTTCTAAATCCCCCCCGTCTTTGGGCCCCCAGGTCCCCCCCCCTCACGGATAGGCCCCTGGGCGGCTCTCTGGGCCTCGGAGCGCCCCCTCCCTGGAGCCCGGGATACCCATCCTCGGTGAACCCCCGGGGGGGGGGGCTCCGGCGCGCTCCCAGGACGCCCCCGGCACGTGCATCTCATTAGGCGCCCCGGAGGGAGAAGCCGGCGTGTTTTCCCAGCGCTGGAAGATGAACCGCAGCTCTGCCGGGCGATCCAGACTGGGGCGGGACGGGCGCGGTTGGGGATCTGACAGAACGGGGGCGGAGGGGAAGGACGCCCGGGCCCCATCCAGCCCCCAGAGGTCTTTGCTCCGAAGGAAGCCCTCCTGAACTCCCGGGGGAGGGGCACACGCTTCCCCTGAAGCTCAGGGGCGGGTCTGCGCAGGATCTCGCCGCCTGACCATCCGAAAGGCGGGATAGGAAAGGACTGACGGAAAACCTCTCCGGTTCCCCTCTTCAGCGCCCCCCTCCCGCCCCACGCGCAATCTAGGGAGTTGCTGGGGGTTGCCTACCTTGCGGGGCTGTTGGGAGATCCACGGGAGCCAGGCGAACGTTTCAGAGCCGGCGGCGCTGGGAGGTCCCTACAGCCTCCTCCGGAGCCTGGCAAGGGAGCCCCCCGCGATCTCCAGGCGCTGGCCCGCCCGCTAGCGGCAACCAGAGCGCGGAGACCTTGCGCCAGGAGCGAGAGAGATGCCTGAGCCGGTGCAATCCCGCCGGGACTCGGAGGGGCAGGAAGGAGGGAGCGGGGAGGAGGGGCGACCTTTCGCACGCCCTTCGGGGAACGCCGTTCGGAGCGGACCCACTCCCCCTGCCCCAGAGCCCCGGGCGGGCAGCTCCAGCGCGCCCAGCACCGCGGGGACCCGGCTGCGCCAGCCCCAGACCGTCCCCTCGTCCGACGAGGGTCTGTGACCCCTGCAAGCCACCTGTCCCCTGACCCAGGCAGAAGGGAGGCGCGGGGGGTGAGGGGATCTGCCGGCCCGATCCATCCAACAGTCCCGCGTTTCTGGGTCGCTGTCAGCTTCCAGGAGAGCGAGAGCGGGGGAGACGGAGTGGAGCGGCCTTCTCCAAAGAGACCCGAAGTGCGTCCCTGGGGCGGGATCCTGCCCGGGGGAAGGGCGCTCAAGGCCGGTCGCGGAAGGCTCCGTCTCCCCTCCAGCCCTGCTGGGGACCACCACCACCCCCCGCCTGCCGCCCGCCCAGCCGCCTTCCAGCCTCCCGGTCCCCAGGCAGGCTCCCCAAGAAGCAAGTCCGTCTGTCGGTCTGCCATCAGCGAGCCCTCCCCCCCGCACCCCCCCTGGGGTCGCCGAGCCGTCGGGGCCAGAGCCCTTCTCCCCCGCAGCCGCTCAGGATGGGGGAGGCGGCGCTGACCGCCCTCCCTCCCTCCCGGCTTCTTCGGGGGCACCTGCTGCGGGCGGCCTCTCCAGAGCCGGGCCGCCGGTTTTGCTGGGCTGGGCGCGCCGGGAGAGAACGCAAGAGGCCCCCGGGAGGGCCGGGCGGAGGGGGGGAGACGGGGCCGAGGGTGACTTACAGGTAGCTGCCGCTGGTGAGGATGAGGAAGATCTGCGGGTAGTAGACGGAGAGTAAGGCGCTGCGCGAGGAGAGGAGGATCATGGTCGTCTCCCGGAGGAAGCCCTCCTCCTGGCCGGTCTCTCCTGGCTCGGGGGCCCCCCGCGAGTGGCTCCCTTCTCCCCCGGCCGGCGCTTTTCTCGCGGGGGGGCGGAGGGCCGTCGGGGGAGCGCGGCTGGAGGCTTCTGCGGGGCGGGCTGGACGGGGCGGGGGCTGCTCAGCGAATCTGCGGCCCGTCTGCGCCCGCTTGCGCCGCTGCTGCTGCCTGCCGCTGGGCTCTCCTGCCGCCGGGCATGGCGCGGCTCCCCTCGCCCCGGCGCTGCTGCTGCTGCTCCTGCCGCCGCCGCCGCCGGCCGAGCCTCCAGGCTGCCATTGGGCGAGCCCGCCCGGCACGCCGCCTCCGCGCTCTCGCTCCCTGGCTGCCTGGCGGGCGGGCGGGCGGGCGTTCTCTCCCCCCTCCCTCCCTCCCGCCCTCCCTCCCTCCCTCCCCGGGGGGAGGACGACAATGGAGGGACACGCCGCCCGGCGACCGAGAGCTCCCCCTCCGGGACGCGCCGCGCCGCGCGCTCCCAGCTGCCCAGGGAAAGCGGTGCCCGCGGCCGGAGCCCGGCGGCGCTCTCTTGGGGACGGTCCGGAGCAGCTTTTCCGTCCAAACCAACAGGCGCGTCTCTGCTGGCCGGGAGCGGGCCCTCGACGGCTGCGACCTGGGCCACGCTGGCCACCCCCCTCGACTTCGCCAGGCCGGGAGAGCCGCAGAGAGCCCTCACACACACCCAGGGGCCTCGGGTCTCTCTCCTGCGGGCGCCTGGGGACCCGCTGGGAGCCTCCTTGGGGCGGGGAGCGCTGCTTTGGCCGAGGGCGGCTCCTCCGGCCCCCTGCTCTGGCCTTCCCCCCTTCAGCCCCCACCTGCCACTCCGGGGTCACTTCCAAGCGGCCGCCAAAACACCGGGGCTGAAGGCCGTCCACTGGTCGGAAGGAGAAGATGCGTCCGCCCGCACTCCCGGGGCCGCTCCATCGCTCGGGGTTTCGCAAGCGCGGCTGCAGGACTTTTCTGCGGCGCCAACTAAGCCGGTGGCACCCGGGCCCGGTTAAAAGAGGCCTGTATGAATAAAACTGTTCCCCCCCGCCCCCAATGTCTTAAAATGCCCGCACTGCCTTCTTGCTTTACCAGATCGTCGACACACTTGGCATAGTTCTGGGTCTCCTCCATGTCTTAATCCTCCCAGGACCTGTTTCCAAACAGCCCCCCACGACACGTGTGTTTGTGTGTGTGTGTGTGTGTGTGTGTGTGTGTGTGTGTGTGTGTGTGTGTGTGTGTGTGTGAGAGAGAGAGAGAGAGAGAGAGAGAGAGAGAGAGAGAGAGAGAGAGAGAGAGAGAGAGGTACATTCCTGCCGCCTATAAGATCCCCACCCGGCAAGGGCCCCGAAGCGCCGGAGACCTGGTCTGAGAACCTCTTTTCACCTTTGGAAGAAAATCCCTCTTCACTTTTTCTCCAAAGGAGTCCGTGTTGCTTGGTCGCTACTTGGTCCAGCGACTGCCCTTCCCCCTTTGAAAAGCAGGGGATTCCAGGCGGCGGCGGGGGGGCTCCTGGAGCGGGAAAGGCGGCGGGCGAGAGAGAGTGGGCCGCCGGGGTGGCTTCTGCGCGGTGGGTCACAACAGCTGCTGGCTGGCTGGCTGGCTTTCGACGGCGCAACTTTCACTGGTCTCCTGCCAGCGATCCCCGGCAGCATCTCCCGCTCCAGGCCACGATATGGTCCCCCGATTACAGATGGGGAAACTGAGGCTTGAGTGAAATCTCAATGGATTCGAAGTTCGAACCAGCCGGCTGGCTGCTCCGAGCCCGAAGTTCTCTCTGGCGCCCGGCTGTTCCTCTCTCAAAGGGGAGCACCGGCTCTGGCGGCAGGAAGATTACCGTCGCCTCTCTGACCTGGATCGGTTCATTCCCACAGACCAGCCCGCGCCCCACTCAGCAACCGGCACGAGGGAACCTGAAGGGGGGTATTTTTTAAAATAAATTAATTAAGATCCGTCCACCTCGAAAGAAGAAAAAGATCGGGGTTTCTTCTTGCAAGACAGTAGAGACTTTGCAATAGCTGCTTTCGTGAACTGCAACGCCGGACATTGCCCTACAGTTATTAAGGCTGCCATCCACTGTTCCTTGAGAGTAAATCTCAGCTAGCATAGGATTGGGCTGCGCGGCTGCAGTCAACAGCACGGGCGCTACACAGACTCCCGGCTACAAACATTTTCAAGATATAAATGGGGGGTGGGGGGAGAGAAGCAGAAGCAGAAGAAGTTTTTATACACCCCTTTTCTCTACCCTAAGGAGTCTCAAATGGTTTACAACCATTTAATTAAATTAAAATCTGGAATAAATTCGCTGCCGGAGGATGTCGTGATGGCTGCAGGAATAAACAGCTTTGAAAGCTGATTAGATAGATTAATGGAGGATAAATCTACGGATGGCTACGAGCCCTGGTGGCTGAGGGGAATCTCCATCTTAGGAGGGACCAAGCCTCTGAATCCCAGAGCCAGGAGGCAACATCAGGGGGAGGCCTCGGCCTCTGTGCCCTGCTGCTGGCCTTCCCAGAGGAACTGGTCGGCCACTGTGTGAGACAAAATGCTGGACTAGATGGACCCTCACTGGTCTGATCCATCCAACAAGGCTCTTCTTACATTGTTATGTTCTCCCTGCGACAGTCACCTTGTGAACATAAGAGAAGCCAATGTTGGATCCGGCCAATGGCCCCTCCAGTCGAACACTCTGTCACACAGTGGCCAAAAAATACCAGGTGCCATCAGGAGGTCCAGCAGTGGGGCCAGGATACTAGAAGCCCCCCCACTGTTGACACCCCCCAAGCACCAAGAATACAGAGCCCCACTTGCCCCAGACTGAGAGTTCCTATCTAAACCTTGCGGCTAATAGCCACTGATGGATTAGGAAAAGCATTCTGCTGCCCATGGGCGGAAGTCTGCCTGATTTTCCGCCAGGGGTCCTGCCTGGGTATAGGGAAAGGGGGCAGCTTGCAGCGAGGCACTTGGATCTCGGAGCATTCCGGTTCGAATCCTGACTCTGCCATGGAGGCTGGCTGGGTGGCCTTGGGCCAGTCACGGGCGCTCAAGTCCCGCCTAGCTCACCTGTCACTGTGAGGGCAGACGGAGGACAGGAGAACTGCCTGAATAGCGTTGGGTTCTTCTGGAGGATAAAAGTGGAGGAGTATAAAGGATGTCAACAACGACCCATTCGAAATAACCTGATCCTAAATGACTCTCACGTCACTCATGGGTCAGTCCCACGGGTTTCACGCGCGCTTTCTGGACCCGCAGCCCCCAGGGACTGGGGCTTCGGGATCCCGTGGCCGATTGGGAGCGCCGGACGGACCCCCAGACATCAGCTCAGAGCCTTGCTGGCCCTGCTAGAGGGACTGGCCGGCCACCGTGCGAGATCCCTGTCCGGAGCTCTCGGGTGCCCTTCTGCCTCTGGCGCAAACCGGCTGTGGCCCTCTTCTTCACACGACGGTCTCTAGGGCCCTCGAATCGGAAGCGGAGCAGCCAGACCCAGCAGGGCGGTCCCTGTCAAACCTCTGCGAGGGCCCGGGGGAAGCGTTTTCAAGGGACGTCTGGACCAAAACCCCGGTGGAGCCGGTCCGCCTCCAGAGGACCAGGCCGCCTGCTGGCAAGCTGACCCACGCTGGCTTGCGGGGGAAGCAAGTCTGCTGCTCCGCAGGGCTGCAGGGGAGGGGTCGTGGTAGAGCCTCTGCTTGGCATGTAGAAGGTCCCGGGTTCGATCCACTGGCATCTCCAGCTGAAAGGACCAAGCAGCGGGTGATGGGAACGACCTCCGCCGGAAACCCCCGGGAGAGCCGCTGCCAGTCAGAGTGGGCGACACTGACTCTGACCGGGGAGGCGTCTGGTTCGGTAGGGGGCAGCGCCCTGTGTATCCACCACGCAGGAGATCCGCTCCAAGCCCGCCAGAGTCCAGGGCCGGCGGCGCAAGGGTGGGCGGGCGCCAGAGCAGCGCCCGCCACACTCCGCCCGGGCACGAGCGCTCCTCGTCTGCGGCCACTTTCCCCCGCCAGCCTCGACGAACCCAGGGGCCGGGCGGGGTCCCCCGACGGAACAGGCCGCTCCGCTTCTAGACGGCGCCTGAAAACGCGCAGCAGGGCGGCTGGTCAGAGGCACGGAGTCATCCACTTCCCATCTGCTTCCCAAATGGATTTTGCCAGTTCACACAGCAAGAAAATCCTGCTGGGAAGTGCCCTGGAAGTGGATCCCTCGGGGCGTTTGGCCGCAGCCTGTCCGGTTCGTTCTTCTACATCCGCCCCTCCCCCGCTCCGTTATTGGGAGGCGAGGAGGGGGAACGGGTGGCCCGAGACCTCCTCGACTGCGCCGGGCTTGCCCCGCTGCCGTTGCAGAACGTCGAAGCGGCCTCCTTCGCTCCGGACTGGCTTTGGATTTCGGCCCCAGGAGGCGCGTTTCGGGCCCTTCCCGCCCTTCTCCCTTCCTCCGAGCGTTCGTCCTCCGCTGCTGTTGCCTCTCAGGCCACCGGTGCTGGGAGAGGCAGAGGCATTTCCTAGGGCCCGGCCGGGCCAGGCGAAGACCAGCCCGGGGTGGGGGGTGGTTAGAGCATCCGGGAGACCCTCCACTCTGCCACGGCTCAGTGAGCCGCTTGGGGTCGGCAGCATTCGGGACGAAAGCCGGGTCTACACCACCTGTGCCCTTGAGCCGCCTGTCCCTCTCAGCGGGCCGGCGTCGGTCGCCTCCAGTCCTTCCCGTCCCGGTCTCCTGCGTCTCTTTTCGTGCCAGCAGCTCCAGGGACGCTGGAAGGGTCCCGTCCCGGCTGCCTCCGTTTCTTCTCCGGAAAGTTTCGCCTTCAGGCGGGATAGCCTGAGGGATCCGCCGACGACGCCGTCCTCTTTCCGTCTCCTTCCAGAAAGGGTGTCCCCGTCCTGCGCGGAACTCGCCGCCCGAAGAGGATGGGGCGCTTTAGAGCCGCGCCTCGGTGCCCGGAGTCCGGCGCAGATGCTGGCTCAGAGGTCCGACCGGAGCGAACGCGGAACCCAGGAGGAGGCCTCTTTCCAGACCTGCAGTTGGCATCTAGGCCGGCGAAGCTGGGGGCTGCGGGGGGTCCCTTTGGGAACTGCTCCTCACTCGAAGGGCATCTTCAGGAGCCCCAGACCAGAGGGAGGCCTTTCTGCGGTCTTCGGTTAGAAGAGCCTGTGTCCAATTGCACTTTCACCCAGGCGGGATAAGGAATGCCCTGTCGATCCGCTTTCAATACACTCTGCGAACGGATTTCCCTGGGTGAAAACAGCAAAATTCGCTTGCAAACAGTAACCTCAGAAAGAAGAGCGGGTATTTCCAGCAAGGCCTCGCCCTCCTCTGGCCCAGGGTGCGGGTCGTTGATGAAGTCCTTTAAAAACAAAACAATTTTTAAACCCTGTATTTATTGGGGAAACAATATTTACCGATGTATGTTCCAAGCCAGAAATATCAGCTGGCAACGGAGTGGTGTGTTTTTCCGCATTCTCGTTTTATTCGGTGTTCACTCCCAGTTTCTTCGGCGCTTCCCCTCCCTCTGGTTCTGCACGTGTTTTGCTCCCTCTAGTGGTCGATTCGATATCGAACAAGTTATTTTGCCTGCGGGAAATAACCTGGGGAAACACCTGTTTGATGGGGAATGGACCACTAGAGGGAGCAAAACACTTGGAGAACTGGGGAGGGGGGACCCGAAGAAACAGGAGCTGAAAGAGTAAAACGAGAATGCGGAGAAACCCACCGTCTGAATTCTTTGTTTGCACCGAGATATTTGTGAGTGTGCTAGAATGCAAAAAAAAGAAATCGCGTTTTCGTTTCTGGAGAATTTCACTTTTCCGCTTCCGACACGGGCTTTCCGTATTTCTTTATTACATCTTCTGGTCGATTGGAGAAAATCGGCACCAGCCAGTTGATACTTTCAGCTTCTGAGGACTCCGGGCTGTTGGGGGCGCCGCGCCCTGATCCTCGCCGCTGGTCGTTGAACCAAAGGCGCAGCGGGGAGATCCCATCTGCAAAACTCGGAAGCCTAAATCCCAGAGAACTCCGTGGGGCCGGCTTCGGACTCGGAAGCCATAACACTCCCCCGTTCATAACGCTGTGCAAGTTCTTATGGATAAAAACACTAATCTGTGAATTGTAAAAGCACAGTCTGAAAAAGAAGCAGGGATTCGGTTCGACTGGCCTTCCAGCAAGCGGGCCTCGGACTGCAGCCGCATCCCGTGACCGGAGCAACCCGGTTCGGAGTTAGCCCAGGAGGAACCGAAGGAGACGGAGAGACCCCCGCTGAGCCCGACCTCGTCAGACCTGGGAAGCTAAGCAGGTCGGCCGTGGCCAGTGTTTGGATGGAGGGCCCGGGGGTCGCGACGCAGAGGCAGGCAATGAATGTCCCTTGCCTAGATAGCCCCATCGCCGGGTCGCCAGAAGTCAGCTGTGACTTGAGGGCCCTTTCCATGGCCGGACCCCGAGGACTCAAGGCTCCTTCCCCCGCGAAGAAGGAGGAGGAGGAGGAGGAGGAGGAGGAGGAGGGGAGAGGGGGGGGACTGCCCTCAGGAAGACTCTCAGAGCGGCTTACGACGGCCTTTCCCGTCCTCTCCCCACAAGAGACAGACGCCCTGTGAGGCAGGTGGGGCGGAGGGAGTCCTGAGAGGCCCGTGACTGCCCCAAGGCCACCCAGCAGGCTCCAGGCGGAAGAGGACTGGGGGACCGAACCCGGCTCTCCGGAGCAGAGTCGGCGGCTCTTGACCACTCACCCGGCCGGCACCCGGAGCGAGATTCCTCGAGCTTTCCGCCTGGGTGCTAGACGGGGCGGGGGGAAGAGTGCCGGTTCTGGTGGGCTGCGGGGAAAGGCGACGGGGAAGTCTTTGGGGCGCAGGACTTGGAGCCACCGCGCCAGCGTTGGGGGGGTGGAGCGCCGCGGCTGCCAGTGCGGAAAACTTGCCTGGGAACGAAGGGCTGGTGGATTCCTGGGGCCAACACCAGGCCCCTGGAAGGACCGGCAGCGGCCAGCTCTAAGCAGCGGGGGTGGGATGCGTGCAGGGTGGGAGGGGGTTCCTCCGCCTTCTCCTCACAACAGCCCTGCGAGGGAGGTGAGGCTGAGCGGGGGCGACTGGGCCAGCAGCACCCGTGAGCGAGCGGGGATCACCTGCCCCTGGCGCCTCTCCCACACCTTCGCAGGCCCTCTGACCCCCGCACCGGCCGACCGCTGGAGGGGGGGGGGCTTGCTGATTTCGGCGACGGAGTCCGAGGCCGGTCTCTGCTGCCTGGCGCCTGCCTCCGACCCTCGGCTGGCTCCTGGCTGGGGTCCCGTTCCAGGCGGGGGCTCCGTTGGGGTGGCCCCTCCCTCCCCGGCTTCCCGGCTTTGCTGCCGACCTTCCTCTCCCGGAGGGACCCCCTTGAAGGCAGAACTCCAGCTTCCCCGGCCCCTGTGGCATCTTCTGTCGCTCGATGACTCTGAGGTCAGGTGAATCTTGGCCAGGTGTAGCAAGGCCCTGAGTGTTGCGACCGAAACCTGTCCGGCTCCGACGGGAGCCAATTCAGTCCAGCCCCCAATGCCTTGAGCTTTGCGAGGGGTTTTGTGCCGGAGTGAAGACGCCCGGGAGTCAAACCGAAGGGCAGCCCGCCCGCCTTAGGCTGAGGAACACTGAACAGTATGGTTTAAGACAAACAAATAAACAAACAAACCCCTCTTTCTGACTGGGAGGTGGTTTGGAATGGCTGGATCTGTCTGTCGAACCAACGATGGCTGCGGTCACGCACACGAAACAATCCACCTGGAATCCACTTTCAAACTGGATTTTTACTTTATGAAGGGGCAAGATCCAGTTGGAAAGTGCACTGGACGTGGATTGAAAGTGCATTATTTAGTGCGTGTGACCGCAGCCTGCCTCTCTCAGGCACAGGGGCGGCGGCGGCGGCGCGGCCCCAGCAGGGCTGAGAAGCGCATCGCGCCCTGGCGCCGCGCCTTCTTGCAGCCGAACCGACCTCACAGGGGGCGCTGGTCAGGCTAAAACGCAGGAGAGGAGAACGAGGCCAGGCAGCCACTCGGGGTGCCCACGGGGGGGGGGAGAAAGGCGGGGTTTAAAGGGATCCATCAAAACGAACAAATAACATCCGGAAGGGCGTGGCTTCAAGGGGGGGGATTGGCCTTTCCACCGACTCCCCCAGTGTCGCCGCCCGACGGCCCGGCTGAGTCCGCTTCTCCCGCCGTAGAGGAGGGGAACTGAAGGCTTCAGGCTCTCCAGGCTCCTTTCATTCCATTTCATCTCTCCCCACCCCAGCTTCTTCCTCAGCCCCCCACCCCAGCCATCTGGAAACGGAGGGAGTCCGGAAAAGGGCAGCGAGGAAGGAAGGCTTCGCCCTGGCTTGTTGCAAACCGTTTCCCTTTGCTCCCCGGACAGCCAGACTCTCCCACTTCGCACGCGACAATCTGCAAGTTAAAATTTCACGTGGGGAGGGGTGGGTGGGTTAGGGTTATCATAGGGGTACACCAGACAGAGGCCTGCAGCTGGAGGCATCTGTACCTGCGGTCTCTTACCACTGTGTCCAGCTTGCTGAAAACTCGGGTCCTCCTACGTAATTTTTGGTGTCATTTATATCAACAACGTCAAAAAGAAATCGTTTGCATTGGAAGCCAGGAGGCTTTACGCAGGAGCCCTGATTCTCCATGTTAAGGGAGAAAGGCTGTTCGAACAAATTACAAATGTGATCTGACTCCAGCGGTAACAGGAGAAAGAAATGTTACTTGCAAAAACAGAAGCACATCTATGGCATATTCGCGCAAATAGATTTAACTTATTGTGAACAGAACAATAACAGAAGTTATTGTGAACTTCGAAAAGGTTAACTTGCTGGAGCTCCAAGCCCAGGTAAGAGAGAGAAGCAGAGAGGTCCTAGATCAGATGAAATACAGGGGGCAAGCAAGGGACACAGAGGCTCAGCACCTAACCGAGGAGAGGGCGGGGCTAACTGCCAAGGGTACCGGAGTGAGTGAGGTTATTCCCATAATCCTTTCCCTCCCATATCCTCTTGCACGAAGAGTTAAGATCCAACAGTTTAAAGCGTCCTGTAACTCCTGTTAATGCTTACGCTCTGCTTCGGTTCTCCTTTTAGATTTCTGATTGGTTCTGATTGTATCTGTTGAACGACCCGTCCTTTCAATTCTATTGACTCGTTCTGTGTAGTCCGCCTTGAATCCGAGTGAGAAAGGCAGACTACAAATATTATTGAATTGATATCAGAACTAGCTTGTTTGCACAGTATTTTATGGTTTTATTGTTTTAATTGTTGTTAATTGTTGTTTTAATGATATTGTACTGAGATTGTTGTGAACCGCCCTGAGCCCGTTTACCGGGAGGGCGGTATACAAATCAAATGAATAAATAAATAAATCAGGTAAATAAAAATAAGTAAATATCCTGGAAACCACCGACACGTTCTTGGTGATGATGATCGGCTCATCGCAAATATGAAACTAGAGACAGAGTTCTCGCATCGCCTGGCAGCACCTTTAATGCAACGCTTTTGAACAGAGTTCGTCCAGGCATTTCCTTCTTGGCCAGTCAGAGGTACTGGCCAGGCTTTGAGGCGTACAATGATGTATATCTAGATCACTCATTACCCACTTAGAGAAGGTATGGCCCTGTATATTTTTCATTACTAGAGATCTCATGTCCTTCTTTCATACAAAATGTTTTCTTTTCAGGCCATCTCTCCAGAAACTACTTTCCCCTAATCCCTACCTAAAATAACGTGTGCAGAAACTCCTAATTTCCACCACCCGAGCTCAAAGTTCTCTTCTCCACAATTCGCCTCAGATGGATGAGAGTAAATCGGGGCTGTCCCCGCGAAAAATGCACTCTGCACATCCTCAGAAGTAGCCTATTTCATCCCGTGTTCCAGAGCAGCTAAGCCTTTGTGTTTCGTGCTAGGTTTCAAGAATGAGCTGAGCAGGTATTTCTTCCTTCAGCTCGAGGTGGTAGCTCGCACCGGTGCCCTTGGCCATTCTTGCCCAACTGGGAAGAAATTTTTAGCATTTGGTCATGCCCGGCGCTGTGCCCGGTCACTCTGAACGCCAGCGAAGGACAGTCCCTGCCTTGCCCCGAGTCCGCGTAGCGTTTGGTGTGTGTATCTGCTCTTGGTTTGATTTGTGGGACGGATTGCTGGCGAGTAAAGACGTAACTGTTAGTTTGAATAAGCTGATCTCCGTTACTTTTTCTCGGAACATTATTCTGTAATAAAACCTCTGCATAAAGAGACAAAAGACCCCTTCTTTTTCCGTCTGGAAACCTTCTAACAAGCTGATCCCCCCCTCCCCCGCCGCCGCCCCAGGTCCGGCAACACGTCGACTCCCGAAGATTCTCGATTCTGGACTCTTCGAGATGCCTCTGAAATAGATGGAGAAAGTGATGTTTCCCCCAAAGGGGGGTGGGGGGGACGCATCTGGTATTGAACACTTGGGGGATTCAGCTCCCCGGGTCGACGTCCTCTTGGCCCCCCACGAGAAAGCCCTGCCTGAGTCTCGGTCTCGACAGAACTGACCGTTTGACCGTAGCTGGAGTCGAGTCCAGGAGCGCCTCCGAGACCAAGAACGTCTTCGGGGCTGTCAGCTTTCTCGACCTAGCCGAGGAAAAGGGAGCAGCCGCTTTGGAAAGCTCAGGCTCCCTCTAAGCTGCGGAGCCTCGTGAGCAAAAATCCTACTTTGCGAGCCACTGGCATTAAAGTCGAGAGCGAGGGAATTGGCTGCTGCCTAAACTAGTTTGCTCTGGAGCCTACTCCTTCCTGAGCTCAGACGAAAACGTGTGAGCCGGAGGCTAAAAAGCTGTGAGCCGGCTCACACACGGACTAAGCTTAGAAGGAAGCTGTCTGATGCGGACACCGCCTCGAAACCAGCCCTTCTGCCGCAGACCGGCGACTGAGAGCCTGGAGGTTTTGGACCGTCGGCAAAGTGTCTTGACAGAGGCTGGTTCGCTCCTCCCTGGGCATCCTCCATCCGGGGGACTGGAACGTGGGACTCCTTTCCCCAGCGGCCGGCGGTGGTGGTGGGGGATCCTCCATTCCCATTTCGCCCAGCTCCTTGGTGGAGCTTTTGCTTGTGTTGGCTACCTTAAGTGTATTTAGTGGGAAGGCAAAGAGATCAAGCGTAACCTATGAGCTGTCATATCACGTCAGAATGTTACTTCCCGCCCTCCCTCCCCCCCCAAAAAAAGCCCTTCTCTTCCCAGTCACCCAAGGAGTGAGCGAGAGGGGGCCAGGCCCACGGGGAGGGCGGGGGGGGGTCCCACCAGCCTCCTGAAGCCCAAGGAACAGAGTCTCGGAGGGGCAGGAACCGGTCCTGGCTCGCCCACAAGGTCATCTGATGCCCGGGCGATGGTAGCTGGAAGCTACCATCGGGGGCAGAGGAGGGAGGGAGGGAGGGAGCTTTGCCCAATTTTTTGCGCGGGGGGGGGAATGTTGGACCCGCCTCTCCCCGCTGGCCCCAGATTGTCCTGGGGTCACCCCCTCCTCCTCCTCTCTCCAGGAGATCCCCCTTGGCGCACATGATGGCCTTCCTTTGAAGGGTCTCCAGTCCAGTCTGGAAAAGAAAGCCGGGCCTCGCCATCCTTCTCCCCCCAGCAGCCGCCCCCGGGATATGCAGCGCGGCCTCTTGATCAGACCTAATATTGGAGAGCATTTTTCCACCTCCAGCCGTTCAGCTCCCAACAATCGAGTGTCGAACACAACGCCTCCCTTTACGGCGGGGAACCAAGATGCAGACAGCCAGGAAACTAATCCAGCCTCCCTGCGATACAGCGAAAACCTCCCCCCAAAAACAACATCAGGATGCAGCCACGGAACATAAAAACACACCCAAAGATATCCGCGCACGCCGGGCAGAAGAGGTCACAACCAGATCCTAAAAGCCACAGGAAAAGGTTTCAATGCTCGACGAAACGGTGGGGAAGAAGCAGCCGACTCCTGCGCAGAGGACCCGAAGCCTCAGCGCCCCGAGGTGCCCCACAGGCCCCCACCCCCACCCCGGAAACCTCTGCCTCACTTGGCATCAGGAGAGAGCTCCAGATGGGGAGTCGCGGAAAAGAAGAGATTGGGTTGGATTTATACCGCGCCTTTCACTACCCAAAGGAGTCTCAGAGCGGCTTACAAACTCCTTTCCCTTCCCCTCCCCACAACAGACACCCTGCGAGGTAGGCGGGGCAGAGAGAGCTCTGACAGAAACGGCTGCTTTTCAAGAACAGCTGTGCCAGACCTATGGCTTCCCCGAGGTCATCCAGCAGGTGCAAGTGGAGGAGTGGGGAATCAAACCCGGTTCTCCCAGATTAGAGTCGGAGCTCCTAACCACGACGCCAAAGAGTTCAGGAGGAGCACCTGAAAGTCTAACAAAATATGAGGCCGGGTGAGTCACGGCTCACTTCTTCAGACCGTCGTGTGTTAGTCTGTCTCTAGCAACACAAAGCTCCTGCCAACCTAGCAGTTCGAAAGCAAGAAATTGCAAGTAGATAAATAGGGACCACTTCGGTGGGAAGGTAAGAGCGTTCCGTGCGCCTTGGTGTCTAGTCATGCCGGCCACATGACCACGGAAACGTCTTCGGACAGCGCTGGCTCTTCGGCTTTGAAACGGAGATGAGCACCGCAACCCTAGAGTCGGATTCGACTGGCTTTCGAGCAAGGGAACCTTTACTAGCAACACAAAAGAGCCAGAGTCCAGGAGCGCCTGAAAGACGAATTAAATTTCTGGCGGGGGAGGAGCTTTCGGGAGGCAAGATCTGAAGCAGTGAAGCCGCGACTCAGGAGAGCTCGTTCCAGGCTGCCACACGGGTTGTTTGATGGTCTTTCCGGCGCTCCCGGACTCTGGCTCTCTTCCAGGGGCACAAGGAGCACAGGCAGGCAGTGGCAGATGCACCATGAAGCAGACTCAGCACGTGCTTAGGGGGCACCAGGGCCAAAGGGGGCACCACAAAGTTGGGGAAAGGGTGAAAAGAAAAGGGAAAAAAAGAATGAAGGTTTGTTTTAAAAAAAATTGATAAAACAAGTGCAAATTGATCCTGGTGCACCCTAGGGTTATCTTCTGTTTTTTGGCTGGCGAGGTGCAGTCTCATAGGCTCTGCTTAAAAGTAAAATGCTTGAGTTTAACAGTAAGATGATGGAGCCAAATTCAAGCGGACTGGGTCAGCGTGGAAAGGAGGGGGGGCACCAAGACTGGCCGGTGCTTAGGGCACCAGGGAGCCTTCATCCGCCCCTGAGCCCAGGAGATCTGAAGCGGCCGGCGGGTGGGCGGGGGGGGACTGAAGAGCTGCCGACGACCCCCCCCCCCGCCCAAGCGCGCGGACAAGCGAACCCGGGCGAGGCCAGCGGGACTTCCTTCCGCCGCCTCGATATACGCAAAGCCCTGGGA
Source organism: Gekko gecko (assembly GCA_029375565.1). Classification (NCBI taxonomy): domain Eukaryota; kingdom Metazoa; phylum Chordata; class Lepidosauria; order Squamata; family Gekkonidae; genus Gekko; species Gekko gecko. The sequence goes on from JAPDNY010000014.1 coordinate 46,431,542, forward strand.
AGACAAAGCGCTTCATTTTGGAGGGACCGTACCCTGCGGAGGAGGGGGGGGGTGCTTCAGAGCCCCGACACCCCTGAGGAGGCCTGGATGCTGGAGTCCCCCCGGGTGCACCTTCGCCTCTAGGGCCTGGAGGGGGAACGCCTTCCGGGGCTCCACGATTCCCACAGGGCTATCGCGCCCAGCAGACCCGACGGTTCGACGGTGGCCAGATGCCTCTGGGAAGCTGAGGCCTCCGATTCGTGCCTCAGTCCCGGCCTAGCAGGCCTTGGGGCCGTGGTCCGGGCGCCTGCCGGGGAGACTCGGGGGTTGTCCCAGGGCTGGTTGGTTGACCTCCCTGTCCCTGGCGCAGGGGACCCCAAGGCCGAGAAAGAGCTCCGGAAATGAAGCTCTCGGCTAAGAATCACGATCCTATGCCTATTGTTAAAGCCCAGAGCAGATCTCCTCTCCCACCCAGCCCCGGTCTTCTAGGGATTCATGAGCTCCTGTCCAGAAGACAGCAGGCTACTGGTGGCTCGCGAGCGCCCTGTTGGAGACCCCTGCTTCCTAGCGCGTTTCTCCCCCCCCCCTTCCGCCAGGACGCTCCGGGCTGCAAGGGACGGGCTCCATCGGCCCTGCCTCCTCTTCTCCTCCCAAGTTCACCTCCATCACGCTGCCAGGATTGGAACCCAGCCCTCCCGTCCTGCACTGCCCCTGAGGCTCGGGAAAGGCCAATCCAAGGGTGTGTAAACGGAGGCCGGAGCTGTGGGCCTGCGCGGCTGGTGAAGACGGCTCCTCCTTGTCTGGCAGGGGCTGCGGCCGGGCGGCCCAAGGGGTGCCAGGCCAGGCCAGGCCAGGTAGGCCACACTAGCCCCGGAGACTGGCCAAGCTGGCCGGGCTCTAATCCACGAGCCTGGCCTCCTTCGCGGGACCGTCGTTCAGACCCGACTCCAGCGACCCCTGAGCGGCCCCCCTCCTCCTGGCGCCTGCCCAGACCCCCCCCCCCGAGGCCAGGGGCGCTGGCAGCAGCTGGGGGGGGCTTGTCGCCAGGGAGGGCCGCGGAGCCGGAGCGACTCCGGCCGGCGGCTGTGCCAAGGAGAGACGGAGGCAGGTAAGAACTCGGCTGCGGCTCAGGAATGTGGAAAGACAACTCGCGGCGGGCGGGCGGGCGGGCGGAGGGAGAGGCGAGGCCGGGAGAGCCCAGGGCTCCGGGCGCCCGGCCGCCTGCTCGCCGTCTGGCACCGCTGGAGGCTCCTGCCTGCCCGCCTTCCCTCCGGCCCGGCCCGGCCCAGCAGCCCCGCAGGCGGTCAGGTACCGCCTCCTTCCCCCGTCCCCCCGTCGGGGCTGCTCCACTCCGGAGGCCCAGGCCGGGTCCTGCGGCGGCGGCTGCAGCAGAGCCCCCCCCCTCCTCGGCCCGGTCGCCTGGAGCAGGCCGAGGGCCGGATCCCCCCCCCCACCGCCCGGGAAGCGCCCTCGGGAGGAGCTCTCCCTTCCCCGCCCTTCAGCCGCCCCGGCAGCAGGCCGACCACACAGCCGGGCTCCGGCCCGGGGAAACCTCCACGCGTTGCACGCGTTCCCGGGAGCGAAGCGGCAGCCTCGCAAGCCGGCGCCTCCTCGGGAGTAAGCCCCAGCGAGCGGGACAGGCCTTGCCTCCGAGTCAGGGACGCTGCCATCCGGGAGGGCCAGGGGCGCCCTCCGTCCGCCGGGTCTTCTTTCGGAGCGACTCTGCGCCGCTCCTGGCTCCGTTCCCTGGGGAGGGAAGCCCGCCAGCGCGACACTGGTTGCGGCGAGGGGCTTTCTCCCCCAGGGAGCCTGGCCGGGAGACCGTCCCTTCTCAGGGCGGGTGTCTCGGGATGACTCCGAAGGAAGCCCCGAGGCCCCCCCCCAGACATCGGGAGGGCTGGAGCCTCCGCAGGGACAACCAGGGACAGAGCGGTCGATCCCTAGCGGGGCTCCCTCCCGCCCTTCCGTCGAACGGCGGCTGCAGCCGTTTAAACGGCATCCCAAAGCCCCCCGGCCAGGTTGGCAAGAAGGGCGCCTCCCGCTGGGCTGTGGCCGGGGAGCTTCTGCGCCCAGGTCCGACGAGACAGCCCCCCCCCCGCCCGCGCCGTCACGTGAGCCTCGCCTGCCCGCGCCGACGACATCGATCTCCTCGCTGGCCGGTCGATGCCCGCCTCTGCCTCCCCAGCCCCGCAGCAGAGTCGACGACGCAGAGCGCCCGGGCTCGCCCAGAGCTCCCTCTCGGGGGGGTGAGTAGGACCCCTGGTAGCAGCCCCCCCCCCAGCGTGGCATCGCCCCCCTGCCCGCCCCAGAGCCCCGCCGACCCACTCAATCATTCACTCACCCCAGCCGGACGTAGAGGACCCCGAAGCAGAGACACACGTAGAAGAGCCACTCCCGGGAGTTCCTGTGCATGGTCTAGGACGAGGGCGGCAGCCAGCGAGCCATAGAAGAGAAACGCCGCGGCGGAGCGGAGCGCAGCGGGGCCAAGCCAAGCCACTAGAGCCCGTCGGCGCCCCCGGAGCCCAGCGCCAGCCCGAAGCCGCCACCGACGCCGGGCCCCCCCACGCGGCTCCCCGCCGCCCAGCCAGAGAGGGGCGCGGTGGGCATGGCTCCTGCGCGGGGCACACGGTGGGCACGGGCGGCCGGGCTCTCCTCCGGAGCCGAGCGCGACGCGGCCGGGCGCTGTCGGGGGGCTGAGCCGCTGGCTCTCTCTCTGGCTTCCCCAGGTAGCGCCGCGTATCTTGCGATCTGCAGCTCCAGGTAGGAGGAGGAGGAGGCGGAGGAGGCGGAGGAGGAGGATCTCTCTCTCTCTCTCTCTCTCTCCCTCCCTCCCCTCCCTCCCTCCCTCCCTCCGGCTGGCTGGCTGGCTCCCGGGCTTCTCACGCATACCTCGTTCCCTGCCTGCGCCTCCTTCCAGCCTTTGCAGCGCTCATCTGCCCAGTTCGAAATCGCTCCAGGGAAGTCAAAGGCGCACCGAAGGGGGGACGGAGGAGGGGGCCCCGCCGGTAATTACAGGGTCTGCCGCGGCCCGGCAGTTGTCTGCCATGCAGCGGCACCCCCCAGCCCCAGCCCGGCCCCCGCTCCTTCCAGGTTGGGGGGGGGGGAAGAGAAAAGAAAGACCGTGAAAAGCAAACAACCAAACCTGTGGGGCTGTCATCCCAGCGATGCGCGTTTACCCAGAAGTAAGTCCCACTGATTTCTAGGGGGCTCCCTCCTCCAGGGTAGACGCCTGACCCTATTTGTTTCTGGATAAAGCTTCTGGACAAGGGGGAGCAAGAGATACCACCTGATTTTTAAATCTTAAGAAGCCCTATTAGACCGGCTGACCCCAGGTGACAGAAGTCGTCGTTTGACCCATTGCAGGTTTTAAAATCTGCACCCATTTACAGGTGCAGACAAGGCAGAGGAAACCTTCCCTTGCCTGTCACAGAAGGGGACATCTGTGAATGTGATGGGGGGCAATGTTCCCTCTAAGCCGTGGAGTCTTGTGAGCAAACATCCTACTTTGTGAGCTACTGTCATTAGTAGTTGTGATCGAGCGATTTGGCCACTGCATAAATCAGTTTGCTCTAGAGCCACCCTTCCTGAGCCAAGACAGAAATGTGTGAGCCGGAGGCTAAAAACCTGTGAGCTAGCTCACACTAACTCAGCTTAGAGGGAACACTGATGCGGGGTGGGGGTTCTGCAAGCACCAAGGGGCTGCAGGAAGCCTGGCTGGCCCAACGCAAAATCCATCAGCCCCCTGCTCTCAGGACCAGCCCAAATGACCCAGATCTCTGGGCAAAGCCCTGAGTTCTCTGGCACTCTTCATCTGGAGGAAAAGCCTTGCCATATAAGGACGTTCTGGGGAAGGCTGAGCAGGGAGGCAGATTTAGAACACAGCGCCCCTGTGACCTTGCTCTCTTGGCCTTCTGGCCAGCCACCGGCCTGACGAAGAGTTCTGGAGAACCTGAAAACTGGCATGTGGTTGGTGTCATTTTGATGGGTCCCAACAGAAGGCACGGCCTGGCTTTTATTCCTGGCTTTTGTAAGCACTGGTGTTTCAAACAGGCAAGGGCTGAGTGGGAAAGCAGCAAAGAATCAGACCAAACAAAAATCTCTTGTTGTTGTTGTTTTAAATCTGCTGATGAATCAGGGCCTCTTTTTAATGCAGGCAACAGAAACGAGTGAGTCTTCTCATTCCACCCCTGGCAGATCAAACCAACCTCTTGGTTCTCAGTTGCAGATCAGCCCCACCCACCGCCTGTCCCTGCCTGCCTGGCTGAATTCCCCGCCCCCCTTCCCTCCAGGCCGATGCTTTGAGAGCCCAGTGAAGAAAGCAGCAGATCCAATCCTTTGTTATTTCCACCATCTTGATTAATCAGGAGGGATCTTTTAAATCAACTGAAAAATTAATCAAACAAGCCCTTAAATTCTCTGTTTGCAAGCCATGCTGATACACGGGTCTTCAAGCGTGGTATGTCTGTCTGAATGCTTAGCCGCAACACACTTCAACAACAACGTCATACAATGTCAAATGTCTATCTGTCTGTGTGTCTTCTCCAGGTCACCAACTGCCCACCTATCTACACTGGCTTCTGTTTGGGGGATGAGTTAATGAATGCTGCGCACAAAACCATGCTGAAATATATCCAGTTTTTTTTTACAAGAAAGGCTGCAATCTGCAACCTCTACAGGTGGTGTAATTTGTGCAAATTCATATTTGCACAATTATCTGCATAATTTCTTCCATAGTCGTTTTCATCATTTCTTATTTGTGTAATTTTTTATTTGCGTAATTTCCCAGTAGGCAGTATGCCCCCCCACACCCACACACACATACACTTTCAAAGATCTTTTCCTGGAATATGGGAACAGTGGGAACAGAGGAAGAGCAATCGCAAACCCAAAATGCATCTGCAAATGTTTGTGGTCATTGTCTGTTGATCTGTCTAAATATGTGTCTCTCTTTCTACCACTCTGATATCAGAGGACAGAATGCAACCCCATAGTATGGCTCTGCCATTTCAGGGCCTGTTCTTGGTAGCCTCCACTGAGTTCTATCAGATAAATTCAGCTTACTTCAGTCTTGGGCAAAGACACAGTCACAGAATCATAGCGTTGGAAGGGACCTCCAGGGTCATCTAGTCCAACCCCCTACACGATGCAGGAAACTCACAAATACCTCCCTCCCACACTCCTAGTGACCCTGTTCCATGCCCAGAAGATGGCCAAAAAAACCCCTCCAGGATCCCTGGCCTGTTGGAGTTTACCAGTAACCAACATTTCAGTCACTATAGAGTTAACTGTTGTTGTTAGTACACAGGATGTTACATAACTGAGTTGTAACCAATTACAAGTAGCTTTAGTTGTGCCCAGGAAATTAAGGGGTGTTACTTAGTAAAATGGGTTGACCTAGAACCTCGTCATTGGCTGTCAATACACCGATTCGAAGAAATGCTTTAATCTTGTACTCATCCGTTTACAAGTTTTACTTCTGAGTGAGCAGAAGGTAAAGAAGGAGCCATTACTCTGCTAGTAGCCATGTAACTGTTGGGACGCAAGTTTAGAAGCTAGCATGTATTCGTTGTTTCTTTTATCCAAAAGTTCCCTGTCCTTTGATCTTTTAGTAAAGTAACCTTGGCCCTGTTCACAGGGAGCATTTGCCCCGCTGAAGGCACGGGAGCCCTGCGGACTTTCCGTGCTCGATCATACGAGCACATCTGGGCGGCGTAGTGCTCCCGTGGCCAACCCGCGGCTTCCCCTGGAAAACGCGGGGTAAAAAACTAGTAGGTCGGAAGTACTAGTTTCCGGAAACCCCGGGGCAAAGGCTGGCGTCTGATCGCGGGAGCGCCAGTATCCCGCGGCTTCCGACGCCCGCCCATGTCCCCGGGGTTTCCGGATGTTGTCAGTTTCCATGGGATGCGCACCAACGCTGAACAGCGCATGCGCACACACAAGACACCGACAGCGGCCCGCCCCCCAATGGCGCATGCGCACTGCGCTGCTTTTTTGCTGCGCTGCAGCAGCGCAGTGTGATCGGGGCGCAGAGCTGGAGTGTGGCAACCCGGTGGCCCGTATGATCGGGCTACCGCGCCTTATTTAGCTCCGGGGCAAACTGCCACGCTTCCCCCGCGCGTTTTCTGGCCCGTGTGACCAGGGCCCTTTTAAATTAAACACACGGTGTACAGCTGTTGTTTAACTCTGCATTTAGAATCTCCCCCCCCCCCAAAAAAAAACAACTATCAAAACCTCACCTTCAGTTCAGACACTAAGGTCAGGTCACCAAAGGCCAGTTTTCTGCCTTCTCTGCCTTCGTCCACACAAGCAAATGACCACCATTTATTCATCCGGAGAAAACATTGGAATGTTTGGGGCCAATCTTGTAGCTCAGAGGCAGGACCTCCTTCAGTTCTCTCATTGGTGGCTTGTCTTCTGCTGACCGTGACCTCTCAGAGGAGGAGACGGCAGGTCTCCGTTTCCTCAGGTCTTCTCCAGGAATCTCCATGGTCTGATGACGCAGCCTGTCACCCAGAAGTTCATTATAGCGCCTTACGTCCCAAACAGTGTTCCCTCTAAGCTGAGTTAGTGTGAGCTAGCTCACAGTTTTTTAGCCTCCGGCTCACACATTTTTGTCTTAGCTGAGGAAGGGTGGCTCCAGAACAAGCTAATTTATGCAGTAGCCAAATTGCTCGCTCACAACTTTAATGCCAGGAGGTCACAAAGTAGATTTTTTGCTCACAAGACTCCACAGCTTAGAGGGAGCATTGATCCCAAACCCACAAAGAAACTGAATTCTTAAATATTACAAACAAGCAAGTGGGTGGACAAATGTCATTTCAGGGTTCACAGGTTCTTTTCAAGGGTCCTGCAACAGCAAATACCTTGACAAAAAAAAAATCAAAGTAGAGATTGGACACAAGATTATTTAGATTGTATGTTCTTTGGGAGCTGTGGTAGCTCAAGTGGTTAAGACGCTGAACTGCAGGCTGTGGAAGGTCAGTAGTTCAGCAGTTTGAGACCCGAGAGTGCCGCATGATGGAGTGAGCTCCCGTCTCTAGTTCCAGCTCCTGCCAACCTAGCAGTTCAAAAGCAAGAAATTGCAAGTAGATAAATAGGTACCACTTCAGTGGGAAGGTAACAGCGTTCCGTGCACCTTGGTGTTTAGTCATGCCGGCCACATGACCACGGAAACATCTTCGGACAACGCTGGCTCTTCGGCTTTGAAACGGAGATGAGCACTGCAACCCTAGAGTCGGATTCGACTGGCTTTCGAGCAAGGGAACCTTTACCTTTATGTTCTTTGAGGGGCAGAGAATTAAGAACCTACAGTTTAAGAAGGTCTGGATGTATAGACCCAATAATTCTGTTAATCAAATGAAAAACATTAAATATTGACAGATACACAAAAATATTCATGCATTTTTTACAAAGTAGATTAGAAAATAGATATCGGCCTTGGTGATAACCTCAATTAAGAATCAAATTGTACAATCACAATTATTGACCCTGACCATACATGTTTCAGCCCCTCGGCCTTCCTCAGTAGTCAAGCAAAGGGATATTACAGAAGAGCTCCTGCAACAATCATTTCTTATAAATTGACCAAGATGAAATTTTTATATGATTGTTTTCTGTGAACAAAGGCAAAGATATTAATCAGAGGCCTCTTTCTTGACAGTTTGCTGCCATGGTCAGGTACACTTTCCTCTAGAAATGGTTCTCGCTTGGTCAGAAAAATTTGATGCAGCCAGGAGCCAATAGTGACCTGACTTTTAAAAAAATGAAACTATGGGCTTATCTAAGCTACTGAGGCAGGCCTCGGAGGCAGGCCTGTTCACTTGCTCAGGAAGTCAGCAATGTTGTCGCAATGGTTGACTCAGATCTGAATAAACGTAGGTGTGTACCAAACCGTATCCCGTTTTCATTATTCTTGTGGAGGAAGCAGATATCTTTCCTGAAACAATCCTTTACCGTGACAAAATTAAACAGAAGTCGCCTTAAAGAGTAACAATCTTTAATTCTGCTGCAACAGAGTATTCCTTCCCCCTCCCCAGCCACCGCTACCCTAGAACCTTGATTGTGAGAACCCTATAACAAATGGATCATTACTGAGAGCAGTACTTGCTGGAACAATCACATGGGCGACTCCAGCCAATCATTGGGTGTGATCACACAAGCAGTTTGGCCCAACATTGCCACCCCTCCTCTCTGGATTAAATGGGCATGGCCACGCTGCTACATCTGCCAGGCGTTCCCCAGGCATACTCACCCCACTGTAGGATAACATGGAGCCAGGTGAAAAAGGTACCACATCATAAGTGGTGTTTTCGGCTCCCTACACATTCATTGTGCATGTCTGACCACGGGGAAATGCACACAAAACAGATTGGCAGTCTGAACCTGCAGATCTGCTTCTGCCACTGGTGTGGGGGTTGGGGTTTTTTTTGCCTATATGCGCACAAGCACACATGCATGAGCACATATGTGCACACATGAGTGCATATGTGCCCACCTGCAGTTAAAAAAATGGCTGGGCACTGTGCTCCATGGCCGAGGCACTGTAGTAATGTGGATGGTTGGCCAGGGGACAGCCGCATGGGTAACCTGCAGCAGGGTGTGCTGCCAGGATGATATGCCCCACAACATTTCAAATTGGTACAATTAGAGATGGCACCATATCACGCCAGGCTGCCAGTGTGATCACACCCATTGTTCATGTAAACTGACTCCACCACAATGTGATATTCCATAAGGGTTGGCTCTGTGATGACCTCTCAAAGACCAGGTGGTCCGTGCAGACTGGAGATTATACTGAATCAGACCATTGGTCCATCACAGTCAGTGTTGTCTGCTCAGACTGGCAGCAGCTCTCCAGGGCCTCAGGTCAGAGGTCTTTCACATCATCTACTACCTCATCCTTTAAACTGGGGGTTCCAGGGATAGAACCTGGGACCTTCTGCACACAAGCGGGTGCTCTACCACTGAGCCATGCATCCTGAACCACTAAACCTCTTTGAACGCTGGTGAACCAATTATCAAAAAGTGATGGGGACTGAGGGAAGGCTCTTTCCGTGCTGCTGAAAATGTTCACAACAGACTCATGGATCAGTCCTAAGTGAATGCAGTTACCCATACCACCCACCCAACTTCTCAGAGGCTGTTGAGAACATCTTTCTTCTGGTTCACGAAACTCAGGTCCTGCTCCTCTGACTCCCTTTTCAGCTGTGGAACTCAGTGACATTGACTTGTTCAGGACCATTCCGGGACTTACAGTGGTATGTCACCTCAGATACAAAAGCCACTTTCCACTGAGCAAGCTGCCACGATTCAAGTGGCCCAGAAGGAGGAGGAGGCTTCACACACACACACACACACACACACACACACACACACACACACACACAATTGGGTTCCCCTGAGTGACCCAGCACTTTTCCCCATGTAAGTTGGGTGTAGCCAACCTTGTTGGGCCCTAGGAATTCTGGGAAAGGACAGCGGCCACCACCATAAAAAAGCTCCCAGGGAGAACAATTCCAAAAGGTTGAGAGGTCCCAAGCTAAGATGCCTCCTCTGATACAGGTATTTCTAAACAGGTCCTCTGTGTGCAGACCTTCTGGGATCTTCTGCAGCATCTTCTGCTCTGCTGAGATGGAGGAAAGTCAGGACTGGCTCCAGGCCCATAGCCAGGATGTTGTGGCTGGTGGGGCAAAAAAAATAAATTCTGGTGGGGCTGACATTATTTGCCGTAATGAAGGGCAGTGGCACGTGTCCCTCTTCTTCCCCTCTCATGACATTTAAAGGTCCCTTCAGCTGATCAGTGGGGAGCATGTGGCCCGTCGATCAGCTGGAGGGCCCTTTAAACCTTGCAGGAGGGAGGGAGAGAGGGGGGCACCACCCCCCAGCTTCTTCTAGAAAGCATTGAAAGGATCCCTTTTGGGAAGAAGAGGGGGGCCTTTAAGAAGTGGGGGCCTTTAAGAAGTGGGGGGCCTTTAAGGGAGGGGCTGGCCCTTTAAAGAAGGGGGCAGAGCCCCCAATAGCCCCACAGTGGGCCAGACTGGCTCATTGCCCTGGGGAAGAAGCATTCTGGGGAACTGTAAAGAGGGCTCAAGGAAGCACATTAGGGGCCATTGTGCCAAGCACAGTCATCACGCTGGGAATCACTGTTGTAGGAGGATGCCCACCATTCACTCTTTTTGGAGAACAGTAAATGGCTGCACTGGAAGAGGGCAAAAGCTGGCTCCCTGCCCTTGACACTGCGCAGCAGAGATGCACAGGGAACCTCACTGTACAGGCACTCTGTCCAGCTACAGGGCAGGCCTTCCACAATAGACAGGGTGGAATTGAATCGCCGGGGGGGGGCATTCCGTGAACATTTGCATCTCCTGTGAAATGTCTGCCCCCCCATTTCATATTTTTTTCCACTCTTTGTAAAAGGATGTGAAACTTTTCAACAGGGGCCAGATATCAGGGGCTGGGGAGAGGGGAACCCGTTCCCATTGGTAAGCCAGTGTTCTCCAATCCCGCTCTAGTTTTGGCAGGAAGTCCGTGGCAATGCTTGCAGCCATACCAGACAGTTACAACCGGCAGTTGTGATTACAGTTTGGTGTAGTGGTTAGGAGCACCGACTCTAGTCTGGGAGAACCGAGTTTGATTCCCCACACCTTCACATGCAACCAGCCGGGTGACCTTGGGTCAGTCACGGTTCTCTCAGAGCTGTTCTCTCAAGGGGAGTTCTTGAGAGGGCTCTCTCAGCCCCACCTACCTCACAGGGTGTCTGTTGTGGGGAGAGGAAAGGAAGGAGTTTGTAAGCTGCTCTGAGACTCCGAGTGAAGGGCAAGGGTATAAATCCAATCTCTCCTGCTTCACCATCATATGGTTTCTGATTGGCCAGATCATGCCGAGAAGAAGTCCTTACAAGTCAGGCACCTGAACTTCAGCAGCAGGTGCAGCACCTAATGGATGTGAACAGGTGTGGAAAACAGGCCAAGCAGTGGCAGGCTTTTTAAAAATCCCCCCTCCCCTCCCCTTCAAATAGCAGTTTCCACACTGAAAATCAAGGCCCATGGAAGGTTGGTTACGAAAGCAAGCAGGAGCCACTGCATGTGTCCAGAGCAGGTCCTGTGTGCAGAATAACAACCCCAAACAGCCCTGCTGCAGGCCCAGAGCCTCCAGTCCAATATGCTCTGCACAGCAGGGATAGAGATGATTGTGGGAGTGTCAAGGAGCTTCATCTGTGTCACCTCCTGGCTTACGGTCCGTGGCTCCATTACCAGCAGTAGCCTGAGGCCTCTCCCGCTTCTTCTCACACTACTCTGGGAACATTTGCTGCAGGAAACGTGAAGATGGCGCCAATCAGGTTTGTGTTGCCTTTGTTCCTGGTGTGGCAATGAGTGGGTGAGTGGTGGCGGGACACCAAGATTAGTCACTCACTCTTGGTGCGTGGGTGCCAGAGACAACCGTTTCGGGAGCAATCATGTCAGAAAGAAACAGCTCTTATGCCACTGGCGGGCAATGTATGGATTGTTTCTGAAGAATCCAGTTGCATGGTCAGCAGCAGGGCTCTTTTTGTAGCAGGAACTCCTTTGCATATTAGGCGACACCCCCTAATGTAGCCAATCCTCCAAGAGCTTACAGTAGTCCCTGCAAGAAGAGTTCTGTAAGCTCTTGGAGGATCAGCTACATTAGGGGTGTGTCGCCTAATATGCAAAGGAGTTCCTGCTACAAAAAGAGCCCCGGTCAGCTGCAGTTCTTGCTGGACCGTTCCACTTCACATTACAGATGTTTGCATGCTTCCTCACAGAGGAAACTCCCAGCCCATGCATAGCTGATGTGATAGGGAGGATTTAAGCCTAGATTTGGAGGGTCTTATTCATATTTTTTTCCCATCTGTTGGAAGTTCTTAGATCTTTGATCTGAACAGGAGCCTCCTAATTCACCTTTAGATTGCTTTAGATGAAATTAAAAGGGAGATCTAAGTGGTTCCGTAGCCAACTTTGAAACGGATGAGGTGAGGAAAAACAGAAACACAGAGTTGGGAGGAACCTCAAGGGTCATCTAGTCCAACCCCCTCTGTACAACGACCTGCCCCCCTCACCCCCAGTGACCCCTGCTTTGTGCCCAGAGGAGGGCAAAAACCCTCCAGGATTCCTGGAGAAATCTGGCCCGGAGGAATTCATCCTCTCTGCACCAGAACTCGCAAGCCCATGAGAAATCACTAGAGCAGAAAGTGAGACTATACCAGTGTGGTATAGCAGTCAGAGTGTTGGACTAAGGTCTGGGACAATCAGGTTCGAATCCCCACTCTGCTATAGAAGCTTCCTAGGTGACCATCACAATCTCTCAGCTCGACGTATCTCACAAGATTGGTGCTGTGAGGAAAGAGCGGAGGACGGGAAGGCAAAAAGATCGCAGGGCTTGCGTTAAAAATAAATAAAATAAGCACACCAGCAGCAGAAACTGGCTGGAGGTGCTGGAGGTGCTACATGGTACAGAGGAGACCTGGGTACGGCGCACTTCACGCGTGATCCAGGCAAATATATGAAAGCCGGATGATGCCCACGGTTCTGTGCCCTCCTTCAGCGTCTCCTGAAGAGTAACCCATTAATTTCCGTGCAAGAAGCACATTTGCTCGCTCAGTCCATCATGACCTGCAGCCAGGCTTGGCGGAGGCTTAATGACAAAGGACAGCAGCGAGAAATCCCTTTCTTCAAGCAGGTTTGCCTCAGTAGAGAAGCCAGAAGGAGGGAGGTGGTTGTCAGTGCAAAAGGGGAGCTGAACTTCCACCACCATCGGTCATCAAAGCTTATTTCCTTTGCCGTTCTTATCATCCAGGCGTCCTCTCCACATACACCCCCCACCAATGCTGATTCTGTAAACTTAGGCAGATCCTGAGAGGGAGGGCAGGAAGGGTTGCATCAGTGCTTAGTTCCCGTGGCCCTTCCTTACAGGCCCAGGGAAATGCTGATCACCACTTTGGGGTCAGGGAGCAATTCTTCTCCAGGCCAGTTTGGTCAGGGATCCTGGAGGGTGCTTTTTAAAAAAACTTTTCTGGGCATAGAGCAGGGATCGCTGGGGGGGGTTGGAGGGAGGTACTTGTGCATTTCCTGCATTGTGCAGGGGGTTGGTCTAGATGACCCTGGAGGCCCCTTCCAACTCTATGGTTCGATTATTCTAAGCCGAGCCGGCTTCTGGAATCAGAGCCCAAGGGTGGGAGGGGGTGGGTGAGGACTGTGGAAAGTTAAGCCACGCAGTAGGGGGAGGCATCCGTGTGTCCTTCCCTTGTAGCCCTGCTGCTCTTCCATTTTGATCCCTGCCCCACCTCTCGGGGAATAAAACAACTTTAGGCAAGGCACGGCTTAATTTGAGATCAGGTGGCAAGAATGGCCCGTCCCTTGTTCAAGCCAGGTTTTTGAACACACTGGAAATGTCTGAAATGGAGCTTTGGGAAGCAGATCTCTCTGCAAGATAATCCCAAGGGGTCTTTATACAATGACACAGCAGTAGATGAGCACCCTGATCTGGATAGCCCAAGCTAGCCCGATCTCATGAGATCTTGGAAGCTAAGCAGGGTCAGCCCTGCTCGGTATTTGGGAGACCACCAAAGAATATCAGGGTCATGCTGCAGAGGCAAGTAAGGGCAAACCGCCTTGGAATGTCTCTTGCCTTGAAAACCCCAAGGGGTCAACAGAAGCCAGCTGTGACTTGATGGCAAAAAAAAGATGATGACGATGGAGGAGGAGGAGGAGGAGATTGGATTTGTGCTCCACCCTTCATTACCCAAAGAAGTCTCAGAAGAGAGAGAACTTGTGACTGACCCAAGGTCACACTAGCAGCTGCATGTGGAGGAGCAGGGAATCAGATTAGAGCCTCCCAGATTAGAGTCTCCCAGATCAGAGTCTGCGCTCCTAACCACCATACCAAACCTGTTAAACCTGATAATACCTGTTGAATTGAAGGTGAAGATAGTACCAAACATTTGGCCTGTGAATGTAAATATTATAACAATACTGTAGCATTTTAACTATAAATAACAGACCTGTCGTGATCCTGATGTAACAGCACCGTGGGCATGCCATTCCTTCCCATCCCCAATCAGCCGAGGAAGGAGCAGCCAGGCGTCCATAAAGAATCCAAAAAAACCCTCTTGTTTTGACTAGCAAACATAAACCAGTGTTTCAAAATAGCTTCGGATGAATGAAAATAGGCGATTGGGCTATTTGGAAGACAGTGACAGGAGGAGAGATGGGGCATGCAGATAGCACGCCAAGGGATCATGTTTCCGATAATGCCCGTCGGGTACAGAGGAGGCGGCATGGTGCAGCTGGGCATTTATAAGGGGGGCATCACCCTCTGCTGGTGGCCAACAGAAGCAACCTGTTTCCTGGTTTTATGGTAGGCAATATTTGTGACAAGGAGAACCCTGCCACCCAGAGGAGGCGAAGGGCAACAGACTGTATTCCCCCCCACACACACCTTAGGTAGCTCAATATGCACAGCATTGAGCTGTGCAGCAAAACTGCGGTTCCTGTGTCAGGTGCCGTCAAGTCACTTCCAACGTAAGGCAACCCAATGAATGAATGAATTTTATTATTTATTTATTTATTGTATTTATACCCCGCCCTCCCCGCGAATGGGCTCAGGGCAGCTTACAGTGGTCGGTACGATATGTCTACATAAAACATTTTAAAACAGATTAAAACAATCGTACATTTAAAGTGCTCGCAATACTGGTCATTCGTTCATAAATTAAATGGCGTGCTCCAAAATCTACTATCAGGATTCCCAGTGCAGCGATCTTCCGGCCTCCTGCGGAGACATGGCCTTGGACCACAGATGTTCAGATGGTGGCAATTGGTGGTAGTGGTGGGCGGCTCCTGATTGAAAGCCTGGTGGAAGAGCTCCATCTTGCAGGCCCTGTGTAACTGTAAAAGATCCCGCAGGGCCCTGATCTCTTCCAGGAGCTCATTCCACCAGTAAGGAGCCACCACTGAGAAGGCCCTGGCCCTAGTGACTGCGAGCCTGGCATCCTTGGGGCCTGGAATAGTCAGTCAATGTTGTGACACACAGACAGAGAGATACCTTTATTTACACTGAATCCTCTCTGTTGTCTCTACAGAAATATACTTGAAGGAAAATACAAGAATATTCTTTTCACAGAAAGGATTTGTACCTGCCCATTAAGGGAGGTTGAGACTACAGAGCACATGTTTTTATATGCCCGTATTATAAGGTGGTGCATAATGAGATCATCACTCCATTGACTGAAAAAAAATTAGGTCTATCTGGAAAAGCTGGACTTGAGTTTCTTCTATCTGATAGAAATCCCAAGATCACTTACCAAGCAGCCAGTTTCTGTATGGTGATACTCAGGTTACAGAAATTTTATGGTAGTTAGATATTAGGTAGTTACAGTAGTTGGACACTAGATTAAATTTTAATCTGCTTTCAATGTTATATCGATGCGTTTAAAAATTTTGGAATCTTGTAATGGTGTACTTCTTTTTTGGATGGCTGGTCTTAAGGACCATAGCAATAAACTGAACTGAACTGAGTCTAAAGGTAAAGGTTCCCTTGCTTGAAAGCCAGTCGAATCCAACTCTAGGGTTGCGGTGCTCATCTCCGTTTCAAAGCCGAAGAGCCAGCGCTGTCCGAAGTCGTTTCCGTGGTCATGTGGCCAGCATGACTAAACACCAAGGCGCACGGAACGCTGTTACCTTCCCACCGAAGTGGTCCCTATTTATCTACTTGCAATTTCTTGCTTTCGAACTGCTAGGTTGACAGGAGCTGGAACTAGAGACAGGAGCTCACCCCGTCATGCGGCACCCGGGTCTCGAACTGCTGAACTACTGACCTTCCACAGCCTGCAGTTCAGCGTCTTAACCACTTGAGCCACCGCAGCTCCATGAACTGAGTCTAGTGACACCTTTAAGACCAACAAGGTTTTCTTCTAGGTATAAACTTTCATGTGCACGCACACTTCTTCAGCCGAAGAAATGTGCATGCTCATGAAATCTTGTACCTGGAATAAAACTTTGTTGGTCTTAAAGGTGCCCACTGGATTCAGACTTTGTTCTGCTGCCTCAGACCAACATGGCTACTCTCCTGAATCTATCTACAGAAATATGTCAGCAAATCAGGCTTAGCTTTCTACTTCTGTTCTACTTCTGTCCGAGGTTGCTAAATTTTCAGAAAGACACAGGAAGGGGAAAACAAACTTGACCCAACATGTATTTTTGTATATAACAACGATACACCAGGTTTTTAATACTGGCCCTTTATCAGGCTTCTTTTGGACACTTGTGGTGCTAAATTTTCAGCCCACCTCTCCGGTTGGGCCATGAAGGCAGCTGAATCAGTAAGAAAGTGCGGGAGGAGCTTTTCACGGCACAAGACCGGCATTCTCGCCTGCAGTCCTGACCCATCAAGGCCCTGTTGTAGGCAAAGCTCCAGAGACGGCTACCTTGGCTGGGCTTCTGGCCTTTCTGATCAGATTTAGGGCTCCTCCAGTGGCAGAAATGTAGCAGGGGAAGGTTTTCCCGACACTGAGCTGAATTAATGGGGCAAGAGTCAACCACTGCATTTCTGCATCTCATGCAGCTGCAACAGGGGCCTAGCTAGAAAACAAGCTGTTAATTGATATGCAGAGTTGCCTGAGGGGGAAGCTGTCAGAACTGATGATGAAATGTCCCAGTGTTTGGAGTTTCACAACATGTATGGGTTCTACCACAGGAGTAGGTGACTGAAAGATGTTACATGGAACATAGTAACATAAGAAGAGCCCTGCTGGATCAGACCAATAGTCCATCTAGTCCAGCATCCTGTCTCACAGAGTGGCCAACCAGTTCCTCTGGAGGGCCAACAAGAGAGCATACAAGCTGAGGCCTGCCCCTGATAAGAACACAAGAAGAGCGCTTCTGGATCATACCAATGGTCCATCTAGTCCAGCATCTTGTCTCACACAGTCGCCAACCAGTTCCTCTGGAGGGCCAACAACAGGGCATAGAGGCCAAGGCCTTCCCCTGATGCTGCCTCCCAGCTCTGGGATTCAGAGACTTAGTGCCTCTGGATGTGGAGATTTCCCCCACAGTTGCCACAGCTAGTAGCCATTGATAGACTTATCCTCCATGGATTCATGAAAACATAAGAAGAGCCCAGCTGGATCAGACCAGTGCTCCGTCTAGTCCAGCATACCATCTCACACAGTGGCCAACCAGTTCCTCTGGAGGGCCAACAACAGGGCACAGAGGCTAAGGCCTTCCCCTGATGCTGCCTCCTGGCTCTGGGATTGAGAGGCTTAGTGCCTCTGAATGTGGAGGTTCCCCTCAGCCACCATGGCTAGTAGCCATTGACAGATTTATCCTTCATGAATCTATCTAAAGCTGTTTATTCCTGTGGCCATCACTACATCCTCTGGCAGTGAATTCCACATTTTAATCACTCTCCGTGTAAAGTAGTATTTCCTTTTGTCCGTCCTAAACCTACTGCCCATCAGCTTCATTGGATGCTCAATTGATGGAGTGATCAAACTAAATAAATAAATAAGTGTTGGGCTGAAAGGAGATGCAACATTTCAACAGTGGTTATAGTGGGCTGGTTCTTATGACTCCCTTCTGATAAGTTGAACCCCATGACTCTTCAGCTAAGGCTTCAAGGTAGAACGACTTCCTGCAATGAGAGAATAGCTTCCTCTGATGAAGAATGGATTCCTCTGATGAAGACAAGTTTTTGCTAAAGGAACTCTTTCTCTGTTGGAGGAAGCATTGGTCAAAGAGAGTCACAGAATCCAATCCAATGTGCTCTCAACCATAGTGTTATCCTGGCTTTACAACTTCTTGCACAAAAACATATGCCAGCAATTAAAATTGTGGCTCAAATATTGCTCTGTTCTTCCCCCATCCCATTCTTCTTTGTAGCTTTTGGTACCATCAACCAGGATGAGGCCCTTCTGCACCACCTCTGCAGGGTAAGGGCTGGCAGCAACGCTCCCTCTAAGCCGTGGAGTCTTGTGAGCAAAGATTCTACTTTGCGAGCTCCTGGCATTAAAGTTGTGAGCGAGCGATTTGGCCACTGCATAAATTAGTTTGCTCTGGAGCCATCCTTCCTGAGCTAGGACAAAAAAGTGTGAGCAGGAGGTTAAAAAACTGTGAGCTAGCTCACACTGACTCAGCTTAGAGGGACACACTGGCTGCCAGTGGTACATTGCAATGAGTCAGTCCTTATCTTTCCAGGAGAGGGAAGAAAAGACTACTGCTCTTCTCCAGGGGAAATGTTACTGTCTTCTCTGGTTTCTTAACATCTATGGCCCCGGTCACACGGGAGGATTTGCCCCGCAAAACATACGGGTTGAGGGCGCATCAAATGGGCACGATCATACGGCAACATCTGGGAAGCGTAATGCACCCATCACCAACCCGTACCGTCGGCCCAAAGAAGCAGATTTTAAAAGTACCAGCAAAAGGGTAGTAGCAACCGGAAAACGGAGGTCGCAGGCAAACGTCGGATTGCGGAAGTGGAGTTAATCCGGCGCATCTGGCACGCTCATGCATCCCATCACACCGGATGTGTTTTTTCTAAGCCTCCACAGTATGCAAAGAAACGTAAGCATGCACATGCGCAAGACCCTTCGATGCACTTCAACATCGCCGTGTGATCGTTGGCTATCAGTATCTGCGCGGCATCTCGGGGACCCGTCTGATCGTGCTAACCGCATATCTTTTTGCTCCGGCTGCCTCCCTTCAGTGGCGCAGTATCCTGCTCATGTGCCCGGGACCTACATGAAGCTACTGGGAGATGTAATCTGAAGACTGAGGCTGTGATCACACGAGTGGTTTGCACCAATGTCATTGCAGTACCTTTGCGGATTTAAAGAGCACGGCAACATCTGCCTTCCGAGCCCCAGTTGTCACACCCCATTCTGCCCCACTTTGGAAGTTGCTACTGAGTTTTTACTTTTAAAAGTTCTATGGCGCAGAAAGAAAGTTGTAGGCTTCAGGCTAGTGATATCAAGATCGAAAGAAAAGGTGTTACCACAGGACTGGTCACAGTTGCTTCTCAGGCAAAGCTCTTTTGGGAAACAGGAAAAATAAGGTTGACACGCCCCATCAGAACAGAAAGTCAGTCATATGGCTGTGTCTTTTATGAGGCAATGTGGGATTAAAATAGTGTACTAAGGTTTTGATTAATTTTATCTTGTTTTACATCGCCCAGAGCCCTGCAGTAGCAGGGGCGTGGCGATTCATAAATATAATAAATAAATAAAAATTTAAAAAACTGTAGGACTTTATTTTGGAATTGTATGCCTAGGCACAAAGTATCGGATTGTACATATAGTGTTCTTAAACCTACATTGCTTTAGTGTTCCGCTTCCTCAGACTGTCTCCTTGTAAGGTTCTTGTATGAAGAAAACTATGTAGAAAGATTTTTTTTTTTAATAATAACATTTTTGTACAGCACTTGGATTGGGTCCTTATAGTGGACTTGCATGACTCGGCAAGACCTGGCTGCTTGCTATTGTTCAAAAGCAGCCACCCTATGAAAGCCCGTGTGGTGCAGTAGATAGAGCAGTGGTATCCAACTCATTTGTAATGAGGGATGGATCTGACATGAATAAGACCTTGTTGGGCCGGGCCAGGTGTGCATAAAACGTAATGCCAGGCAGCGGAGATATAAACTTTATTAAGGACACAAACACAAAGGGTTTTTTTTACTTAAAATAAAAACATGCTTAAAACAGTAGCACTCTTGCAATATTTTGTTTAACAGTGTCTGCTGACACCTCTTGCTCTGAATTATTGCATCAAAATATCTGTGCTGTTGCAATCTTGAGTATGCTGTTCAGGTGTGTCTCTGTAAGCTGCAAACCTACGATGACGCAGCGGCAGCAGAACTGGAAGAAGCAGCAGAAGACAGCCAGTTCCATTGCGGGCCTCATACAAGCCCTCCGGGGTCCTGATCTGGCCCCCGGGCTGCAGGTTTGACACCCCTGGGTTAGAGCTTCAGTGCAGGGTCTGGGTGACCCAGGTTCCAATCTACATCTCGCTATGGAAGGTCACTAGGTGATTATGGACTAGTCACATACTTTCAGTGTTGTTTTTTTCACCTTTTAATAAAGGCTGAGCGCATAAATAAAAGCCATATGCTGTGTATTTGATTTAAAAGATTACTTTGCTAAAAGATAAAAGGGCAGGGAACTTTTGGATAAAAGAAACAAAGAATACAACCTAGCCTCTTAACCTGTGAATACCTGCATACAAGACCAAAGCATTCCCTATAAATAAGACATTGACTGACCAATAGAAATGCCACAGGTTGAAAAGGAAAGCATAGAAAGGATTGACCACATTTTTACAAAGACATCAGACCATTTATAGATGGAGTTTCCCCGAAGGACTGGTGTTTAAATATAAGGATAAAAGAGAGAAGTTTTACTCCGTCTTCAAAGCACAAGAATTTCTGAAGAGACACGCCAGTACAGAGGAAGATGCAGCACTCGCAATTTGGACAGAATCAAGCAGCGAAGAGGACAGCGGCCCAGAGGAGGGAGGTGCTGGAGCGGGAGACGTGAAGGCCAAAGAGGGCCCATCTTACAATTTGAGAGATACAAAAAGAAGACAACCTAAGAAATAACTGTTCGTGAAACGTCAGAAAGGAGCTGATTAACGACTAACCCCAAGGGACTTTACTAACTTTACTAACAGAGTTATTTTGGACTCTTGAAAGGTGAAAAGAAGATCTCCCAACCATGGTGGTTGCCAAAAACTGTACTTATACTAACTAAAACTAATCTTTTAACAGAAAAATTCACTCCCCCCTTTTCTTAGCCCATCTATATACCCTACCTCTTTCTTATTATAAAAAGCAATAAAATTCTCTCTTTTTTAGGAGGGTTTATTAAAAAAAGAAAGAAATGCCACAGGTCACTTAATTAGGATAAACAACTCCCACAAACTTTCCCACACAAACTCATCTCTATTCTAAGTGGTTGCAGGTTACACTACCTAATGTCCTCTTTACCAGCAATATCTAACAGTATCAGTTAACTCTGTAATGGCTGGGATGTATGCAACTTGTAAACGCCAACATTCAGCCTAACCTACAGCACAGGGCTGTTGAGTGGATGAAAAGGAGGAGAGGAGAAGGTGCTTTGGTTTCCACTGTGCAGAAAGGTAAGAGTATAAATGTTGCAAATAAATATAGCTGAAGATGGGAGACAGATCAAAGGTATGTTGGTGAATGGCTGAGAAGGAGAGAATGAGGTAGGGAAAAGAGAGGTGCTGTGAGGGTTGGCAGGAGGAGGGAAAGAGAAACTAAGGTGGGGAGGGGGGTTCAGGAGAAAGTGGGGTATCCCCCCAATCCTTGTGGGTTCTCTACCATACAAGTGGGCCTGGCACAGTGGTTGGCACCACATAACTGGGCCATAATTTTTCCAGGCAGATACCGTTTGCGGGGAGGCAAAGCTGAAGACAGGTGGCAGATAAATGTAGGCTGGCTGCTGGGTGGGAAGGACAGAAGCATGCAGGAAAAGGGGAGGGGTGTGGGAGCTTTCAGGAAAGGGAAAGAGGAAATTGGGGGGAGAAATGCCTCCCGCAAATTCTCGTGGGTCCCCACTTTTTCTTAATACTGATTCTCAGCGTGGCTATATCTGTGGATACTTAAATCTGGAGACCAAAGCCACAAACAGATTTTTCTACCAATTTGGAAAAAAAGCCCTAGGTTTGCATAATAATCTGAAATCTAAAAGAAAAAGTGGGGGATAAGCCCCCCCCCAATAAAAGAAGCAGGACCTGTAGCTTTAAGAAACATATGCCTTCAGTGGTTGTTGCTAGGCAACCACAACAGTATTGTTATGAAGCCTTGCTTTCCCTCAGTAAAAGGCAGAGAAAGGGGTTGGGGCCCTTCTCAGGGCTGCTTTGGACTTTGAAGGAGGGCGGATCAGGGCTGGTCACAACCACTGTCTAACTTGACACCAAATGACTTCCACCATGACCCATCTAGGCCCAGCGGCTCACTTCTCTTCAACAGCAGCCACCCTATTAAAGCTGGTGTGGCATAGTGGTTAGAGTTTCAGATTAGGATCTGAGAGACCTACATTCAAATCCCCACTCTGCTATGGAAGCTCACTGGGTGACTTTGGGCTGGCCATATGTACTCAGCCTAAACTACCTCACTGGGTTGTTGTGAGGACAAAAAAGGAGGAGACAAGAATGATAGCCATCAGTGGCTATTAGCCACAGGGTATAGATGGGAATTCTCAGTCTAGGGCAGGTGATGCACTCTATTCTTGGTGCTGGAGGGGGCAGCAGTGGGAGGGCTTCTAGTGTCCTGGCCCCACTGCTGGACCTCCTGATGGCACCTGGTATATTTTGGCCACTGTGTGACAGAGGGTTGGACTAGATGGGCCATTGGCCTGATTCAACATTGGCTTCTCTTATGTTCTTTTGAGCTGCTTTGGGTCTCCATTGTGAAGAATGGCAGGGTACAAATGGAATAAATATATATCAATATAGCCAGGAATCCTTTTGTAACAGGAACTCCTTTGCATATTAGGCAACACACCCCTAATGTAGCCAATTCTCCAAGAGCTTACAGGGCTCTTCTTACAGGGGCTACTGTAAGCTCTTGGAGGATTGGCTACATTAGGGGTGTGTCACCTAATATGCAAAGGAGTTCCTGCTACAAAAAGAGCCCTGAATATAGCCAAAGATGGGGGGCAGATAAAAAGGTAGGTCGGTGGCTGGGTAGGAAGGAGAGAACAAAATCAGGGAAAGCTGAGAATATGGGGGGCTGGCAGGCGGAGGGAAAAAAGAAATAGTTTGGGAGGGGGATACATGGGAAAGTGGCATGCCCCTTGCAAGTCCTTGCAGGTTCCACACTGCGCAACTAGGCCCAGCCCAGGGACCAATACCACACAAATGCGTTGTAGTTTTCCCTGCTGAGAGGTGCCAGGGGTAGGAAAGGAGAGAAGAAAGGAGGAAAAGGGGAGAGGCTGTGGGGGCTGCCAGGAAGGGGAAAGAGGAAACAGTGGGGGAAGGGGAAACGAGATGCTCCCTGCAAATCCTTGAGGGTCCCCTGCTTCTGTTGAACTATAGCTAGCATTTCTACGGTATCAAAATATTATCTCTCCAGCTGTGAAGACTTCCCAAGTTAGATACATTCGTCCCTGTTCATTTAGCAAAATAGAAGATGGGGGAGGGGAGGCCCGGGCTGACTGGGTTTCACATGATACCAAACATGCAATATCAAGTCAATGATGGGATCATCCAACACCCATTTCCTTTGCAGTGATTGATTTATGATGAAAATCAAGCACTCATTCATCTGATCTTTACATGATTTCAGTAACTATGACGGGCACGAATCCAGAGCAAAAAAGTAACCATAGATCACAAGATCTTGTCAATATCCAGCATAGCAACTGGGTGAAAAAGATCCATAAATAGACCACTAGACATTTCTGCTGTATGAACAATATTACTACCAGCATCCAAATCGGTATGTGTTTTTTACCGGGAAAAGGCTTTGCAGAAGGATCACAAGTAATCACCTATTCCTGAGAATTTAGAGCCTCAGATTTAGGACTCAGTAAGTAAGTAAATTGCAAGTAGATAAATAGGTACCGCTCCAGTGGGAAGGTAACAGCATTCCGTGTGCCTTGGCGTTTAGTCATCCTGGCCACATGACCACAGAAACATCTTAGGACAGTGCTGACTCTTTGGCTTGGAAACGGAGATGAGCACCGTCCCCTAGAGTCAGATTCAACTAGCTTTCATGCAAGGGAAACTTTTACCTTTAGGTGCCAAAATACCTTAAACAACTACGCTGGTTATGATCTAACTCAGCAGTTCCCAACATTTTTGGTATGGTGACCCACAAGTCCAAAGTTACTTGGTGTGGTGACCCATCCTGGGCTGGCCCAAAGTTTTTTTTGGCACCCTAGGCTAACGATGACCTTGGCACCAATGCTCCCTCTAAGCCGTGGAGTCTTGTGAGCAAAAATTCTACTTTGTGAGCTATACTGGCATTAAAGCTGTGAGTGAGCAGTTTGGCTACTGCAGAAATCAGTTTGCTCTGGAGCCATCCTTCCTGGGCCAAGACAAAAAAGTGTGAGCCGGAGGCTAAAAAACTGTGAGCTAGCTCACACTAACTCAGCTTAGAGGGAACACTGCTTGGCACCCATCTAGTTCTGTATTCCATCTTCTACAGTGGCTATCCAGATGTTTTAAAGAAACCAACAAAGGGCACAGCTGCCGCCATTATGAGCCCCAAGCAAGTGGCACTCCGACATGCACGGCCTTTGCCTGGGGAGGCTGCACATGCCAGCCTCTGGCCACCCTCCCCTTCTCCATCACTCCCTCTAATCCCCCTCCCCTAAAATTCTAAGAAACTCGCTCCGGCAGCCATCAGGACACATTTTACTTGATCAACATCTATAAGCAGGGAAGAAGAAAAAACGCCAGCTAATGTATGACATGGTCAGATCTTGGTTTCCAAAATACCAAAGAGAACAATGGAAAGGGCGGGGGCAGCCATGGGGGGAGGCTGGTTTATGACCCACTTTTGGGTCCTGACCCACAGGCCAGGTAACACTGACCTGGCTGATGCAGTAGGAGCAGGGAAGTCCAATCCCTTCGCTGCTGCCACCACTGCCTCTTAGGCTTCCCAATGAGTTCTATGGCACACTCGGTCAGATTCGCTCCAGGTTTCCTGCCAACACCACTCTGGTTGTCTACCAACCCTCTCCAAGTCATCCAGCTCTGTAGGAAGCCAAAGGGGCTGCGTTTTGCCTCAAGACTGGAAGAGGACAACGAGGGGCAACCTTGTCGATAGCTTCTAGAAGTTTCATGTTCCAGGCTCCCAACACAGCCTCAACAAAGCATTCATTTGGAATATGGAAAACCTCCAGAACAATGTCAGATCCAGAAGGATCCATAAGTCTTTTAAGGCAGACCATTTTAACTGGTCCCCATCCCTTGCAGAGTGCCAATGGCCTTGGGCAGGTAACAGTCAAACTATGTTACAGGCTGAACTTCAAACTCCTAATGAGGCCACCTCCCAAAAATTCATTCAGTGCAAGAAGTTGAGTCCAAGGTATGGCCTTGAGTCATGAGCCAGGACTGTCACAGCCTTGGAGAGGCTTATGACAGCCCAAGAGGCTACAAAATCCCGAGCCAGGCAAGTTGCTCTAGGCATGGATCTTGAAATCTGTCAGAACAATTGGTCACGGTATCTCCAGCATCAAGACCAAGCTCCAACAGAGTACCCACTGGGAAATTAGGTGGCTGGTAAGCAAGCAGAATGCCCATCCCATCCCTGTAACCTGACGTATGGAACAGATAATCATTGCCAGAAATAGTTTGTTCTGAGGCTCTATGCAAGGAGAAAGAG
The DNA here is from genome assembly GCA_029375565.1 of Gekko gecko. Lineage (NCBI taxonomy): Eukaryota > Metazoa > Chordata > Lepidosauria > Squamata > Gekkonidae > Gekko > Gekko gecko. The sequence continues at coordinate 46,456,886 of JAPDNY010000014.1, forward strand.
TCTCTAGGGTTGCCAGACTCTTTTCGGGAAGGGAGCTGTGTTAAGGATTCTTTGTATGTTCATTGGCTGCTATCAAATCAGTCAATCAAACCTTTATTGGCATATATTAAAACTGACAAAGACTATCAATTCACAAAGAATGTTATCTGTACTACTCCTGCTTTGAAAAAAATCTCTTGAAACACAGCTTCAAGATGGCATGTGTGTTGCAGGACCGTTTTGTCAACAGGATATGAAGCCTCTTTGATCTGGATACAATGATGAGGTGTGAAATGCATCTTCCACTGAAGAAGAAGGGAGGGAGCAAGATTTTGGTCTGGTGAGCACTTCTGCTCTAAGGCTAGGAGGAAGGGGAGGGGCAGCACCAACCCTAAGCAGTGCTGGGAGCCTGGGAGGGGGCATGTAGGGGGCATCCCCGCTCACTTGCAGTCCACTCACTGCCAATGCTCCCTCTAAGCTGTGGAATCTTGTGAGCAAGAATTCTACTTTGTGAGCTGCTGGCATTAAAGTTATGAGCAAATGATTTGGCTGCTGCATATAGTAATGTGCTCTGGAGCCTTCCTTCCAGAGCTAAGACAAAAATGTGTGAGCCGGAGGCTAAAAAACTGTGAGCTAGCTCACACTAATTCAGCTTAGAGGGAACACTGCTCACTGCCACTTGCCCAGCAGCAGTTTTTCCTGCACACACACCCCTCCTGCCGCACAATGGGTTCAGGTTCATCAGGACCTGAAGAAGGCTTTTCTAGACGCTGTTATGGATTTCAGAACTCCTGCCGTCTGGAAGTAATATTGCCCCTGTCCCTCCAAGCCTTCCAGGGGCAGGGGGATAAAACATTTCTTGTTTGGGTGGAATTTGATGTGCATTAGGGGAAGTGGCTTGGGCATTTTTACCCGACCCTGATAAATGGTTGCCTGTGGTTTTATGAGCTGTATGTGACTGTTATTGATTTTATTGTGTGCGGCCTTAAACATCTGTTAAAGATGTTTTAAATTACCCTGCACGAAATAAAATGAAGCTCATCTTACTCTGTCTTCGTCACAGGGTGGTTTTCATCACGGAGGGCAATAAACACCAAGAGCCACCACCGCTAGCCACGCCCCCCCCAGACAAAGGTTCCCGCAACCTCCGCCCTCACCCCACTCAGACCTCATTATGGTTGCCAGCCTTCAGGTGGCAGCAGAAGATGTCCTGGGGTCACAGCTGACCTCCAGGAGGCAGAGCCCCGTTCCCCTGGAGAAAATGGCTGCTTTGGAAGGTGGGCTCCATGGCATTGTGCTCCACTGAAGTCCCTCCCCTCCCCAAACCCTGCCCTCCTCAGGCTCCGCCCCCTGAATCTCCAGGTATTTCCCAACCCAGAGCTGGCAACCCCGGACCTAATCTGCACATTATGTGAAAGCCAGTCCCATGACTTGCTAACTGGGCCTGGAGGATTTTCCCTCTAGTCCTCCCTTGCTTGGTTGACCCTGGTAGTCATTGCCTCCTCACAAAGAGCTTCACTGGCTCCCGTGCCGGTAATTAACCTGCCCCATGAATGGTCCTAGGCAGAGGCTTCCGACCTCATAACAGAGGCCAAAACAACAAGATCTGACAGCTTCAAAATGGGGGGTGGAAAGTGCCATTGAGTCACAGGTGACTTATGGCAACCCCATAGAGTTTTCAAGGCAAGAGACCTTCAGGGGTGGTTTGCAGTTGCCTGCCTCTGTGTCATGACCCTGGTAGTTCTTGGAGGTCTCCCATCCAAATACCGGCCAGGGCCAACCCTGCTTAGCTTCTGAGATCCGATGAGACTGAGCTAGCCTGGACCATCCAGGTCAGGGCAAATGACATGATACAGGGTGATATTTGCCTGTGTTGTGTGCTGTCCTGGGTCGCTTTATGCATTTGCTGAAACTGGCCCTGGCCTACAACAGCTTATGCCACAAAAACTTTAGAGTAGACCACAGTAACACCTTAAGACATTTTCGGGAAGCACTGCAAGGTCATTTCATTTGCTATGGCTCTTAATGGGGGGTATAAACTGCAGGTCTGTTTTCAGGGGAAGGGGGTTATTTGGGAGTTTCATTTTATTGGTTTTACATGGTAATGTTTTAAATGAGGAACATGATAGAAAGGGATTCTTTTCCCCCTGTTGAGCGGAGCAGTTCGCATCCTGCACTCACATTCTAAGCAGAATATAAGTGCTGTCATCTTAAAATGGGCAATGGGCAGTGCAAGACCCTGAGCAGTTCCAGACTGCTGCTGAGCGGGGCTTCCTGTGTTCATGAGCAGCCGCTCACGTGCACAGTTTAGAGGGAACATGGGCTAGAATCCTTCTCCCCAGTGTCTCATTTTCCACATTGATATGGAAGAGCATTCCATCCTGTGAGGCCCCTGCCTGCAGTCTGCAGGAATGGAAAGAAGCTGAGCAAGTCAAGGAGAGCCAGGCCACAGCACTGGGCCGGGGAGGACTCTTGCCTATAAGACTCCTATGCACAGTTCCCTCTAAGCTGCACTAGGGGGCGCTGGCGCACAACATTTCATTTCAACTCACAACATTTCACAACATAGGAAACAATGGAGGATTGGGGCACCTCCTTCTGGGGCCCAAATAATTGGACCCCCAGTCCAATCTTTTTGAAACTTGGCGGCTTTTTTGAAGAGAGACATCAGCAACTATGCTGCAAATTTGGAGGCTGTACCAAAAAAACCAGCCCCCCTCCAAGCCCCAGATCCCCCCAGATCAATTCTCCATTATAGTCTAGGGGGCTTAGTGACTATAAGGGTCCCTTTAGGCTATAATTGAACCAGAAACACCTATTTTTTCACACCCCTTGTTATGCTTTTCAGTATGATTTGTAAGCTGTCTTGAATCACATGGAAAAGTGGGATATAAATATTTGAATAAAAACATAGTTTGGGCAGGTTGATAAGATTTAAGCAATGTCCTGTTTGTTAGGTTAGGCAGGGTTCTGACAGCGATTGTTCCACCTATATCATACTTAATCTGTGATGCTGGTTGTTGTATTTCACTTTTAAAAAAAATAGATTGCAAGAGTCGTCCCCCTCCCCCCAGTGCTGATATGTTTTCTAATGGTTGGTGCAGGGCGATGGTCCAAGGCCAGGTCTACCAGTACAGTGGACTGGGGCATATAGACCTCTTCTCTTGAGACCAGGTCTACCAATATAGTGGAAATGGGTGGGCAGACCTGTTAACTGGAGGCCAGGTCTACCAATATAGTACAGAGGGGCAAGTAGACCTGTTCTCCGGAGGCCTGGTCTACCCTGATAGGAGACAACATTTTGTGTAACAAAATTTGACTTGACTCTGTTTTCTCTTATAATGTTTAAATTATTCTTAAAATATAGTTTCAAAGAATTCATTCTGAGATTTTTGCAAGGTTATGGAAATAATTTTCTAAAAATAATTTTTGCAATAGTCAAATGTAGACTCATTCACAACTTTAATGCTACTAGCTTTTTTCGCTCACAAGCAGTGTTCCCTCTAAGCGGAGTCAGTGTGAGTTAGCTCACAGTTTTTTAGCCTCCGGCTCACACATTTTTGTCTTTGTTCAGGAAGGATGGCTCCTGAGCAAGCTAATTTATGCAGTAGCCAAATTGCTTGCTCACAACTTTAATGACAGTAGCTCACAAAATAGAATTTTTACTCACAAGACTCCATAGCTTAGAGGGAGCAATGCTCACAAGGCAGAATTTTTGCTCACAACATTGTGGAGCTGAAATGGAATATTGCTCCTATGCAGGGCTTTTTTTTGTAGAAAAAGCCCAGCAGGAACTCATTAGCATAATAGACCACACACAACAGCACAAATTCATTAGCATATTAGACCACACCCCTGACAGCACAGCTCATTAGCATATTAGGCCACACCCCCGTGTTACCAGGAGTGTGATCATCCAGCCACACCCACCTTTTGCTTCTTATTCTGTTTACCTTGTTTGTTGTCAAAACCCAGGGCTTTTTTTGTAGCAGGAACTCCTTTGAATGTTAGGCCACACACCCCTAATGTAGCCAATCCTAATGCGTTTCTGCTGTTGGGTGTGGCCTATTATGCTAATGAGTTCCTGGTGGGCGTGGCCAACTCGGGAGCTAGCCGGAACTCTGTTCCTGTGAGTTCCTGCCCAAAAATAGCCCTGTTCTTATGGATGGTTTATAACTTCCCTTCTTGTGCCAGGAAAGAAAAGTTGGAGCTGCTGGGAAGTCAGAGCTGCTGCCTGCATTCTCAGTTTTACTGAGCATTTAGCGGCCTGCTAGTTGACATAAAGCTTTGTGCTGCACCTCAACAACAGTTGCTGTGGCAAAAGAGATCTCCTGACCTGTTTTGCCCTCCTGTTCCAGTAAAGGTCTGTAATGATAAGTAGGGCTTGTGTTTTATTGTGCACTGGTTTTGACTAGAAGCCTCTTTAACCACCAGGGGGCACTATCATCCTTCTCAAATGATATGCTGTTTGTTTAGATACTTTCTTTGCAGGTTCTCCAACCAGCTTTGCTGGAGTCATAAACGCTTTATTGGAATGTTTTCTTATCCCGTTTTCTTGCAAAAAAAAAATCCATTCCCTAAACTCAATTTCTGATAAACATATGACTCAGCAGTCAGCAGCTAACTATTGCTTACTAACAAGAGTTTTGTTTTTCCTAATGAAAGTATCACCACCAAAATGTTGGGTAATTTTACCTGCTTTCTGCTACTGGAAAGAAGCCAGGGAATCCTGCCCCCCTCCCATGCATGTAGATTGTGTGTCTCAAGCAACAGGGTGAGGTAAAAGCACTCTGCATCTACGCAGAGACACAGCAAAGAAACGGGATTCCCAGCATAAGCGTAGCCAAGAGAAAAAAGAAACGCTGAGAAAAAAGCCATCAGAACAATCAAATCACTGTTAAATAAAATGTATAATCTTTCAGAATCGCTTTATTTAACAGTGATTTGATTGCTCTGACGGCTTTTTTCCTCAACATTTCTTTTTTCTCTTTGCTATATTCAGAGACAGCCTTTTAGTTTTTGCTACTTCCTGGCTTACAGTACTCATCTGGAAACTTAATTCTGGACATACCTGTAGTTGTGTTGAGATCTGGGTCAAATTCAACTTAGCTTAATGTATTCTCCACACTGCATTAGGAAACAGGTTGATGGCGCTTTCATACACACTGCATAATGCGCTTTCAATGCATTTTCTTGATAGTTTGCAAGTGGACTTTGCTATTTCACACAGTACCTTTGGGACTGCCTCTCCTGGTATACCCTTTTCGGCCTGGGCTCCGGCCTGGTGGAACACTCTTCCATAGGGTTGCCAAGTACATACCGTAATTCGGTGGGGGACACACAGTCCCCGGCTGGAACATTCCTCCAGGCAACACCCACGCCGCATGATGCCGTCACCAGGAAGTGATGCTGGGCGACGCTCTGGCAATGGGGCTGGAAACTCGAGTTGCCGGCCCCATTGCCAGAGCGTCAGTCACCCAGCGTCACTTCCTGGCGACGGCATCGTGCACCACATCTTTCCTTCCCCCGGGGATGGTCCTGCCAGGACGTATCCGTTCCCCGCCAAATTAAGGTAAGTTCTTGGCAAGCCTGCTCTTCCAGATGAGATTCAGGCCCTGTGGGATCTGATGCAGTTCCGCAGAGCCTGTAAAACAGAGTTGTTCCGCCAAGCCTATGGTTGAGGACACAGCAATGGGCCCCATCTCTGACTGGCCTCCTCCTCTCTTCCCTTCTTCTCCCTTCTCCTTTCAGATCAGACAGATGATAATATTTTAATTATGTTGCTGGTTTACAGTATTATTTATTTTATCAGATATTATTAAGTATTTTATTGTATTTATGCTCTAGAAATGTCAATATTGAATTGTTAAATGTTTTTATCAATAATGTTACCCGCTTTGAGCCTGGACACAGGGGAGAAAGGGATGCAATTCCAATAAATCATATCAAATCAGTAAAATCCGGTTGCCAAGTGCATTGAAAGCTCATTATTCAATATGTGCGAAAGCGCCTGAGACTGTGTAAGATTTATTTATTTATTTGTTAGATTTTTATCCTGCCCGTTCGGCCTAGGATGGGTCAGGGCGGCTTACAAACAGAATAAAATTCCGACAATACAATAGCATAAAATCACAAATTAATATAAATACAATGTTAAAACTCCAACACAATAAAGATGAACCGATGGATGGCTGTCAGCTTGTTATAACCAACCTCGCTTATTAGGACCAACTCATGTTAACAAGACAGCAACAGTGTTATCCAGGGCTTTTTTATAGAAAAAGGCCAGCAGGAACTCATTAGCATAATAGTCCACACCCAACAGCAGAAACTCATTAGCATATTAGGCCACACCCCCATGTTACCAGAAGTGTGGACATCCAGCCACACCCACTTTTTGCTTCTTATTCTGTTTACCTTGTTTGTTGTCAAAACCCAGGGCTTTTTTTTGGAGCAGGAACTTCTTTGCATGTTAGGCCACACACCCCTAATATAGCCAGTCCTAATGAGTTTCTGCTGTTGGGTGTGGCCTATAATGCTAATGAGTTCCTGCTGGGTGTGGCCAACTCAGGAGCCAGCCAGAACTCCGTTCCTGTGCATTCCTGCCCAAAAATAGCCCTGGTGTTATCTTGTGCAAAGTTACTCTGAATCGAAGACCATTGATTTCAGCGCACTTAGGCTAGAGTAAGTCTCCATAGGAAGCAAGCGCGGAGCAGTGGCTTGTGGGAAATCGGCCTCAGTCTCTGAGTCTGTAGCAATGGTTTGGCTGCAAGAATCAGCAGGTGTAGTGGTTAAGTGCACGGACTCTCATCTAGGAGAACCAGGTTTGATTCCCCACTCTTCCATTTGCACCTGCTGGATGACCTTGGGTAAGCCGTAGTTCTGTCAGAGTTGTCCTTGAAAAAGAGCAATTTCTGTCAGAGCTCTCTCAGCCCCACCTACCTCACAGGGTGTCTGTTGCGGGGAGGGGAAGGGAAAGGAGTTTGTAAGCCGCTCTGAGACTCCCTTGGGTAGTGAAGAGCGGGGTATAAATCCAAACTGTTCTTCTTCTTTTGTCACCAAGCCCAAAAATATCACCTGTGGCACTCTCCAGATAATCCAACTCTGTAAGGGAGCAGGAAGAAAAGTTGGCACCCTTTCCCTGCACAGACCAAGCTGAACAGGGCAAGAGCTTCAAGGCACAGAGAGACCCTTGAGGGGGCACAGCCTGTTTAACCCCTTGTGTCCTTTCGAAATCAGTGACAGGTACAAAAGCACACATCTAGCACTGGAAAAAGTGTACCTTCCTGGTGGGACTTTGCTCCCAGGGAAAGGGGAGAGGGGGGTCTGCCAGACGGGAAAAGGAACCTCTTGCTGATCTTTATTTTTTTAGGCCCCTCTTGTAAACAGGTGGGATCTATTCAAGGGTTTTGGAACAAAGTACTTAAGGCGATTCATAAGATCTGTAACGTAAAGTTAGAGTTAGATCCCCAATGGCTATTATTGGATTTGCCTTCTTGTAAGGATACTGATACGCTAAAGCTTAAGCTCATTTTAGCTTCATTGGTGACGGCATTGTTCGTGTGTTCATTGCAGCAAACCAGAAGAAGGACGAACCTCCATCTGTGGAAGGTTAAAACTTGGGATCTTACGGTGATGGAGAAGATCTCCCTAACGGTTTGCCCTACAGATTCAGATTTGAAGTTATCTCATTTTTTTTTGGACAAGTGGCTGCCTCTTGTTTCTTGTTTGGAGGGCATGAAGTGTCATAAAGGTGGGGGTGACCCCCTCCAAATATAGGTTCCTCTTTGCAATATATCCATAATTTTTTTTTTTAAGTCCCTCTTCCTTTTCCAGGTCAGGCCTGGGTAACAGCTCCACATCCTGGCGCAGAGCCATCTTTTTTGGTCATATGGGAGGGCTGCACAGATGAAAACTGCCTAAAACTTTCCTTTATTTTTCTGGTTTCTCACAGTCCCAGTACTCATACTACAGACTTCTATGGCTCCCCTGTCCCCAGATTCTAATTTCTCTCTCCAGTTACAGTTTCTGCAGCTCCCCAGGCAGAGCAAATGATGCCAGCCAGCTGAAGTTAGGGGTGCCAGCCTCCAAGTGGGACCCGGGGATTTATTTATTTATTTTATTCCATTTCTATTCCGCCCTCCCCGCAAGTGGGCTCCAGGTGGATCACAGTAAGATTCTAAGACACAGAATTAGACTTTTACAGAATGATTAAAAACAATTTAAAATAGGACAGATTTAAAAAGAGAAACACAAAACAAGTTATACTATTTCACTATATTCGTTGTTTTCAAGCTGGAACTATCGGGTGTCTCTGAGATCTTATTGACCCGGGCTGAGTTGAGGAATCTCCCAGAATTACAGCTCGTCTCCAGACTAGAGAGATCCGTTCTCCTAGGCAAATGGATGCTTTGGAGGGTGGGCTGGCCTTGTGCCGCACTGCGGTCCCTGCTCTCCCCAGGCTCCCCTCCCCAGTGACAAATTAACCATTCAGCAGACTCTGCACGTGCTTAAGGCACCAGGGCCAAAGCGGGCAGAACAAAGTTGGGAAAAGGGTGAAAAGAAAAAAAAATGAATGAAGATTTGTAATATATATACAAATATATAGATAAAACTAGTGCAACTTGATCCTGGTGCACCCTAGGGTTATCTTTTATTTTTTGTTGGCAAGGTGCAGTGCCGTAGGCTATGTTTAAAAGTAAAATGCATGTGTTTAAAAGTAAAATGATGGAGCCAAATTCAGTTGTCATGACAGTCATTTCAACGAAGGGGGCACCAAGATTGATCAGTGCTTAGGGCACCAGTGAACCTTAATCCGCCCCTGCCCCTCCCAAATCTCCAGGAGTTTCCCAGTTTGGGTCTGGCAACCTGAACCCCCACACACACACACACGCCCCTCACCAGTAATGTAGCCAATCCTAATGAGTTTCTGCTGTTGGGTGTGGCCTATTTTGCTTATGAGTTCCTGATGGGCATGGCCAACTCAGGAGCCAGCCGGAACTCCGTTCCTGTGCCTTCCTGCCCCAAAAAAGCCCTGGTCCCAGGCCATGTAAGGCTTTAGAGATTACCAACACTTTGAAGTGAATCCAGAAGTCAACCGGCAACCAATGCAGTTGGCAGAGCACCTGCCGAACATGAGCCCGTGTAGATGTCAATGTCAGCAGGCGCGCAACTGCCTTTTGCACCAGCTGTAATTTCTGGGTCAGCCTCAAGGGTAAGCCTATGTAAAGCGAATTGCAGTAATCCATCAGTTTCCCCCGGAGGAAATGGCAGCTTTGGGTGGTGGGCTCTAAGGAATTGCACCTCCCTGATGCCCCTCATCTCCCCCTGCCGTGCCTTCTCCAAAATCTATCCTCCAAAATCTATCCCCAAATTGCTACCGGGAGTTGGCAGCCCTAGGGGACAGAGAAAAGCAGATCACACCAAAGGCAGCAAGGGAGGTGTTGAATGGTGGGTTCCATGGATGAACAGACCACAAGCCTAGTGATCAGTTCTAATTTATTCGTGATTTCAGCAAGCCCAAGACAAGGCCCCAGAGCCTCAGCTCAGTTAAATAGCCTGCAATTGCCACACCCAAACACACCCCACGCCCAGTGATAGGCTATTTACATAACATTACTGCTAGATTGGTTACTTTCAGAATCCTGGCAGGCTATTGTTCTTCTGCTCCAAGCTCAGCCAGTCTCTGGGGTGAGTCAATCAGGAATGATTCAATCCCAGTACGTAGCAGGAGGCCAATAGATTCACCTCATTCAATTAAAATGTACTTTTATTTACATCATTTATCTGTTTGTTTGCTTACTTCGTTTTTGTACCACCTTTCACCCCAAGGGGGACCCAACACAGCTGACATCCTTTCTCCTCTCTTCCATTTTATCCTCAAAGCCCTGTGAGGTAGGCTAGACGAAGAGGGTGTGATTGGCCAGAGGCCATCCAGCAAGCTTCCACAGCAGAGCAGGGATTGAAACCTGGATCTCTCAGATTCTAGCCTGGCGCTCTAACCACCACACCACAGTGGCTCTTGGTATGCATTTTGCTGAATGCTGAGCTTGTTTGTCTAATTCCAGCACTAATTAATGAATCAGCTTGTTTACCAACCAATTACCAGGCCCTAATCTAGGCTCCCATCCCTGGATAGCCCAGGCTAGCCCAACCATGTCATATCTCAGAAGCCAAGCAGGGTCGGCCCTGGCCAGTATTTGGAAGGGAGACCTCCAAGGAATACTGGGGTCGTGACATGGAGGCAGGGAACAGCAGATTACCTCTGAATGTCTCTTGCCTTGAAAACCCCACCAGGGGTCGCCATAAATCAGATGTGACTTCCCAATCTAGGCTAGCATTGCAACAAGAATACGTTTTCAGTACTAGTACAGAAGGAGATTTAAATACCTCATTAAAGTGACACTTATTGTAGTCAAAAAGTGATCAGGAAAGGCATTCCGGAATCCCCTGGGTCTAGGAAAGGAATTAGGATTGGGACAGACAGGGATCAAGGGAAGGGGAACTGGGGTAGACCTCTGGGCATTTTACAGAGAAGAAGAAGAAGAAGAAGAAGAAGAAGAAGAAGAAGAAGAAGAAGAAGAAGAAGAAGAAGAAGAAGAAGAAGAAGAAGAAGAAGAAGAGGAGGAGGAGGAGGAGGAGGAGGAGGAGGAGGAGGAGGAGGAGGAGGAGGAGGAGGAGGAGGAGGAGGAGGAGGAGGAGGAGGAGATTGGATTTATACAGCGCCCTTCACTACCCAAAGGAGTCTCAGAGCAACTTACAAACTCCTTTCCCTTCCCCTCTCCATAACAGACACCCTGCGAGGTAGGTGGGGCTGAGCGAGCTCTGACAGAAACTGCTCTTTTTCAAGAAGACCTCTGACAGAACTATGGCTTGCCCAAGGTCATCCAGCCAGGTGCAAGTGGAGGAGTGGGGAATCAAACCCGGTTCCCCCGGATTAGAGTCCACGCAGTTAACCACTACACCAATCCTAAACTTCCTTCTGAAATCTACCCAAGAGAGCCTGCTCTCAGGAAAGTGTTCCTAGGATTGCACTGCTAAGAAGGAGGCACAGGGTGCTGGGGGTATCGAATGCTTTGGAAGCAGGGCCGCCAACCTCCAGGTGGTGGCTGGAGATCCGTCAGGTTCAACAGCAAGCAAGTCGAGGCACACTTCACTCAAAAAGTTATGCTTTATTGGAATACCAGTCTGCTGCCCATTAATGCAGAGCCATTGTCAGGAATAACGGGTAGGGCGTAGGGAGCTGTGTATATACTCTGATGCTTCAACTAGCTAAGCAAATGGAATTTGAGCGCGCGCACGGGAAATCTCCCGGCGGGACATTACATAATGAACGGGAGACCACCCCCCTCCATAAGAGGGCCAATACATTCCCACCAGCTGAGGAACCCAAGCCCTCCCCTCTGTTCAAGGTCATACAGATCGTGGCTGCTAGCAGAGGAATGTCTCCCACGGTTCCTTAAGCAAAGCAAAGCTACACGCCTGCGAGCAAGCTGTCAGGTTCAATAACAAGTGGATCCAGTCATTCTTTTACAAAGAAAGGTTTTATTGGATTATCTTGCTAAAACCCACAGTAGGAGGTCATTGTCAGGAATGGGGGGCGAAGCAATGCAAGCTAACTTATAGTGTGATGCAAAAAAGCGCCTAGCAAATGAAATACGAGCACGTGCGCAGGAAACTCCCGGCGGAAGATATACTTCATGAACGGGAGACTACTCCCCCCTCCCTTTGCCTTCCCAGGACTGGAAAATTCTCAGTAACACAAGAATAGCCCAAAGCCTACATTCAAAGCCACCGTGATAAGGAAAAGCGGCAGGGAAGAAGCTCCCACGTTTCTGCCTGCATAGCTACGCAAGCGCAAAGCAGGGTAGGGAACACATAACAATGGATTCAGTGAGAAACATCAAAAAAGCATTTCTGACATTCTGCCCTTCCCAAAATACCACCCACCCACCGCTAAGGAAGGAGAGAATGAAGGGCCCCCAGGTTTATTTGGGTAGCGGGTGTGAAACTCCTTCAGGTGATCAGGTGCATTGATATCAGACACTTTCACCCACTCCCTGTGTTGAGGCCCAAAGTGTACCCATTCAATAAGGTACAGCAGCTGTCCACGGAGGATCTTAGAGTCCAAAATGTCAGCAATTTCATAGTGCTCCTCATCATCAACCATCAGTGGTGGTGGGGGGTGCCGGAAGCTCAGGATGCCACTTAGTCGGGGGTAATGCTGGTTTGAGGAGGCTGTAATGGAAAATTGGATGTATTGCTTTAAGAGATTTAGGTAAATCCAGTTGTACAGTCACTTGATTTATACAGCGCACTACTTTGAATGGACCAATATATTTCCAAGCAAGTTTCCGGGATTGTTGTGCCAGCCTCAAGTTTTTGGTGGAAAGGTAGACAGAGTCCCCGGTTGCAGATTCCAGCCACCCGCCCTCTTTTTGTCTGCCTGTTTTTTGTATTGTGCCTTGGCCTCGTTTAAAGTCTCAATGATTAGGGGCCAGGACTCCTGGAAAGTTTTACACCATGCTGTGGCTTTTCCACCAGCCTCGCCGGGCTTCAAAAACAGAAGAGGGGGGCTGTCATAACCCATGGCAGCTTTGAAGGGAGACATATTCGTTGAGGCATGCCATGAGTTGTTATACGCAAATTCTGCTAGTGGTAATAAATCTACCCAATTGTCTTGTTGATAGTTAGTGAAACATCTTAAGTATTGCTCTAGGGTTTGGTTTACTCTTTCTGTTTGCCCATCGGTTTCTGGGTGATAGGCACTACTGAGAGCGCGTTCAATACCCATAAGAGTCATCAACTCCGTCCACAGTTTTGAAACAAATTGAACCCCCCTGTCGGAGATTATTTTGAGCGGTAACGTATGTAGCCTGGCAATGTGCTGAAGGAAGGCTTTGGCCAGGACTTTGGCCGTCGGCAGGCTAGCAAATGGTATAAAGTGAGCCTGTTTAGAAAATAAGTCCACTACCACCCAAATTACTGTCATATGTTTGCTGGGGGGAAGATCAGTGATAAAGTCCATGGAGATCACTTCCCAGGGTCGGCTTGGGGTGGGCAAAGGCTGTAAAAGACCTGGAGGTTTTCCTGGTCTAGTCTTGCAACGATTGCATGTTGGGCAGGATTGTATATAGAGGGATAAATCCCATTTCATTCGGGGCCACCAGAAGCTGCGTTGCAGTAGGTGTAGCGACTTTACATACCCGAAGTGCCCAGCGGATTTTGAGTCATGGGCTGATTGCAACACCTGAGCTCGGGTAGCTTCTGGAACAAAGATTTTATTGCCCTTATACCAGCAGCCATTTGCGTTACATTCTACATCTTCCCGAGCTTTTAATTCAATTGCTTCTTGTTTAGTAATGTCAGTGGCAAATTGCTTTTCCCAGGTCGTGCCATGGCTTGGGGTTAATGATTGTGCTTGCCGGGTTTTCCAGGTTACTACTGCCCCAACTAGTTGTTCTGGGGTGAACATAGACTCTCTTATTTCTGTCCTCTTACAAAGGTGTTGGGGAAGGCGGGAGAGAGCATCTGCCAGATGATTAGATTTACCTGGAAAATGGTGGAGGGTGAATTGAAATTTGGAGAAAAACTCAGCCCATCGGAATTGTTTTGCATTTAGATTCCGAGGCTTCCGCAGCACCTCAAGATTCTTGTGATCAGTCCAGATTTCAAAAGGTACCCGGGACCCCTCCAACCAGTGCCTCCAAGTGATTAATGCTAAACGTATAGAGGCTGCTTCTTTATCCCAAATGGGCCAAAATCTCTCCGTATCATTAAACTTTTTGGACACATAGGCAAGGGGTTGTAGTTGCCCCTAAGCATTCTCTTGCAAAATCACCCCCCCCCCCCATAGCATTATCCGATGCGTCTACCTGGACCACGAATTTTTTTGTCTCATCGGGGTGTGCTAACACAGGTTCAGACGTGAATAACTGTTTTAGTTATTCAAATGCTCCCTGACACTGGGGAGTCCAGTTCAAAGGGGCCCCGGGCATTGAAGCCTTAGCCCCTCTCCCTTTAGTCTTCAGGAGGTCTGTGAGGGGGAGGGCCACCTGGGCAAAATGAGGCAGGAATTGACAGTAAAAATTGGCGAAACCGAGAAAACTTTGGAGCTGCCGCCTGGTTTTGGGGGACTCCCAATCCAACACATCTTGGACCTTTTTTGGGTCCATTTCTAATCCAGCGGAGGATATGCGGTACCCTAGAAAGTCAATGCACTCCTGGTGGAATTCACATTTTGACAACTTAACAAACAGTTTGTGTTCTAATAACGTTTCCAATACTTCCCGCATAAGCGTGGTGTGAGATTCTTGATCTGGGGTGTAGACCAAGATATCATCCAAGTAAACAACCACCCCCTTGAATAAGTAGGGGTGTAACACCTCATTAATTAAGTTCATAAAGACCCCGGGTGCCCCCTGTAATCCGAAGGGCATAACCCGATATTCAAATTGCCCCAGCGGGGTATTAAATGCAGTCTTATGTTCATCACCTTGTCTAATACGGACCCGAAAATAAGCATCACGTAAATCCAGTTTAGAAAACACTTTCCCCTTTGCCACCTCTGCCAACAAGTCCTTGATGAGGGGCATGGGGTAGGCATTGGTTGCAGATACCGCATTAAGACCCCTATAGTCCGTGCACAGTCTGAGCCCCCCGTCCTTTTTTTTACAGAACAACACGGGTGCTGCGAAAGGGGACGATGCTGGCCTAATAAATCCACGGGCCATATTCTTATCGATAAATCGGCGTAGTTCTTCCTTTTCTATGGGACTCATGGCATAAATCTTTCCTTTTGGCAATTTGTGGCCAGAAAGGATTTCAATCGCACAGTCTGAGTTACGGTGGGGAGGTAGTTCGTCCGCTTCCTCCTCCTCAAACACCCTGGTTAAGTACCGGTATTCTTTGGGGATGCGGTTAAGGTCCTCTGTGGCTAGACAAGCCCGTGGAGGTTCATTGCATGGGGGTTTTCCCCACCCTGGGTCCCATTTATGCTCTGCACATTTCGGGGAGATAAATCGTACGATCCCCTCTTCCCAAAGTATACAAGGATCGTGACCATGTAACCATGGGCTACCCAACACTAATGGGAACTGGGCTTGAGGGGCTATTACAAACGAGCGTAGCTCCCAGTGCTCACCAATGCCTACTCTCAAAGGAATAGTCTCAAATCGACATGGTTCTTTCATCGGTGACCCATCCATTTGAGTAAAAGTTATCGGGTCTTTTAGATTGACAACGGTCGCCTCCAGTCCCATAACCATAGATGGGTTTATCAGATCCCTCCCGCACCCCGAGTCAATGAGGGCTCGAACCCTGATATGGGTCATCATCACTGGATTCATCACAAGTACAGTCACAAAGAAGAGAGAGGGGTAATTGCTCACCAGTTTAGGCGCCTCAGGGACAGGGTCCTGTTGTGTAGCGCCATTCACAAACAGGACCAATTCGTTTCCCTGCATCTCACTCTCCTCCTCCAGCATCATGGTATCCGCTTGGTCGGGGCTGGCAAAAAGGGCCCGTGTGTTGCGTGGTTTCGCTGTTCCCTTTCTTGGAGTAGGGGTTGGCCATCGTCTGGGCTCCTCTTGTGGTAGGGCTCTGTTGGGATCCCCTCTGGGACAGGATGCGGCGAGGTGCCCCCTCTCTCCACACCGCAGGCAAAGGCCCTGTCGCATGCGCTGATCTCTCACCCCGCTCGGGGTGGAGGTTGGTCTGGGTCTGGTCTGGTCTGCTGAGAGACTCGGACGGTTGTTACCCAGAGATAGGTCCAGTTTCATGACACGCAAGCGGCTTTCAGCTTTTTCGGCCTCCTCCATCCAGCCTTGGAGAGTGCGGGGCTGCTGAGAGCTGAGGACATTGTTGCGGACATCTACTGCTAGTCCCATTCGATATTGTTGGGCCAGCACAGCATCAGTCCAGTCTCGAATTTTCACTGCATGCCTTTGAAATTCCCTTGAATACTCCCGCACGGTGAGTTTGCCTTGTCTGAAAGTGCGAAGGAAGGCTTCTGCCTTCTGGGCCGCCCCCGGATCCTCGAAACGGTTCCTCAAAGCCCACATGAAGTCATCGACATTCCCCAGCTCCGCTGCCTCCAGATCATGAAGGGCTACGTACCAGCTGGTAGCACTCCCCCGGAACCTTGAAGCGATAAACTCCACCTGTTGTTCCTCATCCGGGAACACATAGCCCCATCTCTGCACAAATTTCCCTACTTGCAATATGAAAAAGGACACAGTTTCGGGATCCCCGTCAAAAGTGATCTCCAACATGTCCTTGGGGCGAATTACTGGAGGAACAGGGGCCATGATCGGTGCAGGAGCTGGCTGCGGGAGGGGTGCTGGAGCAGGGGGTTGAGGCGGAGGCAAAGCTGGTGGCTGGATAGGTCCTGGTTGCCCTGGCCCGGGTCCCGGTACTGGGCCGGCCGGTGGAGGTTGGGCCGGTGCCGGCTGGCCCGGCCCTGGGGCCGGTGGAGCAGGAGGTGGCTGTCCCGGTGCCACCGGTGGTGCAAGCGCTGGCGCTGGTCTTGGTTGCGTCAGCGGATGGGCTCGAATTGCTTGATCCATCATCTGTGGTAGGGATTGCATTAGTTTGCCCATGTCCCGTACCAAACGTCGGGTATCCTCTTGAATAGAGTCCATGCGAGCCTCTGGATCGGAACTGGATCCTGTTCTGGGAGATACTCGAGACATCCGTCCCTGGGGAAGTCCGAAGCTCCCTCTAGGATCCAACAGGCTGTCCCGGCTCTGGCTCCCCGGCATGGACCAGGTCATCTGGGTAGTGTCCAACAGGTTCTTAGTCCAATCGCGCGACCTGCGGTAGGTCACCCCTTTGTCCCACGGTGTTGGGGCCCCTGGCACGTAGGATCGTGGGATGGCTCCCCCCTGGCTCTGCGTTGGCCCGGCCGGGCTATAGATTGGGAGAGTGTACGAGGCTCCCACTGTGCTGATCAATGGAGGGGTGACCAATCCTGCCGCGGATTACGGTGTCGGCGCTGCCGATACCGGAGTTGTAGTCACTGGAACAACGGTAGTAGTCGGAGTGGTGGTCGCTGGAGTTGCCACGGTGGTGACCGGGGCCGTGGCTCCCGAAGTGGTAGTCACTGGGACTGCTCCTGAGGTTCCCCCCCAGCTCCGCTCATCGTGGTAGACGGCAGAAACTGAAGGTGGGGAAATGATGATGATTCCTGACAATTTCTGTCAGGTTCAATAACAAGTGGATCCAGTCATTCTTTTACAAAGAAAGGTTTTATTGGATTATCTTGCTAAAACCCACAGTAGGAGGTCATTGTCAGGAATGGGGGGCGAAGCAATGCAAGCTAACTTATAGTGTGATGCAAAAAAGTGCCTAGCAAATGAAATACGAGCGCGAGCGCGGGAAACTCCCGGCGGGAGATATACTTCATGAACGGGAGACTACTCCCCCCTCCCTTTGCCTTCCCAGGACTGGAAAATTCTCAGTAACACAAGAATAGCCCAAAGCCTACATTCAAGGCCACCGTGATAAGGAAAAGCGGCAGGGAAGAAGCTCCCACGTTTCTGCCTGCATAGCTACGCAAGCGCAAAGCAGGGTAGGGAACACATAACAATGGATTCAGTGAGAAACATCAAAAAAGCATTTCTGACAAAGCAAGGAATGAGGTTATACAGAAAACATGGCAGTTATCTGATGAGATCTCCTGGGATTACAGCTGATCTCCAGGTGACAGAGATCAGTTCACCTAGAGGAAATGGCTGCTTCGGAAGGCAGGCTGCATGGCATTGCACCCCACTGAAGTCCCGCCCCTTCCCAGACTTTGCCCTCCTCAGGCTCCAGCCCCCCCCAAGTCTCCAGGTATCTTCTGGTGCTGGCCACCCTATTTGGAAGAGGACCTGTCAAGCAGCTGTGGATGAAGGACTATGGAGAAGGGGGGGAATTATGAGTGGGGGCCATTAGGGGAGGCCATAAAAGGAGAAGGTGAGGAGGGAGGAGACGGGCATTTGGGGGACAGACAAGCTGGCCACAGGTGCAGCCAGCTGGGGTGAGGAGACCTTTGCCAAAGGCCCCTCTTCTGGCCACCTCCCCATACATCTCCTCACCTTGTGTGAGCGTAAAATTTGTCCTTTGCTCTTGATTGCCTCGGGAGGGAAGGCGGCCGGGTATATCCCGATCTCATCAGATCTCGGAAGCTCAGCAGGGTTGGTACTTGGAAGGGAGACCGTTATGTGTATTCTAAATTATGCAGAGTGAATAACACAGCACACCGCCTGTATTAGCTTTAAAAGGAAAACTTTTACTAATGAGGAAAGGGTTTACTGGGAGATTGAAGAAAACAAGCATGGGATAAATACCCTGTCTGACTAGCTGCTCTAATCTACATCTTTACGGTCACTAAACCTCCAGTGAGAACGAACTAGAGGAGAACAAAGAGCAATAAAACTGAAGCCCCATTCTTACTCTCTAGTATAGGGGTGTCAAACACACACCCGGGGGCCAGATCAGGCCCCCAGAGGGCTTCTATCAGGCCTGCTGTGGAACTGGCCGTCTTCGGCTTCTTCTTCCAGTTCTTCTGCTGCTGCATCATCGTAGATTTGCAGCTTAAAAGTACTCAAGATTGCAACAGCACAGACGTTTTGATGCAATCATTCAGAGCAAGAGGTGTCA
The DNA here is from genome assembly GCA_029375565.1 of Gekko gecko. Lineage (NCBI taxonomy): Eukaryota > Metazoa > Chordata > Lepidosauria > Squamata > Gekkonidae > Gekko > Gekko gecko. The sequence continues at coordinate 46,475,507 of JAPDNY010000014.1, forward strand.
GTTATCAGACACTGTTAAACAAAATATTGCAAGAGCGCTCATGTTTTAAGCATGCTTTTATTTTAAGTAAAAAAAAAACACCTTTGTGTTTGTGTCCTTTATAAAGTTTATATCTCCGCTACCTGGCATTGCATTTTATGACACACATGGGGCCCGGCCCAACAAGGTCTCATTTATGGCAGATCCGGGCCTCATAACAAATGAGTTCGACACCCCTGCTCTAGTCTGTCACCAATGTATCGATTACCCAAATGGGGAATCCCAGCGCTAACTAATTATGCATTTTGTCACCTTGCTCTGGCAGCAAGTACATGCAAACTCTACCATGGGGTCCCTAATTTAACTAGCTAGGAGATTAATTCCAGGTGATCAGCCCTGTTGGTCAAAAGCAGTAGAACAAATTTAGAGTCTTAAAGGTGCCACTGGACTCGAAATTAGCCAGGACATCAGCACGCACAAACAAACATGTTGGTTCTTTCATGACTACAGAGAGAGAACTTGCCAATCCCAACAGAGACCACCAAGGAAGCCTGCAGAGGAAGGCAACGGCCAACCTCCCCTGCTTCTCACTTGCCTCGAAAGCCCCTTGTTGGAGTCACCGGCCGCAAGTCGGCTGCGACTTGATGGCACTCTATGCCCATCCACTGCCTCTCCATGCATGGAAAGAAAGCTGGAAGCGCCTTCTGCATGTGCATCACAGTCCCAATTTAAATTGGGAACCATGCATGTGGGAACTCAGCAGAAACTATAAATCTTATATGTTACCCAGGGTGGGGATGCCAAACCCGACCTGCACCCCAACTAGCCAAAACAGCCCTTCTCCACCTTCAGCCTCTGGGACTTGGCCAGGAAGGATGCAGAATGTTCTGACCCCTTGAATGGTGCCACTGCCGCCTTCCTAGGTGAACGAGTCTTCCTTTGCCATCCCCACGTACAGCAATCAATGTAGCAACAGGCCATGTAGAAGGGGATGAATTTATCCAGGAAGGGTGCAAGGAGACCTCTGGGCGCCTTTCTGCTTCATGATGTAATCACATGTGTTTATTAGATTCATGGAGGATAATTCTATCAGTGGCTACTAGCCATGGTGACTGAGGGGAACCTACACATTAAGCCTCTGAAACCCATGGAGGTAACATCAGGGGAAGGCCTTGACCTCTGTGCCCTGTGGTTGGCCCACCAGAGGAACTGGTTGGCCACTGCATGAGACAGGATGCTGGACTAGATGAACTATTGGTCTGATCCAGCAAGGCTGTTCCTATGTTCTTACGATGGCCTCGGCCTCCGTGTTCTGTTGTTGACCCTCCAGAGGAACTGGTTGGCCACCGTGTGAGATGGGATGCTGGACTAGATGTGCCACTGGTCTGATCCAGCAGGGCTCTTCTGATGTTCTTCTTAAATTCATGTGAAAAGGAGTCTTGGGTACCAGCACTGATGTCAGCATACCCACAGGTGGGGCATTGGCCATGTCCTAGGGCTTCTGGCATGGCCCACTGCTGCCAACACCCCAACATGCCCTCTCCTTGCTTGCTCACTTGTGCATGCTCTGCCACCCATGCTGTACGCTGCCCGGTGCCATTAGGGAAAGGGCTGCAGGCAGTGCAGGTGGCTGTGAGCATGGGCAGCGAGAGGGCTTGTGAGTGGACCGAGAACACAGGAACATAGAGACATGGGTGTGTGGGCAGGAAGGGGTTCCCTAGAACCTCTTTACCCAGCCCCCTCCCCCAGATCTGGAACCGGCCTTGTTGGTGGCAAAGAAACTTCAGCCCTTTGAGGACCACTTTAGGGGAGCCTAAAGCCCTTTGGGGACCCCCCCCCAGTCCCGACATGGTTCTGAAAAACCTTCCCCCCCCCCCAAATCCCTTGAGCCACATGCTGGGGCCCTCTGGGCTATTTCTAAGCAGAAGTAGCTCTTGCTGCTCTGCTGGTATGGTGATATAAAGCCCCAACCTGGGAATTTCCCACATTTTCATTTTAGTCCTGGTTAAGTTCCTGTTTCCTCTGGGGGTTTCCCCCTCTTCTGCATGTGTTTTGCTCCTTCTAATGGTTGATTGACATCAAGCCCTGTTGTTTGAATTGACCACTAGAGGGAGCAGAACATGTGCAGAATCTGGGGACACACAGGAAGAAACAGGAATTCAACAAGGAGAAGAAGAAGAGGAGGTCGGAGTTATATGCCGCCCTTCACTACCTGAAGGAGTCTCAGAGCGGCTTACGATCCCTTTCCCTCCCCCTCCCCACGACAGGCAACCTGTGTGAGGTAGGTGGGGGCTGAGAGAGCTCTCCTGAGAACTGCCCTTGAGAGAACAGCTCTAAAAGAACTTGTAATTGACCCAAGGTCACACCAGCAGCTACATGTGGAGGAGTGGGGAATCAAACCTGGCTCTCCCAGATTAGTGTCCGTGCTCTTAACCACTACATCAAAGCGGTGTAGAATGAGAATGTGGGAAAGCCCCTGGATAGCCAAGGCAAGCCTGATGGTGTCAGATCTCAGAAGCGGGTGTCAGCCCTCGTTAGTTTTTTGTTGGGAGACCACGAAAGAATACCAGGGTTGTGATGCAGAGCTAGGCAATGGGAAACCTTTGAATGTTTCTCGCCTTGAGAACCCTACAGGGTCGCCACAAGTCAGCTGTGACTTGACGGCCCTTTTCGCCACGGCCACCACCTAAACATTAGAACGTGAAACGCAAGCGAGGGAATATTCCAGTTCTGAGCAGATGAACTCGTTCGTCGCCATTCAAACACAAAATCGAAACGCCTTTTTGAAAGCCGCTCCAACTAAAACCCTGCGTTCTGTGCTTGAAATCAGTTTTGCAACAAAACATTTTCAGCTCCAGGCAACCATTTTCTAGGCATGCGAACGTTTGGACTCCAGACGACAGAAGTTGGTCATAAATAACTTTATATGGAGTCCCATAAAATCTGACTGAGACGTTGGAGGGGCAGACAGTCAATTGAACATGATCAAGTGGGTAAGTTTTCGGCGATTCTCACATTCAGATGGTCTTTGAGAGGCTGCCAAGGGAACCTTTCAAAGGCAGCACCCACATGCCAATGCGTGGAGGGCATTGCCTCGGTCTTCAAAGGGAGTCTCACCTCCTGCTAGCTTTTCCGTTGAAGTTCGGGCTCCAGTAGCAGCTGCGGCTGGGCAGGGGGCTGGGGAGGGGGAGAAAACCCCCAGCAGAGTAAAGAATGGAAACATAAATCAAGATAGAATAGGGGTGTTCCCCCACCCCGATCTATGCAGTGCCAAATCTAACCTTGTCATAAGTCGTTTGGAAAGGCTTAAAAACGTTTTTTGGAAAATATAACCGTTACTTAAAAGAAAAGCAAATATTCGCAATAGAACAGCGTAGCTGTCCAAAAAATAATCAACATAATAAAGACAAGAGGCTCAAAGATTTCCAACGGGGAATAGAGCTGTAGATCACCATTTTAAAAACAACCACAGCCAGTTTTCTCACAATTTTCTGTTTATCGTCTCTCAAATGCATATAATGTGTTGATTTTATCACTGGAATTGTGTCCAAGACTTTACGTAAGCAACCCAGAGACCTCCTTCTGATCACAAGACCACCTGCTCCACCGTCATGCCGGCTGCGTCCTGAGTGCAACTCTCACTGTGTGGGGTCCAGTCTCAAGGCCACACCAACAGAGAATGATCGGGGGGCACCTGATGGCAGATCCCTGCTGAACTTGACCAGCATCTGGACCGGACACCTCCCCTGGCAGTGGAAACCGGGTTTGCATGGCCCCTGAAGCAGCTCCACTCTCAATACCCTGTCCCGCACACACACAGACACCAAATGCCTGGCTGCCCAAGTTTCTTTGCCCATCTGCTCCGATGGCACAGTGCCCAGTCAGAGGCCGGTTAGAGCTTTGTTCTTGGGAATCGAGAAGAGGCAGTAATGGATTGAGACGGTGCATGCAGAACAATACAAGTGCCATCTCTTCAGCGGGGCATTTCTTTACCGAGATGATTAGTGAGGCATCCTGCAGGGTTTCCGGCAAGCTTGTTTGGAAAGAGGAGACAGGCCAAATTGTGCCAGTCTGCCAAGCTCGGTCGCCTTGCATTTGTTTTGAGGCTGCCACCCTGGTCAGACGCAACAAATAATGAGATGCAGTCCAATCCATTGCACAATGGACCTTTGAATCAGAACGTTACCCTGAGCTGTGATTCTCAATATACTGTCGGCACAGAATAAGGTTGTAGGGTTCAGACCTCATCCTAAGCAGGGTTTTCATGTCTCTTTTCCCTGCCCGTATGTAATGCTTCCATCTTTAACAAGCAAAAGACAAATGGGGATCACGGTTAGATGATATAAGAAACTGCGAGAACGCCGTGATGCAAGCTAACTAACAATATATCGCATACGTTATGAGAAAACAGTTTAATCCGACACGTAGTGAATTAATAATAGGGATTCCATAGAATTTATAAACATATAAGGTAGAAGATATCAGAACATATTCTACAAGGCATGAACAATTCAAAAAGCAATTGGTGTTACCAGTTTAAGTAAAGGTAAAGGTTCCCTTGCTCAAAAGCCAGTCGAATCCGACTCTAGGGTTGCGGTGCTCATCTCCGTTTCAAAGCCGAAGAGCCAGTGCTGTCCGAAGACGTTTCCATGGTCATGTGGCCGGCATGACTAAACACCAAGGTACACGGAGCACTGTTACCTTCCCACTGGAGTGGTACCTATTTATCTACTTGCAATTTCTTGCTTTCGAACTGCTAGGTTGGCAGGAGCTGGAACTAGAGAAGGGAGCTCACTCCGTCATGCGGCACCCGGGTCTCAAACTGCTGAACTACTGACCTTCCACAGCCTGCAGTTCAGCATCTTAACCACTTAAACCCAGACCACCTAATGATGAGTACATAATACACAATGTACAAGCTGAAGTCCTCCTGTACATGCACCATCTCCAGGTAGTTCTCCCATGGTGCTTGTAACAAGGACTTCAAGCAGAAGTCTATCATCAGCTGAGCAAATCCCAACAGACAATCGATAAAGACCGTTTAGAGAAGACCCTTTCCCAAGAGCTGACAACCTTCTATTAGTTTGGTCAGATTCCACTTACCAGAAGAGCATATTAGATAACAGAACACCATGGCCTCCTATCACTCCCAAATGCTTCATAATTTGAGCTGCTTCATAATTCAAGCTGGGCATAGAAGGTTGTCAACTCTTGAAAAAGGGTCTTCTCAGTGCAATCCAGATCCAAAGGTGCAGCCATCAGAACATGACCCAAACTTCATCAGTGAGCAGCTAGGTTCTGAAATGTTGGCCCAATGTCAGCACAGATTGTGGTTGTGGACCAAAAGGGCCAATAGCAATCCCCCCTCCCTTGCACCGGCAGCCAGGTAAATTCAGGTGTATAAGCGGGGTATCAGAAGCCCACCATTTTTGTATATGGTTCCCCTTCTTTCACCATGAGCACAAAACCTCTGGATCCTTTCTCTTCAAGACAGGTAGTCTGAGTTCAGACTGGCAATTTGCCCCAGTAGGGATCCGTTTCAGCAACGCTTCAAACCCGCAGTAAACAGGGCATTCACACAGACACATCTGCCTGGCGTCCCCCACCCATAGCCAACCCACGCTGTTCTGCTTCACTGCCACATTAAAAAGATACCTGAAGAAACCGGTAGCAAATCCCTAAAGTGCACATGCGTCACGCATTTCTCCACTTCTGGGAAGTCTGAACGCGCAGCCAAAAAGCCAGGAGAAACCTGCGTTGGGCAGAAGGCAGCAGCAGTATGCTTGGCCGTACTCTGCTCTACTGCCCAATGCGGTGCCGGCACTGCGGGGTCCTCCCCCAATCAGCAAAATTCGCTTATGCACGTGAGTGCTCATGCACACATACACCCATACACCCACAGCCGAATTAACGGGGAAATGCTGCGCCTCTGGGACAGCAGTCTGAATGCTCTGGCGCGTCTCCTCCCGGTATGCTCCCACAGCAGTCCAGGCTGTGAGAACAGGCTTTTTTGGCATGACTGGCTCCCGCAGCAAATTGCCAGTCTGTCCTCAGCCGTAGAGTGTGACTTCTCTCCTATTTTGCTTCCAGTCCCAAGATTATTCCTTCATACCCTGCTCACATGTCTACCTCCTCTTAGCTCTCCATTCTCCATCCAGAACTGGCTTGCCTTTCTGTCTGCCAGCCCTTCTCCTTTGCATCCTGGTTACAAACTCCTTTCCTTCTGCCCTAAGTCCCATTCCTCTTTATCCTACCACAGCTTTAGTCATCCCCTCATCAGTTTTATTTCTCTGGTTTGCTCTGGACTAGCAAAGTGGGAGGAAAATAGTCTAGAGTATTTAACTGGGAAACACAACTACACATTAGGTTTGCAGGAAGTAACTGATTTTCATTAGCTTTCATGAATATAGTAGTTATTGGGTTTTTGAAGCTCAAATTACACTGGGTGTGCTCTGTTTATTTACCTTACTAACTCTGCAACTTTTAAAAGCAAAAAACCCAATAGGTTATGGGCCCAGCACACTTTCCTAGAAAACAAAAGGGAGGGTAGTTACATTTGGAAGGAATTAAAGAAAACAGTCTTAGGTTACGGTCACACATGCCAGAAAAAAGGGGGGGGGGTTATTTCCTCCAGAGGAATTTGACCCACAGTTGCACGATCACACCTCCCTTTGAAGCTGCCAAAGCAATCAGTCAGTGCGTGATCAGATGCAACTGTAGGTGAGTCGGGTTTTGGTTTTTTGTTGCCATTTTTTCCCCCATGCGCTTAACCGAGGGATCGATAAATCACACCTCCGCACCAAGGGCTCCCTATCTAGTTTGTAATGATGTGCATACTGCAAAGGGGGAAAAACCAATGGCACAGAGTCAGGATGGCCTGATCAGACCATTCCGATGCCATGAGAGCATGCTGGAGCGATCAGACACGGGAAAGTCTGTCCATGGCCCGTCGCAACCCGTTAACTACCGGATTTTCCCCTGTGTCTTTTAACTCCGCTTCTGTGGTGGAGCAGAACGGGTTGCCGATGGCTGCAGGGCGCATCCCAGATGTTGTCTGATTGCGCCTTTTAAATTTGCCCGGCATTCACACCTATGTCGGGTCTAATTGTGTGTATAATCGCAGCCTTAGCTATTCTGTAGTTTGCCCTTTTGTTTCTTTTTGATACCGATTCCTAATTTTCTAAACTGGATCTTGCTTAGGATAATAAAGTTACCTGCCAGTTAAAGGCTTGAACAAAATAAGTATAGTAGCATCTTAAAGAAAAAAAATTCCAGGGTACAAGGTTTCATGAGTCAAGCTCATTTTGCCGGACAGAAAAGTTTCAGAAGCTTCATCGGCTCTTATTGTTAAAATTCTCATTTATTTATTCATTTCATTTATATGCTGCCTTTCAGCCCAGTAGGGGCCCAAAGCAGGTTACATCATTCTATTTTCTCTCATTTTCTCCTCACAACAATCCTGTGAGGTAAGTTAGGCTGAGGGTTCATGACTGGCCCAAGGTCACCCAATGAACTTCCACGGCAGAGTGGCAATTTGAACCTGGGCTTCCCAAATCCTGGTCTGATGCTCTAAACCACTATACCACACTGGCTCTTAAAAAAATAAAATAAAACCTCTAATTAAAAGTCTGGGTAAAAATAAACGTGTTGGCTTGTCGCCTAAAAGACAGTCAAGTAGGCCTCAAGGGGAGAGGACATCGAAAGGTGAGGTGCCACCGCGGAAAAGAAAATGCAGACTTTATGCGTATGTGATGGGTGTGTGACAGAGCACAGAGCCACTAGAAAAAAATGTACTGGATGTTATATTAGAAATTTTAAGAATTACCTTACCTTTTAGAAGAGTTTTTAAATGGAATTATGTAACATTTTATTTATTTATTTATTTATTTATTTATTTATTGGATTTATATCCCGCCCTTCCACATGGGCTCAGGGCGGCGAACAAGAGGCAAAAAGCCATACATTGCCAATAAAGCATGGAGGCAAATGACATATAAAATACTTAAAAACATAAATAATCAACTACCAATAAAACATTTAGAACAGCGGAGAACAGAGCATGTAGTCACAGTTAAGACCGGTCACTCAACAGTCTGGCAGCATGTTTGCCCCTGCTCCAATGATGTCCCACCAAAGCTATAATCTCATACCAGGGCCAGTGGTGATGGTACCGTGGTATCACCATGGTGGTGGTAGACTAGTGGTGGCAGCCCCTCCTCGAAAGCCTGGCGGAAGAGCTTCGTCTTGCAGGCCCTGCAGAACGGCATAAAATGATACCTATACTGATGCAAGAAATAATAGTTTACACGGGCAATGATAACCTTTGCAAACTTCTGGAAAACTAAAAGGGTCCCCAGTAAAATAGACTGGTTAAGAAAGGAATAGGGTATAATTAAAATGGTAACATTGACACGCACACACCCAAAATGTCATAGACAAATCTGATCCCGGGAACTGATGTTGTCTTACATAGAAAAGCTGTCACAAGCCTTGGTGTGATATACAGAAAAAGTAATCCCCTCCAGGACAGTCTGATGCCTGTGTCCTCGATCATCGTCTCCGTTGAGGAAGGGCCCCTTAGTCTGGTCTGGGGATGGACTGAGCTCCAGTTCATCAGCCCCCGTCCATCCCATTACCTTAAAATCTGCAAATACAACAAGGAAAACAGATGCAAACAACAATGCACACACAAGTGGGGGCCTGCACAGACCATGTAATTGTTTTGGGTTTCTCAAAAAAAAAAAAACCTTTAAAAAAGTTTCAGAAATGCCTGTTTACTGTCAGCGTGGGCCTGATAACACAGATTTAGACATCTGCAGATTGGACCACACTTGGCTGTTAGATATATAGATTATCTGCAATGGTTGCGCAGCTCTGAATATCAGGTGTTGGGGATAAACCAGGGAAGGGTGTTGTTCTTCCTGCGGATTTCCTGCCTATGGTTGAAAACAGCCTGTCAGACTGTTTGGCCTCTTGTTCTGACCCGTCAAGGTTTGTCATGTACTGTCAACCTTCGCCCAAGAGGATAACTCACCCTTCGCCTATAGGGAACGTTCCTGGAACCCTGTTTGTGGTTTCCATTTGGATCAGACTCTAATCCTAAAAACCAAAAAGGGTCGTGTAGCAGTCAGTCAGTCAGTCAAGTTTATTGTATGTGGCCAGCGGCCAATGCAAGTTAAAACGTGCTAAAATTTTAAAATACAACGTCCGTCTTAATATTCACTTTTACTCTCAAAAGTACTAATTACCTTACATTTTAAAGTGCAAACATCCATCTCCAGAGATTCACTGGCAAATTTAAAGAAATGCAAAATACACATCAGGGCATCAAATTTCATTTAACCGCTTTCATAAGAACCACCTTTGCTTTAACTTTCCTGACTAGAGTCCACAGCCGTCAGCAGAAATATTAATCTGTGTCAGATAAATTGCGCAGCTGATCAGTTATCCTGGTCAAAAATTTACTTCTGTGTTCTGAGTACAATCGGCAGACTATAATATAATGAAAAAGATGTAGCAGAGACCAGAGAGAAGTGGCTGGTGTCTATCCAGCAATGTGGCTGTGCACTCGTTTTCTTCCAGCCACACAGAGAACTTGATAGCATGGCATTGCACGCATCACAGTGATGTTAAAACAAGCTCATCTGGGGGGAGCTTTTGACACATATTCTGCCCATTGTGTTGGAGGCACTACCATCTATCTATCATCTGTCTGTCTATCTATCTATCTATCTATCTATCTATCTATCTATCTATCTATCTACCTACCTACCTACCTATCTATCTACCTATCTGTCTATCCAGGGGCCATTTCGTAGAAAAAGAGGTGCAGGAACTCATTAGCATAACTTATTAGCATAACTCATTTGCATATGCCACACCCCCTGACATCACCAGAAGTGAGTCAGAAGGCAACACCCACTGCTCAGGCTCCACCCCAAAAATCTCCAGATATTTCCTAACTCAGATTCAAACCTGGGTCTCCCAAATCCTTGTCTGGAACACTAACCACTACACAATACTTCATGGGGCAGCGGCTGTTGAGCAGTAGCAACTGCATGAGTTATGCATGTTGCATGGTGGCTGCTGTCAGGCCTGACATGCTCTCTCCCTCTTCATTTTACTGACAGAAACAAATGCTTGAAGGCTAGAAGCCTTGGCAGGAAGTCGGGGGCTGGGCCAGGCTTGTTACTTCTGGAACGCTGTTCCTGCGCGTTCCTGCTCGAAATGTATCTCTTCTATCTATCTATCTATCTATCTATCTATCTATCTATCTATCTATCTATCTATCTATCTATCTATCTATCTATCTATCTATCCATCCATCCATCCATCCATCCATCCATCCATCCATCTATCCATCTATCTGATTTATATACCGCCCTCCCTTCAGTGGGGCTCAGCCACTGAGGAAGGGAGGAGGGGTTGTGGAGCCAACAGACAGCATGGGAGGGGATTTGCAGCAGTCTTCCTTTGAGGCTCTTGCTCTTGCTTACCTGCTGGAGGTGTATTATCTTTGCATCCCCAGCTGGTGGAGTGGTGTAGAGGTTCCTTTTGGGTGGTGTCTCTCTGTCAGAGTTCTGAGAAACCAAGTTGATCATTCTCCAGACTCTTCTTCTTATGCTTTTCACCAGACCCAACATTTGTGCCACGTGTTCTTTCTCCAGAGTCCTGATCACCACTATTCCCACTTGTGTGTTTTAGGTGTGAATGCTGTGTGAGCCCACATATAGCCTCATGCTGCACACTCAGCATCTGAGATATGGGTGCCCTGGCAGGGGTGAACAGTAATTGACCACAAAGTGAGCCAGAATCCTAAGCTCTGTCGTAGCTGTATCGGCAGGGGAGAAGTCAGTAGGGGAAAGAGGAGGAGGAGGAGGAGATTGGCTTTATACCCCATTCTTCATTCAGAGTCTCAGAGTGGCTTATCATCTCCTTTCCCTTTCCCTTCCCACAACAGACATCCTGTGAAGTAGGTGGGGCCAAGAAAGCTCTGAGAGGACTGCTTTTGAGAGAACAGCTCTGAAAGAACTTGTAACTGACCCAAGGTCACACCAGCAGCTGCATGTGGAGGAGTGGGAAATCAAACCCAGTTCTCCCAGATTAGAGACTGTGCTCTTAACCACTGCACCAAACTGGCTCACCAAACTGGAAACATTTAGACTTCTGCCCCCTCTGATATATTGTGCCAGCACAATATTACCCTGGCATCAAGTGTGGGGCCCTGGGCTGAGAGGTTGCCAGGTTGGTCTTGCCTAAAGATTGTAGGATTTCATCATGCAGAAATTGATCCAGTCCCATCTAAATTCACACGCCCGCTTTCTGCTCTTTATTAAGGGAAATGGCTTTTCACACAACACAACACACCTGCAATTCCTTTACTAGTGACTGATACAGAAAGCTGAACTGAAACTGGGTTTTTTTTCCCTTTTAAGGAACACGATTGCCAATTTTTAATTCCTCTCTCGCTTTCCAGGCCAAATTTGCCCAAAGCCACGAGTTTCATTCATGCAAAACAAAAAACAATTTGAATGACACATTCTTTAGTATGTGACTCATTTCACTTTCCCCCACCAAGTAAACAAGGTCATGTGCAGACTTCACTCTTCTGATCAAGAAGGGAAAGGGTGACCCTTGGAGACAGACACTGTGGGTTTCTCACCAGATCAGAGCCGGCCAGCCCAGTTTGCAACTCTCACGTTGAACTCGGACCACCCACAAGTCCAAGCATCCTCCATGGGAAAGCCTCTTGGTTTTGTCCATGGCCTAAAAATATAAAAACAAGAGAGCTGTCAAGCCTGTGGTGGACCACCCCTCGTGTGCGATGAGCTATATATTCACTAGAGTTACCAGGTCTGTACCTTAATCTGATGGGGGGGGGGAGCTCTAGCCTGCTCCCCTGGATCTTCTGGCATGCGTGCAAAGTGCGGGTGCTGCAATGACATCAGCCGGAAGTGATGTCATCGCACTAGGCACATTGTGCAGGGGGGCGCTCTAGCCAAAAACGACATGCTAGAGCATCCCCCATGCAACGTGCCTGGTGTGATGCCCGGGCACAGCAGGCACGGTGGGGCTCTTTGGGGGCGAGGCTTCCCCTGCCGGCCAGCTGGCTGGTGGTGGATTGAGGGTCCTGAAATGGGGAGAAACCCGCCCCCATCGGGGGGAAGGCAACCCTAGTATTCACCTGGGGGGCTCCTTGCAGTGCAGGCCTGCTCAAAACAGACAGAAGGAAGGTAGGATTCCATACAGTAACCTATCTATAGAGCTCTCAAGGTACTTGGCATAATACAGGATCACGGTATGACCTTTGCAACACTTCTGTAAGGTAGGTCACTGCCCGTTGCAGGCAGAAGACTAGGGTTGCTAGCTCTGGGTTGAGAAATTCCTGGAGATTTGGGGGGTGGAGTCTCGGGAGGGTGGGGTGTGGGGAAGGGAGGGACTTCGGGGGGGGGGTACAGCAGCAGAGAGTCCACCCTCCAAAGCATCCACTTTCTCCAAGGGAACTGATCTCCATAGCCTGGAGATCAGTTGTCATCCCAGGAGATCTCCAGCCACCGCCTGGAGGCTGGCAACCCTATAGGAGGAGACTGCAGCTGGCACCCTGAAGACTAACCTGAAGACTCACCACGCTGATTCATCTCTAAGGGGCCACTGGGCTCATGCTTCATTTCGCTGGTTCAAGGCCTTCTGTCACCCCAAGCACAACATGAGTTGACCACATTCCTCCGCCAAGCAGTTCTGCAGCAGCAGCAGCGCATGGGTTCACGGGGAATTGCTGAGACATTTGCGAGCTCTCTTCCTGTTTGTCATGAAAGCATTTCCTGTTCGTTATGCATGCTAATTTCTAGGTAGAGATCCAACAGAACTGTCTACACATTTTTCCCGCTAGAGCAAGGTGATAGGATGCTTAATTAGCTAGTGTTGGGATTCTACGGTTGAATAATCAATCGTTTGGGGATGCGCCAAGGGAGAGAGCATAGGGTTCCAGTTGATCACTCTCTCTTCTTTCTCCTTAAAGTCTCTCTCTGAGGGCGATTCTGCATTGGCTTTTCCCTCCGTTGTTATGCCAAACCCACTTTGGAACAGAAATTCCCCTCTGCATTGCATGCCGCCTTCACTTCCTGTGATCATCCGGTTTTATGGTACCTTCTGCATAGATTTATGGCTGTTCGGGGGTGACTTTGCAGTCAGTACGGCATTGCCCCGGGGTACTCGAGAGTGGTTTTGGGCTGCACCTTCTCTGTTCCAATGTGGGTTTGGTAAAACAACGAGGGGAAAGCCAATGCAGAATCGGTCTGAGTCTCAAGTCAAGTTCTTAAGAGGAGCAACACGTAGCTCGGAGCTAGTAAGGAGCCAGTAAGCTTTTGTTCTCCAAGTACCCTTTACCTAATCTTTACTAAAGTTATCTTTTATAGACAAATACACTCGTGTCTGGCTGCTCTAACTGAAATCTGCTATTTTTGAATCTCAATATCAAACAGAAATAATCTTCCCTTTCCTGAGATATTCTTTTCTCTTCTTCTTCATTTCCCCCCTCCCTATTTACCCATCCACATCAAGCAGTGGAGGGAGGATTGGTGGGAGCCCTCCCTTTGGAAGCAGGAAAGTGACAGCCATCGGCCCTGTACAGAACACAAAACAAAAGGCCCAGCCTTGCCAACCTCCAGCATCCATTTTCTCCAAGCAAACTGATCTCTGATGAGCTGTAATGCTGGGGGATCCCCAGGGCACCCCTGGAGGCTGGCAGCCCAAGTCTGGTCCCTTCCAGGTGATGAACTGCTGCTCCGGCCTCTCTCCACCCCACACAGCACTGCCTCTGGACATGAGGCCGACTCGGTGCCTTTGGCTTTCTTTGCCCTGGCTTGCTCTGCTAGTGTCTTTCTTGCCATTGTCTGAAGAGGGAGACTGAAGCAGCCGTTCCTGTCGGGGCTTTTTCCAGTTGAAAGGAGAGCACCAAGGGATTGCTTTTAGCTTAGGAGAGCATTAACTGGTTGCAGGAGGGGCATTTCAGACTCTCCCTCGAAAGCAAGCTAAAGGAAGAATGGACCATGTTGGTCTAAAAGACTTGCTGCTTGTTGTTTTTGTTTACCCACCTGTTTTTTGACTCCTTGAAAAACCCCTCTCTCTCTCTCTCTCTCTCTCTCTCTCTCTCTCTCTCTCTCTCTCTCTCTCTCCCAGAAAGAAAAGCCTGCTGTTACTGAAACAAGAAGGGCCTGTCGAGCATTTGAGGCCCTCTCTTTGTTCAGTTTCTTGGACGTTAGGTGGGTTTAGTGGCCATATGCACTGAAGTTCGCAACAGACAGTCCCGAAACCATCTGTGCATTGTTTGGGGCGGGGAGAGAAGCGGGCGAGGGGGGAGGCGTCAAAGAAAGGCTGTTTGTGTCTGTCGTGGGAAACCCAGAGACCAGCCCCAGCCAGAATGCTCTATGAATTGAACTAATTGAAGATTAGACTCGAGAGCTCCACGTAGCTGAGGGAGCGGATAATCCTTCATCAGTCGCCCCGTCGAAGGCCAGTAATTGGAGCTTATGACCAGGCGGAGTTGCCCTCCAGTGCTGGAGAAACTGAGATGCTTTGGCTGTTTAATTATGAATTCTCGACAGAAATTAGCTTTCGGGGCTCGGTGCATGTGTCCGAGGGTAGGGTTCGAAAGAGAAAAGGAAGAAATTGAGGGACAGGCAAGAAGTGGGAAGGAAGTAATGCAATTTTGATAGTCTAGCCTCAACTCTTCCTAAAAAAAGAAAAGAAAAAAAAGCTAATGAAGGCCCCTTTTGTTGATCAAACCAACATTTTAGCATGCATAATGAGCCTTTCAGTTGTATGTAATTAACCCCTAAACTGATCTGCAGGATTTTTTTTAAAGGCATAGTCTTTAAGTACGGAGCACTTTTTCTCATGCCCAGTGGCGGTTTTATAAGCGCTGCAACTCTGCCAATACCCTAGGAATGCCATTTCTCTTCATGCGTTTAGACTCATGCTGCAGACACTGTTGTTCTTGTTGCATTGATATTCACACGGATGGAACAGAGCAAGCCATTCGTCTGGACCCCATTTATCTGTGTCCAAAACTTCCTCCGTTCCACAACAGAGTCCGTTTCTACTTCGTGCTGGCAAATTTAGCTGCAGTGACAGGACCACGAAGAAGCCTTGTATGGAATAGTCTTTCTTTTTCTTAAAAAGGGGAGAAGGACCAGGGGAGAACTAAGAATATGTTTAGTCCCAGAGCCCATATTTACAGGGTAGATATTTTTAGCTGGGATATTCCTGAGGCCCAGTAATTTGAGAGGTCTAATTCAAACGCAGAAACTTTTCAATTGGAACGAAAAAGATGACGCCAGGAGCAAGAGATGCCTTCTTCAAAGAAGATTCTTTCCAGCATCAACAATGCGCTGGAGTAGGATGTGCTGACTTGGGAAAGGAAAACAACATTGCAAGTACTAGCCCTGACCTGGATGGCCCAGGCCAGCCCGATCTCATCAGACCTCAGAAATTAAGCAAGGTCGACTCTGGCAAGTACTTGGATGGGAGACCTCCTTGGAATACCAGAGGCGGGAGGCGGGGGCAGGCTTTACTCAGCCACCTCTCTGAATATGCTCCAGCCCCCCAGCAGGGGTCAGTTACCAGAGGTCGCCATGACTTCCAGGTGCAAACACACACACACACACACACACAAAATACAAAAAAACCAGTAACATGGCAAGTAGTAGAAGTTATCCGTTATGTTTAAATTGGAAGGAGGCTTGGTATGTGATCTGGGTGTTGGCCAGTGCCCTCAAGTCACAGCTGACCTATGGCGACCCTGTGGGATTTGTGCGGCAAGAGACATTCAGTGGCGGTTTGCCATTGCCTGCCTCCATGTCATGACCCTGGACTTCCTTGGAGGTCTCCCGTCCAAGTATAAGCCAGGGCCAACCCTGCTTAGCTTCAAAGATCTGACTGTCCAAAAAACAAAACACTATCCTCAACAGCAATTAGGCTGCATTTTGTTATTGGAAATACTTTAGGAACGATGCACAGAGTTGCTACAATTGTTGGGACTGCTGAAGGCAGCCACTTACTGGGACTTGACAATCGAAGAACCATAACATTAGAAAACAAACCACAGATTATTAATATGAGCTTGTCCTTTTCAGATTCTTGTGCATGCCATTACAGTTTTGCCTGAACTAATCCAATCTGATGGGTTAGATCCAGTCGGCTTTTTCTCTCAATCTCTCCCAGTTCCCCTCATTATAACTTCCCATGTGTCTTTTGTCCCTGCAGGTTCCATGATCCCCAGCATGGCCTTTTTTGATGGGCAAAATGGGGGGGGGCCTTCCCTTCCCATTAGCAGAAAAGCTGGTTATACCTTACCCAATGGCTGTTCCAAGGTATTTTGTCTCCTCAAGCAAGGTACAATTTTGCCACCTCCCTCTCTTAGTTCCTGGACAGGAGAACCTGGGCTCATGGAACATTATCAATGGTTTCCTGGGATTTAAAGCAAGGCAGTATTATTGCCATACTGCAGACATGAGCGCTGATGGACAGAGGTTTACCCAGGACAAATTGGTGGGTTCACAAGGGGAGACAAGATTTGAATCAGGGTCTTCCCAGATCACACACAGCTGTTGCAATAGATCAGTTTTCTACACCAGCCAGATCCCAGAATTTTAGGCCATAGTTGAGGGCCAAATGTTGGGAAGGAGGAGATCCCACCTAATGGCATGGGAGGAAGCAGTGGCAGCCCCTCCGCAAAGCCATGGTCCTGATCTGAATCAGACCTCTGGGGTGCTTCTAAATTGAGTTCCCATGGGAGAACTCACAGCTGGCATCCTGCTGCAAGCCCCCATGGCTGTCACTTGGTAGATGTAGCGTATATTTTGCACCGAAGTGCATTTTCAAAAACACAAAGCTTGATTCAAATGGATTTTGAACCAAGGCCAGCCAGCAAACTTAACAAGACCACTTATCCAAAACATTTTTTTTTAGTATCGTTACAAAAGAGGGGGAACGAACCAGGATTTGTTGGCTCTGCCTTCTGTTGGCCGCACTGCCCTCCACCCTGCCAGCCCTTTGGGTGCCAGCCAGTGTTCCCTCTAAGCTGAGTTAGTGTGAGCTAGCTCACAGTTTTTTTAGCCTCTGGCTCACACATTTTTGTCTTCGCTCAGGAAGGATGGCTCCAGAGCAAACTAATTTATGCAGCAGCCAAACCGCTTACTCTCAGCTTTAATGCCAGTAGCTCACAAAGTAGAATTTTTGCTCACAATACTCCACAGTTTAGAGGAAGCATTGTCAACCAGTGTTCCCTCTAAGTTGAGTTAGTGTGAGCTAGCTCACAGTTTTTGAGCCTCCGGCTCATCTATTTTTGTCTTTGCTCAGGAAGGAGGGCTCCAGAGCAAACTAATTTATGCAGCAGCAAATTGCTCACTCACAACTTTAATGCCAGTAGCTCACAAAGTAGAATTTTTGCTCAGAAGACTCCACAGCTTAGCGGGAGTATTGGTACCAGCTGCCACAGCTCTGGTTGGCACTCACCTCTGCATATGGAGGCACACAGAGAAGGGCTTGGGCCAATGAACACCGGCGGGCTGGCCAGTACAGGAGAAGGTCGTCCTTCAGGTATTTGGGGCCTTAAAAGTACCCCTAGGGTTGCCAGATCAGCTACAACAGCAGTGGAAGCATTTGGGGGTGGAGACTGGTAAAGTAGTGTTATGTGACACTGTGATGTCACTTCCAGCTAGTAACCCGGAAGTGACATCACTGTGTTGCATGACTTTCTAGGATTTCTCCCAATCTGAAGCCACTGGGACTGGGAAATTTTCTAGAATGTTGCAGCGATGACACCCTTGGATTCCATGTCATTCCCTCCTCCTGTTTTCCTCCCAGCACTCCATTGGGCGCTGGCTGGGGATGGGGACCCCGGGTGGGGTAACATGGAGGACTTTGAATTATGCCCAGAAACAGACAGTACAGATCTTTCACCATGGGGGCGATATAGTTCCTTTATCCAGCCCCAACACTAGGCTGGCCACCACATTTTGTATGAGTTGGTGTTTCTGGACAGTTCTCAAAGGCAGAACTGTGTCAAGTGTGTTACAGTGATCTAACCACTTTGGTGTAGTGGTTAAGAGTGTGGACTCTAATCTGGGAGAGCTGAGTTTGATTCCCCACGCCTCCACATGCAGATGCTGGGTGACCTGGGGTCAGTCATAAGTTCTTTCAGAGCTGTTCTCTCAAGAGCATTTCTCAAAAGAGCTCTCTCAGCCCCACATACCTCACAGGGTGTCTGTTGTGGGGAGGGAAAAGGTAAGGAGATGGTAAGCCGCTCTGAGACTCCGAGTGAAGGGTAGGGTATAAATCCAATCTCTTCTTCTCTTCTTTATTTGTGATCACTGTGGCCAGATCACACTCCTCCTGTTACTACCCCAGCAAAAGTTCATCAGTATGGGCACACAAGGCCTTTTCCATCCCAAACCAAGGCCTGAATCTGGATTGAAATGGGTCTAGATGGGACTGTTTCCTCCTCCAAGCTGTGTAGTCGCAGTGGCCAGGCACATTGGTTCCCAAAGTGGGCAATACCGCCCCCTGAGGGGTGCTGGAACAATCCAAGTGGGCAGTAAGAGCCTTGGGTGCAAATTTGTCACTGCATCTTTTTGTCCACTTTTTGAAGGTAAATTGCCAGGGGAGGCGGTGAGTGATTTTTTTTTTTCTGAAAAGGGGGAGGTAGGCCAAATAAGTTTGGGAACCTCTGGGCTAGAGTGTGATGCTCAAGAATGGAATGTTGGCCACTGGGCAGTATTTGCTTAGGTCTTTTGGATCCAGGGGCATCTTCTTCCAGAGCAGCCTCTTTCAAAGTGGTTGAAATGACACCTTCCCACAGAGAGACACGTATTACCTCCTGAACCCGCTGAATCAATCCGGCCTAGCTCGAGACTGTCAGTCACAGAGGCCTAGTCTTGATATGATGGGCCGCACTCCTGTAAGCAGTTGTTTGCTTCGACAGACCTTACCAACTCAAAATTGCCCATACAGCCAGGGCCAGACTGAACTCCCACAGCACCTGGAGAGGGAACTAAACCAACCGTAGCTTCTAAGTCCCTGACCAGCACCTGCACACCTGCAACCAGGCAAATCTATACTTTCATCCCATGCATTTTCTCAAGGGATGGTTCTGCATTGGATTTTCCCTCCATTGTTTCAGCAAAACTAAAATGGAACAGAAATTCCTCTCTGCGTTGGATGCTGCGTTCACTTCTCCTCTCCTCTCCTCTCCTCTCCTCTCCTCTCCTCTCCTCTCCTCTCCTCTCCTCTCCTCTCCTCTCCTCTCCTCTCTCCTCTCCTCTCTCCTCTCCTCTCCTCTCTTCTTTGATCATTGGATTTTTATGGTAGCCTCCACACTCCATGCCGCTTTCAGTTTTTTGATCATGGGGTTTTATGGTACCTTCTGCATAGATTTATAGCCGTTTTATGGCCATTCAGGGGTGACTCTGCAGTCAGTACGGTCCTGCCCTGAGGTATTTGGATGTGGTTTTGAGCTGCACTTTTTCCTCCCAGTTGAGAAAATGTGAGGCGAATGCTAGATGCAGAACCGCCCTTCATCTGCAATCCTGACAAAAACACGACCAGATTTCCCACAGTTCTCTTCTCCCCTCTACTTCCCTGTTCTGCTTCCTCCTGATTTATTTCATGCCTAGCCTTCCCCAGAGCTTGGTCGGTTTTCAGTAGAGGGTCAGGGAAAAGAAAGGGGAAGACACATGCAGAAAGCCTTTACCTCCCTCACTGATAGGGTTACCAGCCATAGCTGGCTCCAGGGTGGGAGAAATCGGGGTGGGGGGACACACACACACAAGTGACTCAGTGTTATGCTGATGTGTTGCCACAATGACATCGCCACCATCTTGGCATCCCAAGGGATGCTGTGTGTTGGGGTGATGATGAATCTGCTGCCCCTTTTGCTCCTCCAGAAGAGGAAGAAGAGATTGGATTTGTACCCCGCCCTTCACTACCCAAAGGTGTCTCAGAGCGGCTTACAAACTCCTTTCCCTTCCCCACAACAGACACCCTGTGAGGTAGGTGGGGCTGAGAGAGCTCTTGACAGAAATGGCTCTTTTTTCAAGAACAGCTCTTATCAGAGCTACGGCTTGGCCAAGGTCATCCAGCCAGGTGCAAGTGGAGGAGTGGGGAATCAAACCCGGTTCTCCCAGATTAGAGTCCACGCACTTAACCACAACACCAAACTGGCTCCACTGCCCTTCTGAGCTTACAGCAGCAGTGAGGAACGGGGATCCACCCTGGGAGGCTTCCTGTTAAATAATCCGGATATCAGTTTAGATGCAGATTTGATGCTAGAGTTACTAGAAACTCTTGCATGTCAAAATTGTATGGAAACTTTTGGATTGTTCTCCCTTACCATAATGGATAGTGCTTTTCTTTGTGGGCTGTGAAGGCAACCACTTGTAAATTAGACCCACGCCTTTCTGGCTCATAAAATCATGCAGGGATAAGTCAAGGGTTTCTCTTGCCAAAATGGTTAAATCGTCATTGGTGGAAGGCATCTGTTATGTATTGAGCCTAGCTGTAACTAGAACAGGCTGAGCTTGCTTCTCTAAGACAATAGCTTGCTTGGCTCCGGGAACTAACCTATAGATAAGCAGTGTAATATAAATAGCCTACTACTGGGAGTGTGTGTGTGTTGGGTGTGGTGTAAACTGGCTGAGCTTGTTCCACCAGACAATAGATGGCCAGAATCCTGGAATGGACCTATAGTGTAGTAAAGGTAAAGGTTCCCTTGCTTGAAAGCTGGTTGAATCCGACTCTAGGGTTGTGGTGCTCATCTCCTTTTCAAAGCCGAAGAGCCAGCGCTGTCCAAAGATGTTTCTGTGGTCATGTGGCCAGCATGACTAAACACCGAGGCGCATGGAATGCTGTTACCTTCTCACCAAAGTGGTACCTATTTATCTACTTGCAATTTCTTGCTTTCAAACTGCTAGGTTGGCAGGAGCTGGTTGTGATGTAAATAGTCAACTGTTGGTGGTGGGGTGTGCTGGGGTGTGGTCTTTGCATGCTTTATAAACAGGGCAGCAAGGCCAGTTTTCCAGTCTTGTAGTTTGCTGGAATCACTGAATAAACTAGAGCTGATCACTGCAAGGCATCTAGAACCCAGTATATTACAGCATCTTTCTAAAGCGCCAAAAGAGGCTGTGGTGCAGCTGCTGTTGCAGGACCTTTCTCTGGCAAAAACAGATTTGGCCGGCTGCAGGCCCGTCTCTCGTATTCCTTTTCCAGTTGTTTACTCAGTGGGGATGGAAGATCCACTTCAGGCTCCAAGGAGGGTTCTCTCGAAAAGATTAACTACTTGTGGAAACCTAACTCACTCCCCTGGAGGAGACATTTGTCTTTGACTAATTTCTATCAAGTTTAAACCTGGTTTGCCGTTTTTTTGCCAGCTTGCACTTGGACATGTCCCATTGACCTCCGATGGAGACATGCCGAGCCGAGGCGGTCAGGAGGGGTCGTGGCTGGTTCCAGACCCCCCGGGGTCTCTGTAGGAGACCCCCAGCCTGGGGAGCCAGGATAAGCCTCTCCCAAGGTGATGGCTGAGGGATCAAAGCTTGCCTGTCCCCGAGAGGTCCTGATGCCACAGAGCCAGTATGGCGCTCAGAGCCAACCTCCAGACGAGCAGACAATAAAAGAAGCGAAATTAACCCCGGCAACAATCAAACTCATCTAAACAGTGAGTCAATCAAGCCTCTGTATAAGTGGAGAAGTCTTGGTCTGCCAGATCGATTAGAGAAGGAGCGGTGGGTGAGGAAGGGTTGGGGAGCCACCATCCCCTCAAAACAGAGCAGTTCTTAAGTGGTATAGAAAAGAGAGAAAAAACAGAACTAACCGTACGAGACTTCCTTTAAGCTTGAAAGCTACATTCTTTGTGGGCTACATTTGCCCGCAGGGAGGGCAGGGTATAAATCTCATAATTAATAAATAAATAAATATTTTAAGCCAAGAAACGTTGAATTCAGATAAACTTTACTTTAAAAATAAAGCTTTTCTTCTCTGTAAACAAATGGCTGGGAGAGCAAGGAGAATGGTGGTGGAAAAGAAACTCCCCCCAGAAGTATTGTACCAACGACTCCCACCCAGATACAGGAAGCGGCTGCAGACTTTCCCAATATGCTTGCCGCAGCATTGCGCCCTCTGCTGGACCATATGTCAATTATCAATACCAAGCTGGATTCCGTGAAAAAACAACTTGCCCACATGGGAAAAAGAGCCAACAAGACAGACAAAAGGATTGAGAAAGTTGAAACAAGGACCCTAGACATTAAGCAAAAACTGGTAGAAGTTAAAAAAGAAAGAAATACAGATAAAAACCAACTACTTCAACTTCAACTGGAAAAATCTATACATGTTCTAAGCTTCCAAGGGGTCCCTGCACAG
This sequence comes from Gekko gecko, assembly GCA_029375565.1. Classification (NCBI taxonomy): domain Eukaryota; kingdom Metazoa; phylum Chordata; class Lepidosauria; order Squamata; family Gekkonidae; genus Gekko; species Gekko gecko. The sequence goes on from JAPDNY010000014.1 coordinate 46,497,902, forward strand.
CAGGGAGAAGATTTAAAAACAATGTTAAGTGGAGAGATTGCTTCAATCTCAGACTTAAAACAAGAGGATCTCCAGAGTGACATGGACTTGACATACTGTACATACCCTGACTTTATAAGAAAAAAGAAACTACCTGGTGAAATCTACGTCAAATTCTCTAAGAGAACAACGAGAGACAACGTTTTAAAAGCTACAATGGGAAAAACACTAAAAGTCAATGAGGAAGAAATTAAAATTTTAAAAGACATTCCATTTGAGATCTGGAAACAAAGATGTCAATACAAAGACTTAACTCTTTTCCTGCAAAATAAACTAATAACCTACAGACAGAGCTTCCCAGAAGGACTTGTGTTCAAATATAATGATAAGAAAATTAAAATTGACTCTGTCCAAAAGGCCAAAAACTTTTTGAAATGACAATTGGACACAGATAAAGATGATGATCCAAATTTGAAGGAAGGAGAGTAACCCAGCATGGAAGAATAGGATAATATCTCAAGTGACTCCAACAGTTTGACTTCAGCCTCTGAGAAAAGAGCAGCAGCACCCAAAACATCAAAAGTGAAGAAGAAGAAGCCCAAGAAATAAATGATTTATTCTGGATTACAAAATATTTGAGTTTAGCGTAGCTAAATCCTATTTGACAGAAGCTTGAACTCTCTGTTTTTTATACCTTTTAGTATATCATGTTATTGCAGGAGTGATTTCTGTATCTGTAACCGAACGTATAGTTCTTGTCTTAAGTTAGTGGTAGTGTTTCCCCTGTACCCTTACCTTTAGGTTGTAGGATTTAGATTACGAAATCAATAAAAATTTATTTTTTAAAAAGAAGTTCAAACCTGGTTTGGGGACTGTACCAGCTTCAGTTTTCTGATAGATGATCTCCTCCATTTGCATTTCTCTTCATTTAGTCAAATCAGCTTTTTTTAATTTCAAGGTATTCATTTTGACTATCCTCACTAGGATTGCCAGCTCCAGGCTGGGGAAAGCCCAGAGATTTGGGGGGCAGAGCATCAGGAGGATGTGGTTTGGGGAAGTGAGGGACTTCAATGGGATACAATGCCATAGTGTCTGTTGGAAGAGAAGGTCTAGATGCTGCTGTCTCTTAGGCCCTTTCTGCACTCCCCTTTTAATCCATGTTCACCGCGGTGTCCTCCAAGCAATTCTACACTGAATTCAAACTTCTTTTTAATCCAGGTTCCCCCCCCACCCATTCTGCACTGAAATCGAGTCCAACCTTCTTTTTATTCCGGGCTTTTCCCCCATTCTGCATTACATGATCTCCCTTCAGTGGTCAGCCCAGGTTCAGCCTGCTGTTATCCCGGGTTATCTGGATGTTGTTTTGCCGTGGACTTAAATTGTCTCAACTCGAACAATGAGAAAATTCGGAGTGGCAGGCAAATACAGAAAGGACCTTAGCCTCAGCCTCCAGAGGGGGTTACAAGAGAGTCAGCTAGATAGACAGGTAGATAGACATCCTTCCTGATAACTCTTCTGCTTCTGTCCCTTTGATGTGTAGACTGAAACTCTCAGGGAACTGCTTCCTTCCTTCTGTTCTCACGGCTGTCGTGCACACGCACAAAGAAGGAGCACATTGCTCTCCGCACCATCATTTGCACCATGGATGCAATACATGCATCTCTGCATCTCCATCCATCATAGTTTAGTTAGATTCTATTCCTATCTCTCAGCTGTCCTACAGAAGGGAATTCACTAAATAAAGAACTCTTTATTAGTTTTGAAACTGACAAGTGGCTCTGTGTAACTTAGTAACTTTGCTAGCACATACAGAACAAAGATGCTGCTGCTGCTGCTGCTGTGCATAGCCTTTGTGTGCGTTCTGATAAATGAGATAGAGATTACTGGCTTACTATACCAGCGAATCTAACAGAGTCCGACTTCCAAAGTGGCCAATTTCTGTGGGTGAACTAATCTCTGCCGCTTGGAGATCAGTGGCAACCAGGGCTCTTTTTGTAGCAGGAACTCCTTTGCATATTAGGTGACACACCCCTAATGTAGCCAATCTTCCAAGAGCTTACAGTAGCCCCTGTAAGAAGAGCTCTGTAAGAAGAAGAATAAGAGATTGGATTTATACCCCACCCTTCACTACCCAAGAGAGTCTCAGAGCGGCTTACAAACTCCTTTCCCTTCCTCTCCCCACAACAGACACCCTGTGAGGTAGGTGGGGCTGAGAGAGCTCTTGACAGAAACTGCTCTTTTTCAAGAACAGCTCTTATCAGAACTATGGCTTGCCCAGGGTCATCCAGCCAGATGCAAGTGGAGGAGTGGGGAATCAAACCCAGTTCTCCCAGATTAGAGTCCGTGCACTTAACCACTACACCAAACTGGCTCTGGAGAATTGCTCTTGGAGGATTGGCTACATTAGGGGTGTGCCGCCTAATATGCAAGGGAGTTCCTGCTACAAAAAGAGCCCTGGTTGTAATCCCAGGAGATCTCCAGTTACCGCCTGGAGGCTCCAGGAAAACAAAATGCACTGTGAAGAAGCAATTTCTGACAATCTCTCCTTATATATAAAGCTGATTTGGGGTGGCAAGATTCCACGCACTCCCATTGGCTGTAAAATGCCCTCCCTCAGCCATTGGCCTGCCAGCCGCCACTCAAGGGTACTTGCTGCCATTGGCCAGGTGCTGGGTCTGCTCCTCTTCCCTGCCCACTTCCCCTTCTCTGTCAGAATTCCTAGCAAATGGCTTTGTCTCTTGACTAAGACGCTTCTCCTGCTTGCCTCCTGTGTGGGACTTAACTTTTTCCTCAGTGGTTGTTGGTAGGTGTAAGAAATGGCAGTTACCTGTGTTTGTAAGATGGCTGCTGGCCTGCTGTCTGTGGTTGTTTGTTTAAAATGTTCCACCATAAGGTTTAATTGAGCTGTAGTCCCAGAGAGCAGCCTGTAGGAGCATCACTCACTGAGTTGAATGGGCCTTCCTCATCTGCTGGACTACATTTCCCAGCTGACTCAAGGCAGAAAAGGGCGGGAAAACAGGGACTGTCCCATCATGCAGGGCAGCATCAATATAGACTGCAGCCCATCCAGGGAGGAGTCCGTCTTCATCCTACAGGAGGTTAGGAAAGGCTCCTGCTGCCTGTGCTGACCAGGCTGTCTAGGCCACAAGCCAGAGACATGGGTGAACCCTTGGAGGCAGCAGAAATTCAGCCACTCCACAGTCGGCTGGACTGGGGAATGAATGGAAGTTTCCCTGCTCTCTTGGGCCAGAGAGAGAGAGGCTAGAGCAGAAGGCCAGAGGCTGGTGTATAGGGAAAGAGGATGGCGTTTAACCCCTGTGGGGTTTTGCCCTACTAGTTATATATAAATAAAGACACACATGCTTATTTGTCCAATAGTTATTATATTGGTTGAAGGAAACTTTATAAAGTGAAACTTTGAACATATGTGTACAACATGTCTTCTGGAATGAATCTTAAATATATATGTGTACCATGTCAAAGGACAAAAGACAAACCACAACAAAATGCAAAACAGAATACAAGTCAAACAAGGTTGCTTAACAAAACATGCTGTTTTGTATGAAGTTAAGCAAACCTTGTTTGACTCGTATTCTGTTTTGCATTTTGTGGTGGCTTGTCTTTCGACATGGTACACATATATGTTTGAGATTTATTTCAGAAGACATGTTGTACACATATTTTCAAAGTTTCACTTTATAAAGTTTCCTGCCATTGATATTGTATTTAACTTTAAGTAATAATTATCAGACAAATAAGCTTGCATAAGTCTTTACTTATATATAAAGTGCTAGAAATTTCTTTTTCCCAGTGTATTTTGTTTTCCTAGTATCTGCAGCACTGTGTTCCCTTATTGGCATATTCCACTCCTTGAAGGATGGCAACACTAAAGAATTCCAATTTTATGTGATCCCTTTCCCTCCAAAGTCCCCACGACTGTCACTTTTAGCCTTCCTATGCACCTGGTTCATTACTGATTCCAAAGAGGTACACAAAATGTAGACCTTTCCCACCTAGTCCAAGACGCTTCATACTATGTGTGTTCTCGAACAATAAAGGAATTAATTGGCTTATGGTGTTTCAATTTTTAAAAATGTGATAATCTAATTTAAAGGCCAGGAGCCAGAGCCCATTTCAAGTTCTGGGGTCTAAATGAACCCAAATCAATTGGTGTTAACCATTTAGTATTATTAATTTTTATACAGGAGGCTGAGTTGAATGGAAAGGTGTACTGAGTAAGAACCTGGCTTGATGGCTCTGAGGCAGTCATTATGACACAACTGATGCTACCAGCTGGATATAAAGTCCTTCACCATAAACTGGAGAATGGGGGCAAGGTAGCATTTCTTTTCTGGAAATCATCGTCCATCACTAGATACCTGGTAAACACAGAGGCCAGCTGTAACCCGCCAGCTCATAGCTGTAACCTACCAGGAAAATAGACTAGCGCAGTACCCAGGAAGAAAGCATCTGGCGGGGTTGGCCGGTCAGGGCCAGGAGACCCAAGAGGGCCTTATGGTCCGTAACCACAGTGAAGGGCCAGCCATACAGGTAGTTGTGGAATTTCTTAACCCCTGCCACAATCACAAGCACCTCTTTGATCGTTAAGCACCTTCACCAAGACCTCAAAGGTTTCCTCCTTCGTCTTCTTTGGGGCAATCAGGTCCTTTAGCAACCGTAGTCCGTCGATTCCAGAGGTGCTCAGCAACAGGAATCTTTTCTTGCCAGACTCCATGATGTCATGGTTTCCCATTGCTTGGGTCGGGTGACATCAAATTCGGGGATGATACCTTGGGTGGTGGCCATCTTGCTCATTTCGGGGATCGGAGAAGCGGGGTAAGATGCAGTACTGGAATCGGGGTCAGCGGTGCGGTGCATGGGGCTCTGTTCGTCGGGGCGCAAGGCGGTGCTTGTTGCTGCGTCTTGTTCGTTCATTTGAATCCCATCCTCATCGCCAGTGTAAAGTACTGAGCAGGATGCATCAGTAGTGATATCAGCTCATACTTTATTGGAAGTGAAGAACAAGAGAGAGAATACCGACTCACAGGCCGGCTTATATCCCTAAGGCAAACCACACCCAAACACACATCCCACACCCGTGCTAGGATTATTTACAGTGGCAAGAGTTCCATAGGTCCTTTCTTGTATCCTAGCCCTCTGATAAGAGTGGGCTAGGATCCGCTCTGGCTATTGTCTCTTGAAGCAAAGCTAGGGCTCTTTGCCTGACCGCGTGCGGACCCGACCTCACACATAGTCAAACTCAGTACACAACACCAGCTCTGAATTGTATTCCTTTGTGGTTGGATATGAGGGACAGATTAGGGATTCTGCTGGTGTATCATCTGCCTAGGATGCCAGCAGGTTTCCTGTTGGAGCTGATGGATTTGGAGCTGAGGACTCCCAAGATGATTGTCCAAGGGGGTTTCAGCATCCAGGCTGAGGATGCCTTGTCTGGACAGCCTGAGGACTTCGTGGCTGTCATGACAACCATAGGTCTTTCCTAGGTTGTGATGGGCCCGGCCCATGAAAAAGGACTTTTGCTGGACCTTCCTTTCTACACTGAGTGGCTTGCTGGTGATTTGATTAGGGGGCTAGAGGTCCTGTATTAGAAGATCTGAAGGCATCTTCTAATGCAACCTCCTCCCTGAAGGGCTGGTAGACCAATTCAGATGGGCTGCGGTCACACACACTAAATAATCCACTTTCAATCCAGTTCACACAGTAGAAATCCCATGGGAAAGTGCACTGGAAGTGGATCGAAAGCGGATTATTTAGTATGTGTGACCGCAGCTATGGTCTCCTCTTGGAGACTAGTGGATCCTTTGTTTCCAGGCAGCTGGTGTGGGAATCTGAGAGCCTCCCCAGTGTTGCTCCCTGGAATCCTTTTCCATGCTCTGATAGGCCCCGGCTCCATGACTTACTAGGGAGCTGGGAGATGTGAAGCAGACTGGAAGATGACGAGAGCAATATGGCTCCAACTCCCCCCACCATGATTCTGTTAGGGGCTGCAACGTAAAATGCAGAGTTAATAAATGCCGCAGAGCACTTATATTAGCCTGTAAACAAGAAAGTTCACTTTACTAATGGGGGAAGGGTAAACTGGGAAATACCAGAAAACACACAAAGGATTAACATCCTCTCTGACTTCACTAACCTACATCTTGACACTCTCAAGGCTAAACCACATGTGCCAGCCCCAGGCGAGAGTTAGAACAAAGAGCAATAAGCTTTCTAAGCCTCCACCCCTGGGACATCCGATTACCCAATCGGAGAAGCCCAAACCTAACTAATTATGAATTTTAACACCTTGCTCCAGCGGCAAATATGTGCATGGTCTGCCTTTGGGTCTCTAACTAAATAGCCAGGATATCAGCATGCCTAAACAAACATGTAAATTCTTCCATGACATCAGGGAGAGAACTTGCAAACTCCAACAGATTCCCTGCAGGGCTTCCCAGAATGACCTCCCCTTCACACATCTGAAGCTCATGCTGGGATCAATGCTGCGGGTCTTCATGGTGCCCCTGGACCTCTGATTTATTTAGCTGCAAAATATAACAAAGGTGCAGGGGTACCTGACAGACGAACAACATGTATTTCAAATATGAGCTCTCATGGGGGTTGCAGCTCACCTCTTCAGAGCCTGCTTGTGCAGGAAAGGCGAGTTATAAATTGAAAATAATAAATAATAAATAAATGGTGCAGATAGCCACAACAGACTTACGTGGCCACCTTCTCCAGTTTCCACTTTCTTTCCATTGCATGTACTGTTGGAGAAGCGACAGCCTGCTAAGAGTCTAGTTAATCTAAATACGGCTGATAGAGCCATTTAGTCCACTTGTACCCTAGGGGGAGCAGTGCTGTATTCCCTAGTGTTCAGGTTTTAATGAATGTTTTCTCTTGCAGTTCAGCCAAACTTTTGTTGTTTTTCTTTCCACTGTTTAGCGTTTTTACTTTGCAGACCCCTGTTGTATTAGTGGCCTGCAATCCGTTATTGTCGCTTTGCAAAATCCTGTTGCAGACGCAGTTGTAGTTGTAAAAGTCACTGAAGGTAAAGGTTCCCTTGCTCGAAATCCAGTCGAATCCAATTCTAGGGTTGCGGTGCTCATCTCCATTTCCAAGCCGAAGAGCCATCACTGTCCAAAGACGTTTCTGTGGTCATGTGGCCGGCATGACTAAACGCCAAGGCGCACAGAGCGTTGTTACCTTCCCAGCAAAGCGGTACCTATTTATCTACTTGCAATTTCTTGCTTTCAAACTGCTAGGTTGGCAGGAGCTGGAACCAGAGACTGGAGCCCACTCCGTCATGCAGCACTCGGGTTTCGAACTGCTGAACTACTGACCTTCTAGCCTGCAGTTCAGCATCTTAACCACTTGAGCCATCTCAGCATCTTAACCACTTGAGCCACCGCAGCTCCTAGTAAAGTCACTGAAAGCAGACTCCAAAGAACAGGATCGGCTTACGTCTCTAACTCTGTCAACATGCACTCCGCTGGCTGCTGTGTGCAGCTCACATGGGGAGTGGGGCTGAGGCCATAGTCCAAGGGGAAATGCTATGCTCTGGCAAGGGAGGGACAGGTCTCTGGATCTCACATGCCCCGCAGAACTGCTGGCATCTGAAAAGCCATGCAGCTGGGGGAGGGGGGGATGTGTGTGTGGGTGTGCTGGGTTCTTGGGTTGGGAGGGGCCGGGAGCAAGGGAGCTGATGGGACCTCTGGGTGCAACATGGAGGGCACATGAGAGGGCACGTAAGCCATCATGTTGGGTATCTGAGGCAGCCCATCCGCTGGATTGTCCCACCCACCCCTTTTGTGGCTTGTGAGGGCAAAACATCAGCTGTGCACAGCTAGTCTGACCTCTACCCAGGTGAAGTTCAAACTGTTAAATAGGCAACTTAATACGAGTTGGTTTCATCAAAGTGATTCAGCTTTATTATAACAGCAAACTTCAACTCAGGAACACACAACAACATCATGGAGCTCAGCTCCCTTTTTAAATCGTCTGGGGTGTCAAAGCCACACCCATAAATAAGTTAACATCCAATCATAAACTCAGGATAAAGACCAATGAGGTCTGTTCCCTCCAAGATACATATTTACATTGTGATTGGTTATTTACACAGGTTTCACAGAAACCAGCCAATAGTAATGCAACGGATTACAATCCTCTTTATGCCTGAAGTTTAACATGTAAAAGAATAGGGTGGATTCAGCTTCAGGACATAACACAAACCATGCCCAGGGCCATGCTACCCAATCACTTTCCACTGGGCCATGCCTTTCTTTGCAATGTGTTCAGCTGTCAGTGACATATTATATATCTGTCGGTGACATAAGGGCCGTAGCAAAGTGCTGAATGCCTGATGGTGTCCCTCCTTTTCATATGCCTGCTTGGCCCAGCGCTTAGGGCATTCGTCTTGGGTTTGGAGGCCATCAGCAGAAGCCCAGCCTCTGTCTTGTGTTTTGCTGCCAGCCAGACCATTGCCAGGAGAACGGCTGCTCTTTTGTCTTTTGGCCACTCTCCCCAGCCCCTGCAGAAGAAGAAGAAGAGATTGGATGTATACCCCACCCTTCACTCAGAGTCTCATAGTAGCTTACAACCTTCTTCCCTTCTCCTCCCCACAACAGACACCCTGTGAGATAGGTGGGGCTGAGGGAGCTCTTCTGAGAATTGCCCTTGAGAGAATAGCTTTGAGAGAACTTGTGACTGACCCAAGGTCACTCCAGCAGCTGCATATGGAGGAGCAGGGAATCAAACCCGAGTCTCCCAGATTAGAGTCCACGTTCCTAACCACTACACTAAACTGGCTCTCTTGGTCCCCTGCATCCCATCTGACATGTGGACACCCTTCTCCAACTTTGCTTGGGGGGGGACTGTCGTGCATCCCCCTCTTGGTGCCCTGCTGCCTGCTGTCCTCCTACTTGGCAGGTCTGTCACAGGCTGGAATTCAGACCCTTTTGGGGGGCTGCCCTGGGATGCTTTGGTTCCAGGGCTCCTGCCACTCTTGACACATAACTCTGCTGGAGTTGCTCTGTCATTGGTTCTTCCCCCCCCTGCCCTCTTGCACTGCACTGTGGACTGAGGTAGGCAGGTGAGGTGTTGAGGGGCCACAGTTGCAGCCATTACCAGTGATTGAGGTAGCACTGCCTGATTGACAGGTGTTGCTGAGGCTGCTAGGGACTCCAGCATGCTCACTGTGAGATCTGGGCTTCGTGGAGGGGTACATGGTTTCTCTTCCCTGTGGAATGGACGTAGGGGACAGGCCAGTGGCTATTACTGGATGTCTGGCTACCACCAGTAGTTTTCAGGACCGGGCTATAAATATTACATTATCTTTTGAATTTTATATGCAAAGCTGCTTCCATGTAGCCTGGATTCTCCATTTCACTGCAGATGCAGAGGCATCATGCCCGTTGGCAACAGAACCTCTGCATGTGGGAGTTTTCTGCACACTTTCCTCTGTCTTTTTCCCAACTTTTCCCTTCCATGCTTGCTCCACAACGACTCCACACAAGACTTCATGGTTATCATAGCTGCAGTGGTTATTCACTGCCCCTTGTTTCTCCTTTTCTTCTTGTATGTACTAAAGTGCTATAACAATTCTATTAAGATTTGAAATAGGACTGGCAATAGATTAGCATGCTATAGCCCTGTTGTCTGTCATGTTATAGCTCTATAGCACTATATCAATTACCTTTTTTACAGCCATCAAGAAGCCTTTTGTTAACAAATTAATTTCTTACATGAATTTTGGGATAAAAGGTTAGGGATATAGTGCTGTTGCAGGGTGCAGCTTTGCAGGGAGGGAAAATGCACACCATTCCTTCCCTGTGGTGTGTTACTGCATTTGGACTGCAGTCTTTCAAAAAAACAAAAACAAACAAAAAAACAAAAATCAGAGTAAAGCAGGTTTGGGAAAGGTGTTGGGTTCAGCAAGTTAAAAACACTTCAGTAATCATAGAGTTAACTTTGTTTGGTCAGAAAAAGAAGAGGAGGAGGAGGAGGAGATTGGATTTATACCCCACTCTTCACTTGGAGTCTCAGAGCGGCTTACAAACTCTTTTCCCTCCCCCTTCCTCTTGTTCAAGAACAGCTCTTATCAACCTGAAACATGGGAATGGATTAAAAAGACGTTGTTTTTGGCAGAAATGGACAAACTAACAAGAAAGTTAAACAACGAAGAAGATGAAACTTTCTTTGAAGACTGGAAAGACTTTCAAAAATACTTGTTGAAAAATTGGGACATTAAACGTGGTTTGATTTGCTTTGATAGTTATTAAGAAGAAAATGAAATAGAATTAGATCTTTGAATTGTTACCGTTTGTAAGAGAAAATAAGTTTAGAAGTAATTGTAACAGAACAAGAGAGACATTAATGGGGTTGGAGCAGTGCGGGAAGCCTTGTTTGGGGGGGAGGAAATTAGAAAAATGGATATGTAGGTAGGTTTAAAATGTATGAACATGTGATATATCCAATAATAAATTGTATTTACCAAAAAAAAAAGAACAGCTCTTATCAGAACTATGGCTTGCCCAAGGTCATCCAGCCAAGTGCAAGTGGAGGAGTGGGGAATCAAACCCGGTTCTCCCAGATAAGAGCCCACACATTTAACCACTTCACCAAACTGTGTGGTTAATGGCTCCCTAGCATTTCAGAGGATATTTGTTTAGGTAAAGAGAAATAACTTATTACTGTTTCAGTGCATATGCCTACCTCAAACTGCTCTCGTTTATTTATCCAATCTGTTACTAACGTGAGAAAAGCCCACGAATCTTGTAGGAGGTCCTAGTTGAATGACCTGAACTTTAGCTTTGTGATTAGAAATCCATGTATTGGCTGTTTAGCATATTGAGGTCTCTTCCTCCCTTTGTTCTTGGTGAAGAAGAGATGCCATCTCTTCCTGTAGTCGTTTTCTAGCAGTAAACATGTAGGATCTACTGTCCGTTGTTTTGTATCCCATTTACCTTTTCCCCATGTAAGCTCTTAATGTAAATGATTTATTGATGTAGCCTTAGGTCATAACATCTCAACAAAATCTCCACAACATGCAATAAATTCAGAACACGACTAAAACAAAACAATCCATCATGGCAAAATAAATTTTACAAATTTACAGTATACATATATAAGGTTAATAAGACATATATGCAAAGTCCTAAAATATAAAAACTATAATTTAGCTAAGATTCTAATAGATGTACCCAAGGTTAATTTCTTCCTTATGCTTATTGAGAGAAAAATAAAAATAGCCACCTTATGAGTAACCTCTGGAATCACATCAGCTAGTAAACAGTTTAAACATTCCTCCACTGAGCCGGATAAATTGATAAGAAATAGGTACAACAATTTCTTGTGAATGGACTTGTAGTAAGGACAGTATAGCATGTAGTGGATAATGTCTTCCACTTGATTTAGGTTGCAGGAACAGAGGCGCTGATCCACAGGTAATTTATGGAACCTACCCTGAAGATATGCCATCGTCTGGGTTTGAAAACAAGCCTGAATAAATGCCTTTCTCAAGGGGACATTAGAAAGGACAGCCAGATATCGTGAGAAAAAATTGTTTTTCTTGAACCGAGGGTACCAAAAAGAAAATCTAAATTGGGAGACCTCATATCTCATAAGGCATCTTTACCAAAAACCCAGTCTTGCATTTTATCTGAATCCCAGTACTTTACTTCCTCTAAAGGGGGCAAGGAGTACAAGTGCAAAATGGGGGAGAATAATTTGGACCACTGATTCACCTCCTTGACATACTAGAAACAGTATTTTATAAGATTGACATCTGGAATATTAACTAGCTTCTGATAATATTCAAATGTATTCTTGCTGTAATAGATGGTAGGCCAACTTCTAGTCTTAAGTATGGTGCGGAGATTCCCTGCAGAAGACCTAAAATTTCCCTTAAAAAGAAATTTTAATAGATTCTGAGATAATATTTTCTCATTCCATCCCCAGATTTCCACCCCATATAAAAGCTGAGCAACAACCTTGCCCCGGAAGACCTTTAAAGCCAGCGGGATTAATTGACCGCCTTTAGAGTAGAAAAAAATTAAGATGGGTCTGCCAAGATGCCTGAAAGGTTATGCCTAAATATTTAAAAGAAGGGCATTGTTCTTTCCGTTGGCACTGACAGACCATCTATGCTTAAGGCTGTTTTTACCAAATACTACCATCTTGGTTTTATCACAGTTAATTCTTAGATCCTCTTGCTTGCAGTAATCCGCAAGTCTCACTATCATCCTTCTAAGCCCTAATTGAGTAAACGAAATGATGGCCATGTCATCTGCACATAACTGTACAGAAATTTTCCGGCCAGCCAAAGAGGGAGAAAAACACGTTCCGGGAGTTCATGGCTAAAACAAAATCATTAATGTAAAAATTAAACAGGAAAAGGGGCCAGGAGACATCCCCGTCTAACACCTTTTCTCAGGGGAATAGGGTCCGTAAGGGAACCATAAGTGTCAACTCGTATCCTAACTGAAAGGTTAGAAATCCTGAGGAGTCGTCTATCGATATTTGTTTTGGCTAATTTAGTTCAAAGTCTAGTACGCTTGATAGAATTGAAAGCTGAAGAAAGATCTACGAAAGCAACATAGAGGTGATTTCGGTTGTTATTGGAATATTTTTGAATCAAAGCCTTCAAGGTAAGACAGTGATCAACGGTGCTATGGCCTTTACAGAAGCCAGCCTGTTCAGGGTGGAAAAGATTAATTGGATCTGCCCAATGTACCAGTTTGACTAAGAGATAATGGGTGTAAAGTTTTAGAGAGATATCCAGTAAACTAATAGGTTGACAGTTTGCCAGAACTTGCCTATCGCCTTTTTTGTAAATGGGGATTATAATGCCTTCTTTCCAATTGAGAGGTATAAAACAAATGTAATTAATTTCTGAGAAGAGTCTAGCTAAAATTGGACTCTACTAGTGTCGGTTTAGCTTGAACACTTCAGGAGGCACCAGGTCTTCCCTGGGAGTTTTCCCTAAGGGGAGGGATTCAATCAACTGCTTGCATTCCTTAACTGAAATTGGGTCCCATATTGGGAGAGCCTCCATATCTGTAAGAGGGTAATCAGCAGTTGATTCATCTTGAGTGTCATTGTAAATAATACAAAAATGACAAAACCACTGGTCAGAGGAAATAAAAGTGTCAGAATTGGTATTACGTACCTGAATACCTAAACTTATTAGTTCCCAAAACCTCTTCTCATTTTTTGGTAAGATAGAAAGGCTCAGTTCTTTCCACTGGCATTTACTATGGGCAAGTTTTTTCTCCTTCAAAAAATACTTATAATAGGAGCAAAATTGAGACAAAAGCTCAATTGCAATGCCAGATCTTGCTGATCTGGCACTATTTTGTAATCTATGTAAAAGATCACAACAGTCATTATCAAACCAGGACTTTCTAGTTGGGCCCAGTCTGGATTTACCATCCATAGTCAAATAAGGATTTAATAAAGAAATAACCTGTGCAAAAATGTCAAAAATATTTTGGCCAAAAGAGTTTACCAAGTTTTTTTACCTCCAATAGTTGTTGGGAATTAGGAAGAGTTTTAATTTTATTACCTAGTTCAGTTCAGTTGACTTTTATAGGCATAGGTAAAGGTAAAGGTTCCCTTGCTCGAAAGCCAGTCGAATCCGACTCTAGGGTTGCGGTGCTCATCTCCGTTTCAAAGCCGAAGAGCCAGCGCTGTCCGAAGACGTTTCTGTGATCATGTGGCTGGCATGACTAAACACCAAGGCACATGGAACGCTGTTACCTTCCCACTGAAGTGGTACCTATTTATCTACTTGCAATTTCTTGCTTTCAAACTGCTAGGTTGGCAGGAGCTGGAACTAGAGATGGGAGCTCACCCCGTCATGCCTCTCGAACTGCTGGACTACTGTCCTTCCACAACCTGCAGTTCAGCGTCTTAACCACTTGAGCCACCGCAGCTCCACTTTATAGGCATAAAATATCTTAAATATATGTATATATATACACACACACACACAAGTGGAGACCTGCAAGAAACTTGTGGGTCAGGGGTCTTTTTTGGGGGGGAGCACACCAGAGCGCAGCTCGGGGAGCTCAGGAGCCAAGCCCCGCCCCCAACCGGCTTCCCGGGGAGTCTTTCAGGCAGCTGAATGTCAATTTCAGCTCCGTTATATCCTATGGGCCATTGAAGTCAATGGTGAAAACATAGGGTATATTCCGGGGGCTGGAGGGGAGGGGGATTGAGGGAGAGGCTCCAAACTCACAGGGTAGCTGATGGAGCCTCTCCCCAAGATACCCACCAAGTTTGAAGAACATTGCATTAGGGGGTCCAATTCTATGGGCCCCCAAACAGGTTGCCCCTATTCCCTCCATTGTTCTCTATGGTGGGAAACAGTACGTTTTTTCCCACCATAGAGAACAATGGAGGGAATAGGGGCAACCTGTTTGGAGGCCCATAGAATTGGACCCCCTGGTCCAATATTCTTGAAACTTGGTGGGTATCTTGGGGAGAGGCTCCATCAGCTACCCTGTGAGTTTGGAGGCTCTCCCTCAAACCCCCTGCCCTACAGCCCCCAGAATATACCCTATGTTTTCACCATTGACTTCAATGGCCCATAGGATATAATAGGGCCGAATTTCTTTCATTACCTCCTTTCCTTCTCTCTTTTTCCTCTTTCCCTCCTTCTTCTCTTCTCTCTTTCTTTCTTTCCCACCTTCTTCTCTTCTCTTTTTTCCTCCTTTCCCTGTTTCCCTCCTTCTTCCCTCTCTTTCTTTCCCTCCCCTTTTCTTCTCTTCCTTTCCCTCTTTCCTTCCTTCTTTCCTTCTCTTTACTCTCTCTCTTTCCTTCCCTCTTTCCTCCTTCTGTGGCCCAACTCTCATGAGAAGGAGTTTAAACTTTAAACCCCTTCTCTCTTAGCTCCCCCACCCAGACCAGCTGGGGAAGGGAAGGGGAAGCTTTTGAAGATGCCTCCCCCCCTTTTGCTTCCCCTTCTGACATCACTTCCGGTGATGTCAGGGGGCGTGGCATATGCTAATAGCCTAATAGCTCATTAGCATACCGTATGCTAATGAGCTCCTGCAGCTGTTATTTTTACAAAAAGACCCCTGGGGATGGTTATCTCATTCGTCACACCTTTGCTTCCTCCGCTCACCCCCTACCTCTCTCACACTATTTCTCCCCTCTGCCCCCCTTTTCTTACTCTATTTCTGCTCCATGCATGTGACTTGCTCTCTCTTTCTGATCTGTCATCTTTCTCTTTGTTTTTCTGCCTCCCCACTTCATCACTCTTTCTCTCTCTTTCTGCCCCCCACCCCATCATTCTTTCTTTCTGCCCCCATCACTCTCCCAGCCTCCTGCCTGCTTCCTCCCTCACTCCGCAGAGCAGCAGCAACAGTGGTGGCAGTGCTCTCAGCCACCCACCTGCTTCCTCTCCCCCACAGCAGCAGTGGCAGGACTCTGGGAATCACAACGGATCTCCCAGCTACAGAGATCAATTCACCTTAGGGCTGCCAGCTCCAGGTTGGGAAATTCCTGGAGATTTGGGGGTGGAGCCTTGGGATATTGAGGCTTGGGGAGGCAAGCAGCCTCAGCAGGGTATGATTCCATAGACTCAACCCTCCAAAACAGCCATTTTAGCCAAGGTGAGAAAAACCTTTGTGTGAAAAAAGCCTAACATGTATGTAATACTTTATCCATATCACTGTACCTGCGAACAAGTGGTCCAGAACCATGCGTTACTTAAAAAGGGGGTGGGAATAAGTTTGTGTGGCAAAATACATTTCTGGTTCCTGGACTGCTGTTCAGAGTATAGAAGAGCCTCTGCCAATCCTGAAGTTGCCCACATATGAGATTACCAATGGTCTCCATTCACGTTCTGGACCTATCCTGTCAGGAACACTTCTCTATCAAGAGCTCCCAGACCATGAACTGGAACATTCATTCTCGTTTTCTTCCAGAGGATCATAGAGAAAGGTCTGCACAACATAATCCTAAAGAAATTAGTGACATATTTATTCCCATATTTGCTGCCAATGAAGCAGCTGGAATAAAAGGTAACGGGAAACATAAAGAACTATAAATCACTTGGTATGAGAAACCCATATGGACTTGGCTTCGGGAGTTCACATTAAATACTTAGATATTATCTGGCAAATCCCCAGTTCTCAGCAAAGTGCAAACCTCAAAATGTTCACATTCTGTTTTCCATTCTCAAACTCATAGAGTTTAAGTGGATGATGACATTATGCAAAATAGCATTTACCTATCCCCTGTTTTCACTTACAGATACAGTAGGGCACAGAAACAACAGGCTGGGTCCATAGCAGCCCTTCCATGGAGATACACAATTCTGAATGGGTTTTTTTGTAAGAAAGTGAACTATTTGAAAAGTCATCTCTCCTCTTATCTTCTGGCTGCTGTCCGAGGAAGTAAACCATTTACCCGGTGGGGTCCTATGCCTTCATGATACAGTTGGAAGTAGTCACCGGATTATTCATCCCAAAGCCTTTAATACCATAAGCCAATGAGAGGATCAAGCTCTTTTCACATACTAAATCTTCAGTTTGATTTCTGTGGACAATATGGTTGTAGGGAACACACTGGCCATGTTGTGGAAGCATTTTCAAAGTACAAGGCAGAAGGGTGGCAGGGGAAAGGAAACCACTAAGTAGCTACAGACGGGGCCGTTTCCTTCTTAAATATTCCTCTGGCACTTTGTTTTTATTTAGCACAAACTTTTGGGGACTAGAATTTTCATGGTCCTTACTGGGTGACTCATGGTTATTCAAAAAAAAAAAGTAAACACTTGGGCTGGGCCATGAAATGCAGGAAGCTCATGATGAGCTGTCTGTGTGCGTAAACTGCTGTCAAGTCCCAGCTGATTTATAGCGCCCCCAGCAAGGGGATTTGCTTAGCTTCCGAGACTTGATGAGATTGGGCTATACCATGCCGCCTTCCCTCCCAGTAGATCTCGTATGTGTGTGTGTGTGTGTGTAACATGCTGTTACGTCACAGCCAAATTATGGTGACCCCAGCAAGGGGCTTTCAAGGCAAATGAGAAGCAGAGGTGGTTTTTGCCATTGCCTTCCTCTGCAAAGTCACAGAATCATAGAATCACAGAGTTGGAAAGGGCCATATGTGCCATCTAGTCCAACTCCCTGCTCAATTCAGGATCAGTCTAGAGCAGCAGTTCTCAACCTGTGGGTCGTGACCCCTTTGGGGGTTGAACGGCCCTTTCACAGGGGTCGCCTAAGACCATCGGAAAACACATATTTGTAATTAGAAAGAAATATTTCACAATATATAATTACATGTTGTTTTTGTGATTAATCACTATGCTTTAATTATGTTCAATTCGTAACAATGAAAATACATCCTGCATATCAGATATTTACATTACGATTCATAACAGTAGCAAAATTACAGTTATGAAGTAGCAACGAAAATAATTTTATGGTTGGGGGTCACCACAACATGAGGAACTGTATGAAAGGGTTGCGGCATTAGTTGTAAAAGAACAAATGGTGAAATGGGCTATAAACATAAATAGAGACATAGAAATGTCGTCATGGGAATGTTTGTGGGAAAAGTCAATTAAAATTTCAACATGTGTTAATGTGAAGGAAAACTGTTATAAAATGATGTATAGATGGTATATGATGCCTAAAAAAATTGCTAATATGAGTGAGAACATGTCTAACAAATGTTGGAAGTGTAAGAAAAAAGAGGGCTCGTTTTACCATATGTGGTGGACATGCGAAAAAGCGGTTGCTTTTTGGACTGAGGTCCATAATGAAATTCAGAAAATCTTGAAATGTACTTTGAAGAAAGAACCAGAAATGTTACTTTTAGGGCTCAAACTAGAAGAAGTTAAAGTGACAAAGAGAACATTGTTATGGTACTTAATTACAACGGCAAGAATGACTTATGCTCAACTCTGGAAGCAGGAGCAGACATCTGATAAATGGGAATGGATAAGGAAAATGATTTTTATGATAGAAATAGACAAAATGACAAGAAAGCTTAATGGAAAAGAAGATGAAGAATTTTTATCAGAATGGAAAGATTTTAAAGACTATCTAGAATCCAATTGGGATGTGAAGAACAGGTTGCTTTGCTTTGATAATTATTAAGTATAGAAGTGTAGTAAGAAAATGAATTGTATTAGAAGCAGGGGTCTTTTCGGGGGGAGCGCACTGGAGCCAGCTCCGGGAGCTCAGGAGCCAAGCCCTGCCCCCAGCCAGCGTCCCGGAGAGTCTTTCAGGCAGCCGAATGTCAATTTCAGCTCCATTATATCCTATGGGCCATTGAAGTCAATGGTGAAAACATAGGATATATTCTGGGGGCTGGAGGGGAGGGGGTTTGAGGGAGAGGCTCGAAACTCACAGGATAGCTGATGGAGCCTCTCCCCAAGATACCCACCAAGTTTCAAGAACATTGGACCAGGGGGTCCAATTCTATGGGCCCCTAAACAGGTTGCCCCTATTCCCGCCATTGTTCTCTATGGTGGGAAAAAAATAACTTTTTTCCCACCATAGAGAACAATGGAGAAATGGGGCAACCTGTTTGGAGGTCCATAGAATTGGACCCCCTGGTCCAATGTTCTTGAAACTTGGTGGGTATCTTGGGGAGAGGCTCCATCAGCTATCCTGTGATCTTGGAGCCTCTTCCTCAAACCCTCCCCTCCAGCCTCCAGAATATACCCTATGTTTTCACCATTTACTTCAATGGCCCATAGGTATAATGGGGCTGAATTGCCACTGAATTTCTTTCATTCCCTCCTTTCCTTCTTTCTTTTTCCTCTTTCCCTCATTCTTCTCTTCTCTTCTCTCTTTCTTTCTTTCTTTCTTTCTTTCTTTCTTTCTTTCTTTCTTTCTTTCTTTCTTTCTTTCTTTCTTTCTTTCTTTCTTTCTTTCTTTCTTTCTTTCTTTCTTTCTTTCTTTCTTTCTTTCTTTCTTTCTTTCTTTCCCACCTTCTTCTCTTCTCTTTTTTCCTCCTTTCCCTGTTTCCCTCCTTCTTCCCTCTCTTTCTTTCTCTCTTTCCTTCCTTCTTTTCTCCTTCTGTGGCCCAACTCTCATGAGAAGGAGTTTAAACTTTAAACTTTAAACCCCTTCTCTCTTAGCTCCCCCACCCAGACCAGCTGGGGAAGGGAAGGGAGGCTTTTGAAGATGCTTCCCCCCTTTTGCTTCCCCTTCTGACATCACTTCCGGTGATTTCAGGGGGCGTGGCATATGCTAATAGCCTAATAGCTCATTAGCATACCATATGCTAATGAGCTCCTGCAGCTGTTCTTCTACGAAAAGACCCCTGATTAGAAGTGTTACCTAAGAGTGAGAAATAGAAAAGGAAAATATTGAAAATGATGATTGAATATTGAATAAGAATTGAATGTAAGAAAATGTTGATGGAAATATTAATGGGGGTGGAGCATCGCTGGAAGCCAGAGGAGGGGGGAACAGGAAACGGGGGGAAAGGATATGTTAAGAATTGGTTATCAATTATGGAACGTATTATTATATCCTTAGGAAGGTTGAGAACCACTGGTCTAACTGATACTTGGTAATGAAGACAGACAAGTTTAGCCTCGACCAGGGCCAGGTGGAGCACACTCCCATCTGAGACCAGGCCCTGCAGGACCTATTACAGTTCCACATTGCCTGTAAAATGGAGCTATTCAGCCAGGCCTTTGGGTGAGGCAGTGGGTGCCAGTTATTCCATCAATTGGCCTCCCTTGCTGAACCTTCCATCTTTGTATGGCCCATCAGGTGAAGACCCACAGTCTGGTTTACGGTCTAATGGCTCCAGTTTCCGAGACTATCACACTAAACTGCAGTGCTATCTGTCCTTAGTTTATAGCTTTGTTTTTAACTGTATTAACTATTTATTGTGAAATGTTTTTAACTTTTATTGTAGATTTGTTGTTGTGATCTGCTCTGAGCCTGCTTGTGAGGAGGGTGACCCGAAAAGAATAAATAAAATAAAATTTAAAGGTGTGTTCAGACGCGCCGTTCGATCTGGTGCTGTGACAGTTCACCAGATCACACAGTCAACATCTGCCTCCCATCCCCACCAATTGCTTTCCGGCTCAAAACCCCCTTTAACCCAGAGTATTTTGTTACCGGGTCCCCAGTGGTTTTTCTAAGTTCTCCCATTTTCCCCCTGTGTGATCACTTCTCCGGTGTCAAGCCACTTCTGGTGGTTTAAACCCCCTCCCTGCTCAAAAGCTGCCATGGAAGCCCAAGGCTTCCGCTTTTCGCCCACCATTTTTTTTAGCGTTGGCAGTATGCACATAAGTGGAGCTCCGCTCCTGTGTTAATAAAACCAGAATTTAAATGGTTACTCATTTTAGCATTTAGACAAGTTTGGGATCTCACGGAGGCCAATTTTGGGTCAAAATTTTAAATGGAAGTGTTCTGTTACAGCAGTTGGAGACACCTCTGGGCATGCTTTTGGCGGGAAACTAGTTATTCTGCACATGCACGAAGATTCCAGTTACACGGATGACTGCCTATGCACATGCACAAACTGAGAAAAAAAATTAAAAAACCACCGACACACGCTCCCGCACGTTGGTAGTGTAGACAGCGGGGAGCGATGTGACTGCGCGGTAAGCCAGGATAAGGAGGTAAGTGTGATCATTATTATCCAGATCAGTTTAAACTGCTCTCAGCATGCCATCTGAACACACCCTTAGAGAGTTTTTCTCATCTTCTTGTGTCCATGCCTGAAAGACTGGAGGGTGGTTCTGAAGGGGACTGGAGTGGGGTCATTCAGGAAGGCCGAGTTACAATCACATTTCTGCCTTTATGCACTTTACGTTGTATGTGGGATTCTGGTCAAAATATTCCACGGAAATACATGTAATGACGGAGCATTGCTTCCCCCCCCTGTGCTTCCACCCCCTTGCTGCTGTCCCCACGGCACTCCCAGAGCCAGACATATGTCTGAGAAGTCAAGCCTTCCTTTCCCCATTCTCCACTCTGCTGCCCCAGACTACAATTTTTAATTAGACCAGGGGTCCCCCAACTTTTTGAGGTTGTGCAGGCACCTGTGGAGCTTTGACACAGTGCAGTGGTAACAGACACAAAATGACCCCCACAATATAGCTGCCACAAGAGGCAGAGCTAGCAACAAAATGGCTGCCACAGCTTACCTTCAGTCAGTGACACAATGGAAATCCTTCCACAGAGCCTGAAGCTGGTGCCAATGCAACTTAAAAAAAAATCTGCATAGCCCATCAAATCCCCAATGGCCAATCAGAAGCCTGAGCTAAAGTCCCCTGGCCCCACCCACTTTTAAAAACCACCTGGTGGGTACCAGGAAAGGTATGGGCGGGCGCCATATTGGGACACCACATCGGGAACCCTGAGTTAGACCTGAAGGGTGTGCCTACATAACCTCCTTAAACTGGTACAATCATCTTTCCCCTTCCAGAGAATCATCAAAACTGAATGGGGGTGGAGGTCAACCAAGAATTCACAGTGTCTTCTTCAAACTGCAGTTCCTAGGCTTCCGTGACAGTTTAAAGGGATACACGTTTTTCGTTTAGGCGTGGTTGCAACAGTTCTAGAATATGACAAGGAAAAGGGTGCCCTGGGGCCAAGCAACTATAACTAACCTTCTCCTCATTTCAGGAAAACAACGTCCCGAGGGGGTGATAAGAAGCAGGAGAGAGTAAGTGTGGGTCTCTGGGAGAGTAAGTGTGGGTCTCTCCACAGGGCCCTTCTGCAGACACCCCCCCCCGGAAAACATTCTCAAGGGAAGGAAACATCTGGAACTTGTTCTGGAGTAGAACAGGAGCAATGGGCTGGGCAGGTGATAAAGACCCTCCTTCCACCTCTTCCTTTCTGATTGCCCTACTCTGAAATATTTTGTCTCAAGAAAAAACAACAACGGGGGGGAAAGACAGTGCAAGGTGAGACTAAAGTTAGAGTCCAGTGGCAACTTTAAAACCAACAAAGTTTTATTCAAGGTGTGACCTTTCGTGTGCACACACTCTTTGTCAGACGCTGAAATGGAATTACAGATCATAGTCGTATAGAGAGAGGGTGTCTTGTTAAATTAGCATGCAAAATAGTGAAGATGTTTCTTAACAGATAAAAAGAATGACAAGCTGGGTTTCTGGTTATCATCTGTTTGGGTTCAACTGGTTGGGGGGGGGACAACTGTGAGATTGTGCGCATGCCCTATATGCCAAACTAGGTCAGAAGATTTTCATGGGGGTGGAAGCATTTGTCACCCTGCCCGCTAACATGATTTTTTGGGGAGGGGCACGACTCAGTGAAATTGCTTGACAATGGGATTGCAGCAGGCAAAGAGATGCCTCTCTCCCAAGCAGGGGGAGCCCATCCTTTCTCTGTCCCGCCTCTCACTTTCCCAGGGGCAGCTGCAGGAAATAAAATGCTGACTTAGATGGATCCTTGGCCTGACCCAGCAAGGCTCTCGTGTTCTTCAAGCAGACTTGCAGTGAATTCTGTCTCGCTGCCAGGTTCCTTCTCGTAGATGCCAGGAAAAACAGTTATCCAAGAAGAGGAAATAAGCCCATTCATTTCACTGGAGGTAAACTGGAAAAGTTAAATCTAAAAAACACCATTCATTCATGTTCCACACTATGTTGAGTTAGAAATTGGTATTCAAAAGTCTTGCGCTCTCTGTGTGTTAAAAAAAAAAAGGGAAGGAACACAGGGTTTTGTCATCCCCCCCCCCCAAGAAGCTCCTCGCTGAAAGATGTCGAACTTCAGTGGTCTTGATGCTGCACAAGATGTTTTAACATATGAAGAGTTCGTTTCAGGACATGAGTCCCCCCTCCCTTTTAATGTCTTCCTGTGTAAATCATGTTCGGGGAGAGGGGAGGGAATGAGGCACTGGCCTCTGATGCTCTTGCCTTTTGGCGCCCTGCCTGTTGACTGTTTTATTGTCTATTTTGGCTGGACTCAAAGTTCCAGCTAGAGCTGCCTGCCAAAAAGAAAAAGGGGGGAAATGTTAGGTCCTTTAAGGATACTGAAGAAGAAAAAAATGAAGCCAGTTTTTAAATCTGCCACGTCCTGTACGCAAATAAAAAACCGAATCTCTGTGGAGCTCAGAGTTCTTTCCTGTTCTCCTCTTAAAATTCCAAGTAGGAATGGAACTGTTTTTCTTTTCTTTTCAGCAAATAAAAAGGGGCTGAGTACCTCACAGCTCTCGGAGAAGTCTTCCGTCGATTTCTGTTTGCTTAACTTTCAGTGAGCGGGATCTTTTTTTTTGTTGCCATTGCATATTTAGTCAGGTGAAGGCGCAGATTTACGGCCCCCTGTGAGAAAAAGTATTTGCAGTTCAGGGTTCTTTTTTTGTGCATTTGAAAGACCAGGGAAATTCGGTGTCATTCTTCCATGGATCCGATGCTCCACGCTGCTTTGCTCTCAGGCTGTTGCAGGGCAAGGTGTTCACCTATAAGTGCTTCACTTTCTACATGACATAGGTGTGCAATCCAGCCAAGGTTAAGCATTCTGAGAGCCCGTTGAATTCAATTAAGTCATACACGCCTCTCCCTTTGAAAGCAATGGGGCTTTATCTTGGCAGAACGAGTCCACAGCACATAGAGTTGCCAGGACTGGCTTGGGAAATACCTGGGGTGGGTGGGGCCTGGGGGAGGGCAGGGTTTGGGGAGGAGAGGAGAGGGATCGCAGCCAGGTGCAATGCCTCCACCCTCCAAAGCAGCCATTTTCTCCAAGGGAGCTGTTCTTGGTCATCTGGAGAGCAGGGGCGGATCTACTATGAAACGAATGAAGCTTAAGCTTCAGGGCCCCTAATCCTGGAGGGACCCTGAAGCAGCTTCTTTTTAACGAGGGAATTTTTCAACAAAATTGATGGAGTTTTTAAAATAAGGCTATTTTAGTGACAGAATCGTAAGACAATGGGTTGAAGTACTTCATATTGACCTTAGAATGTGCTCTAATACGCGTTTTGTATGGCCTCAAAATGTCCCTGTAATTGGTCAGATTTCAAAATGTTCTTGGGGGCTTGCAGCACCCAAATCCCCAGCTGTATGGGCTTGCTGAGCTCGCCAGAATCCAGGGCCATAGCTAGGATTTTTCAGTTTGTGTGGCAATTTTTTGTCTTGTGTGGCGTGCACACACACACACACACTTCAACCAAAATAAATAATGCATCCTCCATTCCCAGTTCATCAGCCCACAGGCCTCTGAACCAAATGCAAAACAAACTCAAGGACTCTGTTCTCTTCCTCTCATTATTGGGGGGCCTGAACTGAATGGGAAGTTGGGGGGCTTTGGCAGTAAGTTGGGGGCCAGGCCCCAAAAGGCCCCGCCGCAGCTACGGGCCCACCAGAATCTATTCATAGCCTACATTTTGGCAGCTGGATCCTCGAATCCTTCATTGGTGTACAGCTTAATAGTTCTACAGCTCAGCCCTTAGCCAATCAGAACCATAAAAAGACATCTGAGCTGTTGAAGTGGAGGGGAAGTGAGGCTATTTCCTCTGGAGGAATTTGAAATGCAGTTGAGTGATCACACCTCCCTTTGTTGCTGCGGGCACAGCCTGTCACTGTGTGATCAGATGCAACTGTGGGTGAGTCGGGGTGTGTGTGTTTGGCTGTTTGTTTCCCATCCTCATAAACAAGGAACCTCACCTCGACACTGAGGGACCCCTATGGAGTATGCGATGATGTGCATACTGCAAAGCGGGGGGAGGAACAACACCGAGCCAGGATCGCCTGATCAGACCATCCTGATGGCATGAGAGTGTGCTTGTGTGATCAGACAGGGGAAGTCCATCCATGGCCCATCGGAACCCATTTACTACCGGACTTTCCCCGGTGTCTTTTAACTCCGTTTCCATAGCAGAGCAGCACGGGTTCCGATGACTGTGGGACACTTCCCAGATGTTGCTGTCTGATCGCACCCTTTAGATCCGTCAGGCATTCGCACCTATGTCATATCTAAAGGCGAGTATGATCGCAGCCCTGAATTCTCAAATCAGGCTCTTTGGGCCTTGATGGGTGTTGTCTTATTGTTGCTGGTTGGTTGACAAGGGGTCCCCATAACAGTTCAAGCTTCAAGGTCCCAAAAATATAGGTCTGCCACTGCTGGAGAGAACTTGTAATAGCGGAAGATCTCCATCACATCCCTGCCAAGCTCCTTCCCCTGCCCAAATGTCACCCCCCAACTCCACCCCCAAATTGCCAGGAATATCCCAAGCCTCAGTTGGCAACCCTAGGGGAGCTAAACTTGCTAATCACATGACTGACAGGAGGGAGAAAGAGCTCTCTTTAATGAAGAAGCAGGAAACATTCTGAGAATAGCATTCTGGGGGGACACCAGGAAATGACATTCCCCAGAAGGAAGAAGGCAGAGACCCACCTTGCTATCTGACTGGATTTCCCTGTGTTGCCCCCAGCAGGAGCTGCTTCTCTTCCTGTGTCCCAGACAGTGCATACGGCACCACTTTAGGACATCTCTTTGCCTGGATTGTTTCCTTAGTTTCGTTACACTTCTACAGGGGCAGCTATGAACCTACATAGGCCCCTTAGGGTAAATGTCATGCCTGGGGGAAAGTGGGCTCAATAGGCCCCTCCCCTTTTGCTCTCCATCTTGCTAGTTTATAGGATGGAAATGCTATTTTATTGTCGTCCTTTCTATCCATTCTGACAAATGCAGAGAGGCTGCGGTTGCACACACTAAATCATGCACTTTCAATCCACTTTCAATGCACTTTCCAACTGGATTTTATGATGTGAACTGGCAAAATCCAGTTGGAAAGTGCATTGAAAGTGGATTGAAAGTGGACAACCAGAGTGTCCTTTAGGGCTTTGTCTCCCTAGGGCCAGAAATGGCAACAGCCTTATCATTGCTGGTTAGGCTTGCCAACCTCCAGGTGGTAGCTGGAGATCACCTGGGATTACAGCTGAGCTCCAGGTGACAGAGATCAGTTTGCCTGGAGAAAATGGCTGATTTGGAAGGTGGACTCTATAGTATTACATCCCATTGAAGTCCCTCCCCTCCCCAAACCCTGCCCCCCTCAGGCTCCACTCCCAAAATCCCCAGTTATCTCCCAACCCAGAGCTGGCAATCCTATTGCTGATATCTGGTTCAGGGTGCGAGGTGGACTTTCTGAAGAGGCTAGTGATCCACTGCAGCAAACTGGCAAGTATATCCAGGGCTATTTTGGGGCAGGAACGCACAGGAACAGAGTTCCAGCTGGCTCCCAAGTTGGCTACGCCCAGCAGAAGCTCATTATCATAACGGGCCACACCTGACAGCAGAAACTCATTAGGATTGGCTACATGAGGGGGGTGTGGCCTAAAATGCAAAGGAGTTCCTGCTAAAAAAAAAAGCCTTGGGTTTTGACAACAAACAAGGTCAACAGAAGAAGAAGCAAAAGGTTGGTGCAGCTGGATGACCACACTTCTGATAACATGGGGGTGTGGCCCAATATGCCAATGAGCTGGGCTGTCTGGGGTGTGGCCTAATATGTTAATGAGTTTCTGCTAATGGGTGTGGCCTATTATGCTAATGAGTTCCTGCTGGGCTTTTCCTACCAAAAAAGCCCTGAGTATATCCTTCCAAAAAAACCCTCAAAAACCCTGTGAAGTAAGAGGAAGCTGCCCCAGGGTCATCCAGTGAGTTTTGTGGCTGAACATGGATGAGATGAAGGTCTTCTGTTTCCCAGTCTTTTACCCAACACTGGTTCTTGAATTGTATTTGGCTTTTAGAGCAGGGTTCCGCTTTCGAGGCCTTAGCCCTTTGTTTGCTACCAGAAACAGAATCCATTCTGCTCCCAGAAGGCTGTCATAACAGTCTGTTCTAATTTAACGAAACTAATGAAAATAACAGGACATGGAATAAAGTAATTCACTCATGAAAATAAATCTTATATATTTCATAAAACTGAAACGAACATGGAGCCCTACAATATCTTCTCAGGGCGAACGAATCCCAAAATTCATTTCTTCAAAACCGTTTTATGGTTTCTAGGCATCGTTTCTTGGTAGCGGGGTTGTTTGTGTAGGCAAAGGACAAACTTTCCAGGTGCTAATTCCACGACTGGATGTTGTACAACGCAATGTCCTAATAATAAATGAAAGACTCGGCCACATTTGCAGCTGATTGCTCTGCCTCCCTTTATTTTTATGACTGTAGAAACCACATAAGCCCTGGGTGGGGTTGCCAAGTCCCCCGTGGCCACGGGCAGGAGGTGGAGAGGTGGGGTGGCCAGCTCCAGGTTGGGGAACTCCTGGAGATTTGGGGATGGAGGCTGAGGAGGACGGGGAGCTCAGTGGGGTACACGGCCATAGAGCAGGGGTGTCGGACTCATTCGTTATGAGGGCCAGATCTGACATAAATGAGGACTTGTTGGGCCGGGCCATGTGTGTCATAAAATGTAAGGCCAGGTAGCGGAGATATAAAGGACACAACACAAAGGGGTTTTTTAAAAAAAACTTCAAATAAAAACACGCTTAAAACATTAGCACTCTTGCAATATTTTGTTTATTTAACAGTGTCTGACACCTCTCGCTCCGAATTGTTGTATCAAAATGTCTGTGCTGTCGCAGTTTTGAGTATGCTGTTCAGGTGTGTATCTGTCAGCTGCAAAACCTACGATGACGCAGCAGCAGCAGAACTGGAAGAAGAAGCAGAAGACAGCCAGTGCCACTGTGGAGAGAAGAGCAACTAGAATGATAAAAGGGTTGGAACACCTTCCCTATGAAGAAAGGTTAAAATGCTTGGGGCTCTTTAGCTTGGAGAAACGACGGCTGAGAGGTGACATGATCGAGGTTTATAAGATTATGAATGGGATTGAGCAGGTTGAGAAAGAAGTACTTTTCTCCCTTTCTCACAATACAAGAACTCGTGGGCACTCCATGAAATTGCTGAGCAGTTGGGTTAGAACAGATAAAAGGAAATACTTCTTCACCCAAAGAGTGATTAACATATGGAATTCACTGCCACAGGAGGTGGTGGCAGCTGCAAGCATGGACAGTTTCAAGAGGGAATTAGATAAACATATGGAGCAGAAGTCCACCAGTGGCTATTAGCCACAGGGTATAGATGGGAACTCTCAGTCTGGGGCAGGTGATGCACTCTATCCTTGGTGCTGGAGGGGGCAGCAGTGGGAGGGCTTCTGGTGCCCTGGCCCCACTGCTGGACCTCCTGATGGCACCTGGTATATTTTGGCCGCTGTGTGACAGAGTGTTGGACTGGATGGGCCATTGGCCTGATTCAACATTGGCTTCTCTTATGTTCTTATGTGGACCTGATAGAAGCCCTCCGGGGGCCCAGTTTGGCCCCCGGACCACATGTTTGACACCCCTGCCATAGAGTCCGCCCTCTGGGGCATCCATTTTCTCCATTATCTATTTGATATATTTATACCCTGCCCTCCCCGCTGAGGCAGGCTCAGGGCAGTTTACATAAAATCTTTTTAAGCAATTTAAATTCATATAAAAATCTAAAGTGCTATACATAAATTTTACATGATGGTGAGCAATAATCCAATAGTTCCCATAGCAGGTACTATCAGTTAGTACAAGAACAGCTGACAGAAGAAATCCCAGGGAAGGCTCTGATCTAATATTAGGATGCTAAATGTGGTCAAATGCCTGGTGGAAGAGCTCCAACTTACAGGCCCTGCAGAACTGGCATAAATTTCTCAGGGCCCTAATAGCCTCAGGGAGCTCATTCCACCAGCACGGAGCTGCCACAGAGAAGGCCCTAGCCCTGGCGATGGCCAGTCTGGCCTCTTTAGGGCCAGGGAGAGCTAGGAGGTTTTGTGTCCCTGAACGCAGTATGTAGATGAGCTGTAATTCCAGAGGATCCCCAGGTCCCACCTGGAGGCTGGCATCCCTAGCCCTGGGCTTGCCGTACACTGTGTAATAACAAACCATTCAAAGTTATCCTCCAGTCCCCTATACACCAAGAATGTCTCGTAAGGTTGCCAACTCCAGGTTGGGAAATACCTGGAGATTTTGAGGGTGGAGCCTGGGGGGGGCGGGATCTCAGCAGGGTATAATGCTGTAGAGTCCACCCTCCAAAGGTGCCATTTTCTCCAGAGGAACTGATCAAGGTTGCCTGGAAATCAGTTGTAATTCCAGAGGATCTCCAGGCCCCACCTGGAGGTTGGCAACCCTATGTTTGTGGGATGCTGCCTTTAATAAGTAATCATCCCTAGTTTGCCTGTTTGGGGAGGCTGAAACAGGGCCTTCTTAAAATTTCATTAATGTTCCTAACTGCTTATCCATACTGCAAAGGTTGCTGAATGTGCTGAACTCCAGCCAGATTTATTGCAATCATTTTTAAACCAGGAAACTATTACAGCCCATTTATGAACACATCCTCCTCTAGAAGCCAATGCAGGACAAAGAAAGGTGTTGAAATAAACAGAAGTGATCAGTGCACAGAGAAGACACCTAAGAGGATTGATGAATGCAGTGGATCTTGGTGCAAAGGCAGTGGATCTTGGTGCAAGAACCAGGGCAGTACAAGCATTCAAAGGCATCCTCAGTTTTGGCTGCTGAAGCCCTCCAGAGATGCCAAGGTATAAATCCTGCTCAGCCCACCTATCAGGACCAACCCCCTTGAGCATGTTCCACATCCTACAGTATCTAAGGGGTATATTACCGTATCCTGCCATGGAGACTAAACTTCAAAGACTTCCCAAAAGAACCTTTGTTCAGCAAGATGTTGGCTCGTAGGCAGTCTTCGATGCATTAACCTCTGGAGATGTGCAAGGATGGAGCCTCTGTGCCTGCCACAATCAAGAGAAACTTCTGTCTTTGCAGAGATACAAGGTGTAATGATTTCAGGTTTTGGTATGTGTGTTTCTTTAAATGTTTAGTGCGACTGCAATAATGTAAGAAGAGTGATAGAGGGAAACAAGTGCGATGTGATTGGCAGATGACTGAGAATGTGGGAGGAGTGAGGTCTCTGAGGTGATTCGGTATTCTTGAAGAGAGGTGTGTGGGAGAGTCTGTGTGACAGAGGAAACAGTTAGAGTTTAGTTAGCCTATGTGGCTATATGAGCAAGAGAGTAGCCTGTGTGGCAATATATGAGCAAGAGAGTTCAACCTTTGTGGCTATATATATGAGTTGAGTTTTGATGTATGAGAGACTGTGTGTGATGCCAAGCTTTGTCAGTTATATTTTCTTTCTTCAACATCAGTTCAAAAATACCCAGAAACTTATTTTGTTCTTTTATAAATAAATCAATGTTTGTTTAAACTTATCCCCACAATCAGTACAGTCCTTCCTCAGGGCCACATAATCCTCTGAAGCACCCAGACACTGGGTCATTCTACCAAAATAGAGAGATTTGGAATTTTTAATTCCTGGTGGCAGCAGAAATCTACTAAGTTCATGTACACAGCGTGGGTTTTAAAGGAGAAACAGTCTCCCCAATAAAGCAGGACACCACACAAGGTTTTAAAACTTCAAAAGAAAAACTTAGCCTTTGCTAGGAGCCTACTGATTGTTTTATGTTTAAAGCATCAGAGACTGTCAGAGGGGCAGAACAAAGTTTGAGTCCAGGGGCACCTTTCAGACCAACCAAGTTTTAGTCAAGTTATACGTTTTTGTGAAAGGTTATACCTTGAATAAAACTTGGTTGGTCTGACAGGTCCCACTGGACTCAAACTTTGTTTTGCGGCTTCTAACCAACATGGCTACACACGTAAATCTGTCAGAGGAACTACAGTGGCCCTGGAAGAGGAAGGTTGCCTTGGATGGCAAATTTTAGAGCACCATTAGAAGGCAAGAAGTTGCCAATTATAACAGTACATGAGGGGGACTTGGATGGATTCCTGTCCAGTTTGGTGTAGTGGTTAGGAGTGTGGACTCTAAGCTGGGAGAACTGGGTTTGATTCCCCACTCCTCCACATGCAGCTGCTGGTGTGACCTTGGGTCAGTCATAAATTTTTTCAGAGCTGTTCTCTCAAGGGCAGTTCTCTCAGCCCCGCCTACCTCACAGGGTGTCTGATGTGGGGAGGGGAAGGGAAGGATTGTAAGCCACTCTGAGACTCCTTTGGGTAGTGAAGGGTGGGGTATAAATCTTCTTCTTCTTCTCTCTGGCTTACCTCTGCAGCTGATTCTGCACCCATCTGTTTCCTTGCAGTTTTCCCGCAACCACATTGGGAGGTTACTCTCCCCTCTATACGGCATGCCACTTTCACTTTCTTTGTTCATTGGGTTTTATGGTACCTTCTGTATAGATTTATAGCCATTCAGGGGTGACTTCGCAGTCAGTACAGCATTGCCCCAGGGTATCTGAACGTGGTTTTGAGCGGCATCTTTTCCTTCCTCCACTTCCAATTCCAAGGGAACAATAAACAGACAACTTGACACAACTTCACTGATCTCTCTCAGTTCCCCTGCCCCTATTTCCCCCTCTGTATTTATCACTTTGCCATGAATTACTTGGCTCAGGCAGCTAATGATCTCTGAGGCAAGTATGGACAAAGGAAAATCTGCATACCAATGCAGGAGCGAGAGTTGAAAACAAAATAGATGGCAAGCTGACACTACCCAATGCAGAAACCAGGATCTGAGGCAATGGAATGCAAACAGATATTCCAAGGTAAGGAGGAACCAGGTCGAGTGCTGATAAAATGTGAAGCCAATGCCAGACGCAGAATGGACCTGCCTCTGTTCCTCCTGATCTATCTCACAGCTCCCTCCGTCCAGTCTGTTGGTCTCTTCCCTCTTTCCACAGCCAAGCCCTATCATTGTTAACTTTTTCACACAACATCTCGGGTTAGGCAGCCTAAAGGGTTAGACAGGATTTGTTGCGACATCTGCTAGCTTTGGTAGCTACTTTGGGAGGGTTTTAAACCCCAGTGATTTTTTTATCTACATTGTACATATGTTTGGGGGTTTGTTTGGTTGTTGTTGTTTTTTAAACTAAATTTGCAAAAGATATTTCCTTGCCCAGGGTGCCCCGTGGTGGACTTTTTATCACCATGACAGAGCCACCTGTGGGAATTAGAGATATGATTATGAATTTATCACCATTGGGGCACCACCATTTGGATTTTCTGCCTCAGACGGGCACTCAAATATCTAAGTGCATCGTAGCACTGTGTCCTTCCCACACTGGGAATGCTGCATGACACTCATAGCATCTAGCTTGACAACAATGCCGTGAAGTATGGCTGCGGTCACACGCACTAAATAATCCACTTTCAATCCACTTTCAGTGCAGTGAACCGGCAAAATCCAGTTGGAAAGTGGATTGAAAATGTATTTAGTGTTTTTGACCTCAGCATAAGGGCGATTCTGCATTGGCTTTCCCCTCCGTTGTTTTAGCAAACCCACGTTGGAACAGAAATTCCCCTCTCTGTTGTGTGCTGCTTTCATTTCCTTTGATCATCAGATTTTATGGTACCCTCTGCATTGCATGCCACTTTCACTTTCTTTGATCATTGGGTTTTATTGTACCTTCTGCATAGATTTACAGCCATTCAGGGGTGACTTCACAGTCAGTATGGCGTTGGCCCAGGGTATCTGAACGTGGTTTTGAGCTCCACCTTTTCCTCAATGTTGAGAAAATGTGGACTGAATGCCAGATGCAGAAACATGCCTGAATTAGGCTGAGAAAAAAGTGACATGTGCCCATCCCAAAGTTACTCAATGAGCATTGACGTTTCTTGGAGAATTGGACCTGAGTCTCTATGACCCAGTCCAGAACTTTATCCACTCTGCTTTTAATTTAATAACTAAGAATTAGATGCATGTCATTTCTACATCCAAACTGCTGTAGAGACCTTCTGTGCGTCCGGCAATGGGTCAGTGCCGACACAACTTGAAATCCTGGTGTATGTTTTGCTTGCAAACAATCATGGAATCCTGGCTGGTCTCAGCCATTCATTCCTGGCCTCTGGTGTGGATTGCCACTAGCTGCAATGCTTCTTTGTCACTGTAATAGCCCATCCATTGCCTGTTGGGGATGCTCTTATCAGCTTCCTGCTGCACTCCCACAAAGACCTTTTCCCTCCCGAGCTAGGGACCTGCCTCCCCCGCTCCATGCTAGCAACCCAGTATCTGATCAATAGGAAGGACATGTTGCAGGAATCAACCATTCTCAAACCATACCTGGAACCCTGGAGGCAGTTCGCACCTGTACCCTGCCTGTTGTTCCTGGTTTCGTGGGTACTTGCTGCTCTCAAGATCTATGTTCACATCTTCTGCCTGGTTCTCAGTGTGTGCAAAAGTGAGAGGCAAACTAATCGTCTGGTGAAGCCTAGTACTTTGTCAGGTGCAAAATGGCTCTGAGAATGTTGCTAAGCCCTTTCTTGATCACTGTGGAGGCATGCAAATTAAGGAAGAACTAAATTGATAGTCATGTGCCGTGGAAATGGAAAGAAATAAGTACAGAAAGCTTGTAAAACATTTTTTTGTTGTTGTAAGGAAGAAGTGTTTTTAATCAATAAGGAAAACAGCAAACAAACAACTACAATTTTTGCCTGATTTCTACTGGCTTAGGAAAAAAATTTGATCCACCACCTATTTATTAATCAGAAATGATTTGCCATCTCCCCCTGTAACGTTTCACGCCACTGTGCAATTTTTAAAAAATTATTATAGCAATCCTCTTGATTAATTTAATGTAAATTAAATAATAGCAGCCTCAATTTTTATGACGCACTTAGCTTTATAAAAAGATGGCCTATGACCTCAATCATTCAGATTCCTGAATTAATAGGATTCAGAGATGCCCATATGGCACCCCCCCTCCTTTATAAGCCTTTTAAACCCTTGCTTAACTATGACCTTTGAGTGGGAAACCTGGAAGTTCTGAAGAATGTAGGAAATACAATAAACACTGCAACACTCAAATATTCTTTGCATAAATATATACAAAACCTAAAAGTAGTCAAAATGGAACGAACGTGTTGCCAAGGGCTAAAGCAGATGCAATTTCAGCCCCAATACTCAGTTTGTTCAGAATGGGAAATGCAAGCGGCTCATTACTCTGCAAAAGGGTTGCTTGACCTCTCTTTGTCCACGTTCTCTCATTCCTGTAAATGTCCAGGGGACAGTTTTCTGTGGTTGAGACTACCTGCCAATCTGAAGCCCAGAAGAGAACCAGACTTGTCAAGACAAGACAGGGAAGGGCCATAGCTCAGTGGAGAGCACTCGGAATGCGGAAGATCCCAGGTTTAATCCTCAGCATCTCCAGTTTAAAAGGACCAGGCAGTAGGTGATGTGAAAGGCCTCTTCCTGGGAGCCTGGAGAGCTGCTGCCAGTCTGAGTAGACGATGTCGACATGGATGAAGCAAGGCTTTTCCGAGGTTTCCACAGTTGTGGAAGGGAGAAGGGTAGGCTCACTGAAGTTCATAATCCCCGTCAGGGCTTTTTTGGTAGAAAAAGCCCAGCAGGAACTCATTAGCATAATAGGCCACACCCAACAGCAGAAATTCATTAACATATTAGGCCACACCCTGATGGCACAGCTCATTAGTGTGGTCATCCAGCCACACCCACCTTTTGCTTCTTATTCTGTTTACCTTGTTTGTTGTCAAAACCCAGGGCTTTTTTTGGAGCAGGAACTCCTTTGCATGTTAGGCCACACACCCCTAATGTAGCCAATCTCCATGAGTTTCTGTTGTTGGGTGTGGCCTATTATGCTAATGAGTTCCTGCTGGGCGTGGCCAACTTGGGAGCCAGCCGGAACTCCGTTCCTGTGCGTTCCTGCCCAAAAATAGCCCTGATCCCTGTGATCATTACTTGGGTGTGATAAACAATCCAGGCTACAGGATGAGGGAGAGATAGTAGCAGGCAGCAGTAATGAGTCTCAGGAGAGAGATGGCTATGGCTACGGTCACACGGGAGGCTTCGCGCAATCTGGTGTCGCCTCTGTGTGCAGTGGTTTAAATTGTTGCGGGAAGGGGTGACCAGACAGCACACCCTGAAGCAGCTCCTCCACACACCGATCTCGTGCAGAAGCACCCACATCACCAGCACCTCAACCACAGAGCATGGCACTTGCTGACAATGGGGGTTGTTTATGCTCACATGCACGTATGCACACATCCCTTATGGGTGAAGGAAAAAACACATGACTGAGACGAAAGTGACCATTCACACTTCCCATCCGGCATCCATTCATGACAGGGGATTCGGACATTGGGAAAAGTGGAGTGGAAGCACTGGCATGCATAAAGACCAGACTTTCCCCAGTGTCGGCAGACTCCACTTCCAGGATGGGCCAGACTCAGGTGCCAACAACTGGGGCACAGAAGGCAGATGTTGTTGTCTGTTTGTGCTCTTTAAATCCACAAAGGTAATGCAGTTATATCGGTGCAAACCAAATCAGTTTGGAATAGTGGTTAAGAGTCCGGACTCTAATCTGGGAGAACCGGGTTTGGTTCCCTACTCCTCCACTTGCACCTGCTGATGTGACCTTGGGTCAGTCACGAGCTCTGACACAGCTGTTCTCTCAAGGACGGTTTGTGTCAGAGTTCTCTCAGCCCCACCTACCTCACGGGGTATCTGTTGTGGGGAGGGGGAAGGGAAAGGAGTTTGTAAGCCGCTCTGAGACTCCCTTGGGTAGTGAAGGGCGGGGTATAAATCCAATCTCTTCTTCTGCTTCTTCCTCTTCTTCTTCTTCTTCTTCTAGTGTGACTGCAACCTATATGGGAAGGTGCTAAGCAAAACCCCTGGAGTTCGGGGCAGTCGGTCAGTGGGAGCAGCACACCCACGTTGATTACATATGACTGTGCAAAATCTCAGCTGTGCCTGGGGCTTTTTCCAGGCCTGCCTGGTAGCAAACCCTGCATATGACTTGAATAGAGGACTACATGCATGCTAAGCCTGTCTTTCTCTGCAATGTCTCCTGCCTTGGCTAGTTTTGACACCAGAGCCAGCTGAGGACTCTGTATGCCCCACAGCCCACTTCCCTTGATGCCCAGTACACTGTGTGGTTAGAGGAACAGTCTGCCCTGTGTGAGGGGTGGATTCTGTTTCTGCCTCTTCCTTCTGTTTTGCAGCTGATAAGCTCCTTCAAAAGGTGAGTTTTGCCATTCCCAACAGTTCCCTCAGCAAAGTTTGAACCCCTCATTCTTGTTTTGTGGATGAGAGAGAGCCAGTTCAGTGTGGTGGTTAAGTGTGCGGACTCTAATCTGGGAGAACCGGGTTTGATTCCCCACTCCTCCACTTGCAGCTGCTGGATGACCTTGGGTCAGTCACAAGCTCTGGCACAGCTGTTCTTGAAAAAGAGCAGTTTCTGTCAGAGCTCTCTCAGCCCCACCTGCCTCACAGGGTGTCTGTTGTGGGGAGGGGGAAGGGAAAGGAGTTTGTAAACCACTCTGAAACTCCCTTGGGTAGTGAAGGGCAGGGTATAAATCCAATCTCCTTCTCCTCCTCCTCCTCCTCCTCCACTTGCCTGCTGTGAACTATTGAGAATCTGACAGGAATTCCTTTTGTGAATATGCCGCTGACTGATGTGGGGGTATGCACTCCAGCGCACTTGATAGGCTCTCAGATCCTTGGACTGGGTCTTGTATAGAGTTTTTGCTGTGTGCTGTGGGATTGCTGCATACCGACCAACTCTGATGTCAGCAAAGTTAAGGATGGGCTCCAGCAGTGTGTGCTGTTCAGTGATTTTAACACAGAAAAGGATACATGGATTAAGGGAGTTGAACCTTCCATACTCCTACCCTGCCTGGGGGAGTCCACTGCCCTAAGCATTTTGCCTTCTGCCTCAAGTCATTTCCAGGAGCAAAGTCAGGCTGAAGAGAAAAGGAGTGTGGGCAACCCACCTTCCATGAGGGAAAGTGGAAGCTGGGGAAGAGGTCAATTCACCTCCTAAATATGCCCAAATATGCACTGCTCCTCTCCCCTTGCTTCATCAGTGGGCAGGGCAGATGCTTTATTCAATACACGTGGCTCTGTCATGGTTAGAATGTCCCTCAGTATTTGGCGGATGGTTCATGAAATTCTAATGGCACAGGTAGTGGAAGGAGAGCGGTGTGGCTTGTTCGCTATTATTTTGAAATGCGAACTCGCCGCTCACCCCCTAATGAATAAAAATAATAAGTAAATAGTGAAACTGAGCCCAGGTGCTAGGAAGACAGAGGTGCATAAGAATGAAGATAACCACTGGCATACATTTCTTTCATCTGAATACCTATATCATTGAAGTGTAGTGGTTAAGAGCATGGACTCTGATCTGGGAGAACTGGGTTTGATTCCCCTCTCCTCCATATGCAGCCAGCTGGGTGACCTTGGGTCAGTCACAAGCTCTCTCAGAGCTGTTCTGTCACGAGCAGTTCTCGAAAGAGCTCTCTCAGCCCCATTTACTTCACAGGATGTCTGTTGTGGGGAGGGAAAGGGATTGTAAAGCATTCTGAGACTCCAAGGGAAGGGAGGGGTATAAATCCAATCTTGTCATCATCTTCTTCTTCTTCTTCCTCTTTATTCTTTATTAAAAATAGAAAGCGCTGGCTTTGCTTTTGCTGCTATCTTAGCACCATCCTTGGGTGTGGGGCTTTACAGAGGACCAGCCAAATGATAGGTCCCTACCCTATGGAGCTTACAGTCCAGAATAAACACAGGAAAGCAACTGAGGAGGTTATTCCTTTACATCCTTTGACGTACATTTTAATTATCATTTCTGGACAAGGGAAGATGTGCCAGAAATTGTCATGATTTGGAGAACCATTCCCTAAAAGCTATCTTTCTGAGTTCAGGGAGCTGTGGGTGGTTTTTTTTCTTGTTGTTTTAGCACATGGGGAGCATTCAAGTGTGCAATCACCTACCCATGTTCTGAAACAGGATAATGCAGCACAGGGATCTTCACTCTTGTCAGACCTGGAAGCCACAAAGCATGGGATCTACAGTTCTGCAAAGAGGAGTGAAATAAAGTCATGTGACATCAGAGTTACGTGCCTGGAAGAAAAAAAGCTCAAGCTATGACTTTGCTGGTGTCAAGGCTAGTATTGTGGGCAACATACCAAGAGATCCAGGGACAAGTAACACAGGTTGAACACCCAGAGAGGTAAGAATAGCCAAAGGTCAAAGAGGAATCCTCTTCACCAGTGAATGGCTTTGTCTCAGCCATCTTGCTGCTCCTCTCTGTGTTGAGTACAAAGAGATGCACAAGGTCTGCTAGCAGTAGATCCTTCCAAAAGACAGCCCTCTAAGTCTGTTCTTTAGGGGCTCACAACCCAGCAGGTAGGGCTTCATTACCCATCTGATGGTCCCGCTCATATTTTAAAGGCCATTGATCTCGCAAGAGCAGCTCACGGCTCACCTGAGCCAGTTTGGTGTAGTAGTGATTAGGAGCAAAGACTCTAAACTGGGAGAACCGGGTTTGATTCTTCACTCCTCCATATGCAGCTGCTGGTGTGACCTTGGGTCGGTCATAAATTCTTTCAGAGCTGTTCTCTCATGAGCAGTCCTTGAGAGAGCTCTCTCATCCCCAATTACCTCACAGGATGTCTGTTGTGGGGAGGAGGAGGGGAAGGGGAAGGGAAAGGGATCTTAAGCCACGTTGAGACTCCTTCAGGTAGTGAAGGGCGGGGTATAAATCCAATCTCTTCTTCTTCAGATTATCAAGCTTGGCACAGATCTACATAGACTTGGAGATATGAGAAGACTTTGTTGAGATTTAGGTAAGCTGATATCTGTGTTTTATTTCAGAGTCACAAAGAAGAAGAAGAAGAAGAAGAAGAAGAAGAAGAAGAAGAAGAAGAAGAAGAAGAAGAAGAAGAAGAAGAAGAAGAAGAAGAAGAAGAAGAAGAAGAAGAAGAGGAGGAGGAGGAGGAGGAGGAGGAGGAGGAGGAGGAGGAGGAGGAGGAGGAGGAGGAGGAGGAGGAGAGGAGGAGGAGATTGGATTTATACCCCGCCCTTCACTACCCAAAGGAGTCTCAGAGTGGTTTACAATCTCCTTTCCCTTCCCCTCCCCACGACAGACACCCTGTGAGGTAGGTGGGGCTGAGAGAGCTCTGACAGAAGCTGCTCTTTTTCAAGGACAGCTCTTGTCAGACCTATGGCTTGCCCAAGGTCATCCAGCTGGTGCAAGTGGAGGAGTGGGGAATCAGACCCGGTTCTCCCAGATTAGAGTCTGCACACTTAACCACTACACCAAACTGGCTCTGATCCTGATCCTTCGTGGTTATCGAATATATGGGATAAGTTCCTTGAGTTAAATCTCAAGTTCATGGGAACATGAGGGCATAAGAAGAGCCCTGCTGGGTCGGACCAGTGGTCCATCCAGCCCAGCATCCTGTCTCACCCAGTGGCCAACCAGTTGCTCTGGAGGTTGCCTCCTGGCTCTGGGATCCAGAGGCTGACTGCCTCTGTATATATAGTCTCCTTTAATTCAATGCAGCTAGTAGCCATTGATGAACCTGTTGTCCATGAATCTGTCTAACCCCCTTTTAAAGCCATCTAAACTCACAGCTATCACTAGGCCTACTAACAGTGGATTCCACAATTTAATTTACAGCCTCTGAATGTGGCGGTTCCTATAGTCACCACTTATCCTTCATGAATCTGACTACTCCCTTTTTAAAGCTGTCTTTGTGTGTGGCCAGTAGTTCAGCAGTTCGAGACCCGAGTGTGCCGCACGACGGAGTGAGCTCCCCTCTCTAGTTCCAGCTCCTGCCAACCTAGCAGTTCAAAAGCAAGAAATTGCAAGTAGATAAATAGGTACCACTTCGGTGGGAAGGTAACAGCATTCCGTGCACTTTGGTGTTTAGTCATGCCGGCCACATGACCACGGAAATGTCTTCGGACAGCGCTGGCTCTTCGGCTTTGAAACGGAGATGAGCACCGCAACCCTAGAGTCAGATTCAACTGGCTTTCGAGCAAGGGAACCTTTACCTTTACTATGTGTGTGGCCATAAGGGAAGGTGGCATGGTATAGCCCAGTCTCATCAGATCTCAGAAGCTAAGCAGGGTCAACCCTTGTTAGTGCTTGGATAGGCAGCCTCCAAGGAAGACTGCAGAGAAAGGCCATGGCAAACCGCCCCTGCTTCTCACTTGCCTTGAAAGGCCCCTTACTGGGGTTGCCGTAAGTCGGCTGAGACTTGACGGCACTTTAGGCACACACAGACACATGCAGGTGGCCGTAACTATATCCTCTGGCAGTGAATCCCACCTTTTAATCACTCATTGCGTAAAGGAGTATTTCCTTTTGTCTGAATCTACTGCTCATCAGCTTCACCGGATACCTTTGAGGTCTAGTAATCTGGGGGAGAGAGAGAAAAAGTTCTCTCCGTCCTCTTTCTACTTGTACGTAACTTTATCAACCTCTATCATGTCCCCCCTTAATCATCAGTGAAAACAGATGCCAATAATTCATTCACACTCTCTGCTCATCTTGCCTTAGCAATCCTTTTATTCCTTGGCCATCCAAAGGCCCAGAACTTCTCTGGCTGGTTTCCCGTTCTAGCTATGTTTAATGAAACACTTATTGTATGTCTTAATGTTTGATGCAGGATCAGGTCTCTGCTGCAACAGGTGGTGTCTTTGCCTAACCTTGGTTATTGTGCCACAAGAGCTTTCCATGAGAAGCAGGATCTGAATGGGGCTACCCATACGCTGATCACATTTAAACTGGATTATTCTAATGTAGTTCATGGGGGACCGTCTGCTTTTGGAAATGGTCCGCAAATTCTGGCGCGTACAATATGCAACAGGAAGTCTTTGGTGTTTGTACCTTTCCAGTACTGAACGATCTCCACTGGTTGGTTATGAGTTTTAAAGTCCCAAAGATTTGTTGAGAGTGGGGACCTTTGAAGTTCCCCCCTATAATAAGCCTGTCTGAGAACTGAGATGTTCCCTGGATATTTTACTTTGGGGGCTCTGATCATCACGTTGGGTTGCCAGGTCCTTACCTGCTACCAGTGGGGAGGATTCAGGGGGAGGCATTGCAGGGCTGGGTGGGGACGTCATTGATGTGATGACGTCACTTCAGGAAGTGATGTCATCACATCAGCGACGTCAGGGCGACGCTCTACTTTTTGGGCAAAACTCTATAGTAAAAATGGCTACAAACTATAGAGTTTTGCCCCAAAAGTGGAGTATCGCCCCCGACAATGCCGACATATTGACATCACTTCCAGAAGTGATGTCATCACATCAACAATGTCAATGAGAGACATCTTTTGGGGGATGGGGTTCTCCCCGACGGCCATGTGGCTGGTGGCAGGCAAGAATCTGCAGAATCAGGAGATCCCCCGCCCCCACCTTGGGGCTAGCAAGCCTAATGGCAGAGGTGACGTGGTGATCCAAGACAGGGCCTTTTCTGTAGTGGCACCTTGACTGTGGAATGCCCTCCCCACAATTGCTCACCTGGCACCTGATCATTTCTGTTCACCCAAGACTTTGGTGGATTTTTTTTTCTGTTGATGTTTTGGCTTTTTCCCCTTCTGGTTACTATATATTGATTTTGATTGTGTTTAGTCATTTATTATTATATTGAATTGTAACGTTATGCGCCTGTGACAGGGTGGCAATGCAACCATCATTAAAATAAATAACTAGACTTCTGCCCCTTTCTGAACAAATACAAATTTGTTATTTTGAGTCAGACTGCTGGTACATTGAGTGCATGAGAGCTTTCGCACAGGGAAACATCCCCACCCCCCAAGTTTGCTAACAATCTACTCAGAGGAGCCTTAACTGAGATTGGGTGTCTGATGGGGGGGGGACACACACCCAATCTCAGCTTCTGTCACTTACACATCATGTTCACAGTGTTAAGTGTACACTTTTTAAAAAGCCTTAGAGGTATACTTTAAAAATGGAATGTGTGAGGAAGCCCTCCAGATGGGCAGTGTAAAGTACTGGGTTTCGGGCCTCATGACTCGGACGACGACATAAGAGAAGACGCGTTTATTCGTACTTCACACAAGACAAAGAACAAACAGTAACGGCCGGAGGCCAACTATATACAGTTAGGGGGGACGGCCCTATATTCCTATTGGCGGGTTTGAATCGCCCGCCAATGCTGCCATTGGTTCACTACTGGCGAGTTCAGGAACCTAGTCCCTATTGTTCTCAGAGAGCGAAGCTTGGCTGTGTTTCGCCAGCTCTGCCTTCTGATCCCAGGACACAACACCCCTCCCCCATAGTTCGTCTCCTATCAGGTGACGTAGTCTTTTAAGTATGTTGGTGCCCTCCGTTCTCTTAGCGATCGTCGGGGGGCCGGTACCGGACTGGCGGGGCCCCTATCGGGTGGTCCGCCAGCACAAGGAGCTTGGATCTCTGGTAGTAGCCGAGGCGGTGACGGTGGCGGCTGTAACGGCGGTGGCGGCGGCGGTTCAGCTGTCACCGGGGGCCCCTCCGGATTCCGTGGACTTTCCGGCGCTGGCTCCGCTGTCGGTGCTTGCAGTCGATCGGATGCTGGGGCAGCCGCGGCATTTCCCGGTAACTGGATCTCTGTGTCGGGGTCTTGCCGCCTCCGGAGCTGGTCGACGTGTTTACGGAGGACCCGGTCCCCATCTGTTAGGACTTCGTATGACACTGGCCCGGTGGGTTTTAGGATGCGCCTGGCCACCCACTGAGGCCCCGCCCCGTAGTTCCGGAAGTAGACAGGTTCCCCCAGGAGGAAGCTTCGGGGAGCCTCCCGGTTCTCGACCAGCTTTCTCTCTGGGGCTCGGTCCGGGTGGAGCCTGTCTAATAAAGTGGTAGGGCGGTGGCCCATTAATAGTTCTGTGGGGCAATGCCCGGAGATGGGGTTTGGGGTGGTGCGGTATGTTAGAAGGAAGCGGGCCAGCTGGAACTCCCAGTCCCCCTCCGTTATGCGGCTCAGGGCTTCTTTGGCGGTGCGTACCGTTCTCTCCGCCTGTCCATTTGTTGCCGGGTGGAAGGGCGCTGATCGTATGTGCCTGATTAGGTTCCTTTCGAGGAACGCTTGAAACTCAGCAGATGTGAACGCTGCCCCGTTGTCTGACACGATTGTGTCTGGTAACCCGTGCGTCGCGAATATTTTCCGCAGGGCCCTTATTGCCGCTTTGGCAGAGGTGGTAGACACTGGGCTTATTTCCACCCATTTCGAGTAGGAGTCTACCGTCACCATGAACTGGAGCCCCTGAAATGGCCCCGCAAAATCTATGTGTAGGCATGACCACGGCTTGTGGGTAGACTCCCAGCTTTGGGTTGGCACTCTCGGGGGATTGGGGCGGACTTCCTGACACCGTGTGCACCCTCGGACCCAGGTTTCAATTTCGGCGTCCATCCCGGGCCACCACACGTAGCTCCTTGCCAGAGCCTTCATGCGTACAATGCCGGGGTGGGCCTCATGTAGCATTTCTAGAACCCCTTGTCTCATGGGCCCCGGGATGACCACCCTGTCTCCCCATAACAAGCACCCTTTTAAGGCGGATAACTCTTCCCGCCTGGCTTTGTATGCCGTGAACTCTGGCCCTGTCTGTTCCGCTGGCCATCCCCTCACCACCCAGTTTAGGACCCGGGAGAGAATGGGATCTCGGGACGTGCGGGCGGCCACGTCTGCAGCCTGAAGGGGGGGGTTTGGCAGCTCCTCCATTAACAAGACTGCGGGAGCCGGGGCCGGATGTTCCCCTGTATGCGGCAGCGGCAGGCGGCTCAAGGCGTCGGCATGACCCAGCGCCTTGCCCGGCCGATGCTCCAACTGGTACTGGTAGCCCGCTAAAAACAAGGACCAGCGCAACACCCGGGGCGACAATACCTGCGGCGTTTGTTTGTCCGCCGCGAACAGTCCCAGGAGCGGCTTATGATCGGTTACGAGCGTGAAGGGCCGCCCGTACACAAAGTTGTGAAACTTTTTAACCCCCGCCACCAGTGCCAAGCCTTCCCGGTCGATTTGTGCATAGTTCCGCTCCGCGGGGGACAGCGTGCGGGAGTAATAAGCCACCGGGACTTCCCTTCCATCCGGTAGCTTGTGTGCCAAAACTGCCCCGACCCCATACGGTGATGCGTCGCACGCAAGGATTACCGGGAGCTTTTCATCAAAGTGGGCGAGCACCGCGTTAGAAATCAAGAGTACTTTAACCCCCCGAAACGCCGCCGCCTCCCTCGCTCCCCAGGCCCAAGGTGTCGCCTTATCCAGCAGTCTGTGCAGGGGTTCGGCCACGGCGGCCTTGTGGGGGAGAAAGGCGTGGTAAAAGTTCAGGAGGCCTAAGAACGCCTGGAGCTCGGCCTTGGACTTCGGGGCGGGGGCCTCCACGATGGCCTTCACCTTGTCCCTCGCCGGATGCAGGCCTGTTGCGTCTACCCGGTATCCCAAGAACTCCACCTCCGGCACCCCGAGGAGGCACTTTTCCCGCTTCACTTTTAGCCCCGCGGCTTGGAAGCGTTCCAGTACAGTTCGGAGGCGGGCGGCGAAGCTTTCCGGGGTGGTCGCGGCGATGAGGACGTCGTCGAAGAACGGCGTCACCCCAGGGATCCCTTTCAACAAATCGTCCATTAGATTTTGAAATATCCCTGGGGCCACACTGACCCCGAACTGCAGCCGCTTCACCCGGAAGGCCCCCCGGTGGGTCACTATGGTTTGCGCCTCGGCCGTGGCCTCATCTACCGAGAGTTGCTGGTACGCCTGCGCGAGATCCAGCTTTCCAAATATGCGCGCCCCCGCCAGTGTGGCTAAGACATGGCTGACCACGGGTACGGGGTATGCGTGCGCCTGAAGTGCCTGGTTAATGGTGCACTTATAATCTGCGCAGATGCGGATTTCCCCGTTTGGCTTGACGGGTGTCACAATCGGGGTCTCCCATCGAGCGTTCGGGACGGGCTCTAGGACTCCCTG
Organism: Gekko gecko; assembly: GCA_029375565.1. NCBI lineage: Eukaryota > Metazoa > Chordata > Lepidosauria > Squamata > Gekkonidae > Gekko > Gekko gecko. The sequence goes on from JAPDNY010000014.1 coordinate 46,542,578, forward strand.
GGCCACTAACCGGTCCAGTTCGGCCTCTATTTTCGGGCGGAGGGCCAGGGGCACGGTGCGGAAGCGCCGTCGAACGGGCGTCACGGTGGGGTCTAAGTGAAGCGACACCGGGGGCCCTTTATAACACCCCAGTTTCCCGTCAAAGACCTCAGGGAATTCCTTGCACACCGCCCCCCAGTCCCGCACCCCGCACTTATTCACTCCCCCAATTGTTATGCCTAGGGCTTCGAACCACGCCCGCCCCAGGAGACTCACGAGATTTCCCTCTACCACCACCAAGTCCAAGTTCCCCTCAAAGTCTCTGTACTGCACTCGGAAAGTGCCGACTCCCCGGATGGGGACAGGGTTCTTTTGAAAATCCACCAAGCTTAGTGGCGATGGACGTAGAGGGGTCCCCCTAATGGGCAAAGTCTTTTTAAAGTGTCTAGGGAAATGATGGACGCCGCCGATCCCGAGTCCACTTCCATGCAACAGGGGACCCCTCGATCCGCACGGTTACTTGGATCTTCGGGGCAGAGGAGAGGTTGGGGTTGGGGAGGCGAAGTACCTGCAGCGGCTGGTCGGTGAGATGGTACAACTCGGCGACCTCTTCCGTCGTCTCGTAGGCGGTGGACGATGCGCGGTGCGGTGGAGCCGACGATCTCGAATTCCTGGGGCCCTTGGACCGGCAGACCCGTGCGAGGTGTCCCTGCTTTCCGCACCCGTGACAAACAGCATCCCGGAACTTGCAGGATTTCCTTCCGTGGCCTTCCCCGCAGCTGGCACAGACGATCCGGTTGCCGGAAGGCTTGGCTGGCTCTCTGTTGGCCTGCTGGAACGGCGCCGGCCGGCGTTGTTGAGGTCTGAGGGCGAAGACCTCTTCCGTATCTACAGTCCCGGGGCTTGGACTCCTTCCGACCACATGGGCGGCCGCGGCCGGGCGTTCCCCTTCTGCGGCCTCGTGGGCTGTTGCGGCGTCTAGGGCCTCGTCTAAGGAGAGCCTCCGGTGTCCAACTAACTTGCGCCGCAGCTTGGAGTCCGCCAGGCCCCACACGAACTGCGTCAGCAGGTTGTCCTCCACCTTCGGGAATCCGCAGTCCACCGCGAGCGCCCTTAGCGCGGCCAGGAAGGTGGCAATGGATTCCCCATGGGCCTGGACTCACCTCTGGAAATCCATCCTCTTGGCCAGGAAGGTCGGCCGGGGGCTGAAGTAAGCGTTGAGGACATCCAGGATCTCCCCAAACGAGCTCTCCAAGGCCGTGCGGGGCACCAAGAGGCTCTTGGCGAGGCGGACGGTTTGGGTGCCGCAGGCGTTCAGCAGGATCGCTCGTTTCTGGTCGGGGTGGCGGATTTCGTTGAGCTCCAAATAGCTGATGAGCTGGTCGACCCATGCGTCCCAGGTTTCTGGCTGCGACGGATCGAAGTGCTCCAGTGTTACATGAGAAGCGGCCATGGTTCTGTCTGGGAAGGCGTGCGCCGGGGCGAGCGGTGCGGTGCTGCTCTCGGGGTCAGCGATGCGATGCTCGGCGAGCGGTGCGGTGCTGCTCTCGGGGTCAGCGATGCGGCGCTCAGCGGTGTCCTTTTCGTCGCTCATGGAGTCACGGAAGGCGTTGAAATCCCACCTTCGTCGCCACTGTAAAGTACTGGGTTTCGGGCCTCATGACTCGGACGACGACATAAGAGAAGACGCGTTTATTCGTACTTCACACAAGACAAAGAACAAACAGTAACGGCCGGAGGCCAACTATATACAGTTAGGGGGGACGGCCCTATATTCCTATTGGCGGGTTTGAATCGCCCGCCAATGCTGCCATTGGTTCACTACTGGCGAGTTCAGGAACCTAGTCCCTATTGTTCTCAGAGAGCGAAGCTTGGCTGTGTTTCGCCAGCTCTGCCTTCTGATCCCAGGACACAACAGGCAGGAATTCTGCAAGCTTTTTATCAGAAATCTTTTGCGGCCCTATATCTGAGAGACCCCTTAATGATAAGTGAGAGGGAATGCATTTGGGCCCCTTTGCTCGGAGAGCAGACATTCGAAGCATAGAACTGGAGCTCTCTGAGAGTCACGCTTAAAAGGAGAAATATCATCTGCTTTCTCATTCACCACTCTGACAGGGTGCTGCTATGGAGAAAAAAACAGCAGCCACTCTTTCTCTTCTCTTTTTTTAAAGGCATCCTTTGGCCTCCCTGTCAGCTCCGCCCAGCAGCGCTGTGGTTTTTAAAATATTAATGGTTCTGGCAATAGCCATTTTTCTGCTTGTATTCTTCAATCTCTGTGCCACGTTTAAGTGGGTGTAAACGCCACTTGTTTCCAGTAACTAATTTTTTTAATGGATTCATCCTGGCTCGTGTATTTCAGTTAAAAAATAGAGATCTTTATTTCATTTTACACCCGGCACGTCGACCGTCGTAATGTTTGACCGGTTGTAAATCAAAGAGCTAAGAGGACAGCCGCTGGAATTGAGATACATTTGCTTGCATTCAATATTAATAGCCCGACTCCAATATTTATTTTACCCCTTCGTTAAGTGGTTGATGTCTTTCTGTTTGAGCCTTTGGCTTGATGTCAGAGCTACTCGGGGGGGGGAGTGTGTGTGTGACTGAAGAGAGGCTTGGGCTGGGCCATGCTCTGGTGGGGGCACTCTCTGAATGAACCACAACTTCTGGGTGAGGGATGTGTGCATGGCCACTGCGATTGCCCTGAGAATAGCACCGCTTATTATCCAGCTGTAGTGGCTGTGTCTATCTGAATGCCCACACCTATACCCCCTTCTGGAAGCAAGCCTTCACACAAACGGTACATCTGTGGTGATGAGGCCCAGTCACAAGCTTTCCGGCAGCCTTGGATGCCCTGGCGATGCTCATGTGAGCACAAGTGAGTTGGTTCTTTATAATCTACTTTGTAGCAGAAAGAAGAGGAGGAGGAGATTGGGTTTATACCCCACCCTTCACTACCCAAAGGAGTCTCGGAGTGGCTCACAAACTCCTTTCCCTTCCCCTCCCCACAAAAGACACCCTGTGAAGTAGGTGGGGCTGAGAGAGCTCTGACAGAAACTGCTCTTGAGAGAACAGCTCTGAAAGAACTTGTAACTGACCCAAGATCACACCAGCAGCTGCATGTGGAGGAGTGGGGAATCAAACCCAGTTCTCCCAGATTGGAGCCCGAGCTCATAACCACCGCACCAAACTGGGTCCCAGTTGAATGAACCATGGTTTCCGTGTGAGGGATGGGCACATGGCCACTGGGATTGCCCTAAGAACAGCACCACTTATGATCCAGCTGTGATTGCTGTGTGAATCTGAACCCCTTCTTAGGGCTGCCAATTTCCAGGTGGGACCTGGAGATCTCCTGGAATTACAACTAATCTCCAGTCAATAAAGATCCATTCCCCTGGTGGAAATGGCTGCGTCGGAGGGTGGACTGTATGGCATTAAACTGCATTGAGCTCCCTCTTCTCCCCAAACGCTGCCTTTCTGAACACCACCCCGAAAAGCTCGGGAATTTCCCAACCTGGAGTTGACAACCCTACCCCTTCTGGAAGCACACGTTCACACAAATGGTCTCTCTGTTATAGTGTGGCCCAGCCACAAGCTTTCCAGCAGCCTTGGATGCCCTGGAGATGCTCATGCGGACACGAGTGAGTTGGTTCTTTATGATCTATTTAGTAGCACTTGGAATAGGAGGCCGTCAGCCCGTTTTGCGTAGACCAATGAGCTTGGAGTCCAGCAGCACCTTAGAGGCCAACAAAAGTTTCAGGGCGTCAGCTTTCAAGAGTCAAAGCCTCCTTCGTCAGACTCAGTAGAGTAGAAATTGAGATCTTCTACCTTTTTATCCTAGTCGGAAGTAGGGTTGCCAGCCTCCAGGTGGGGCCTGGAGATCCCCCACTTTTACAACTGGAGAAAATGGCTGTTTGGAAGGGTGGACTCTATGGCGCTGTACCATGCTGAAGCCCCTCCCCTCCCCAAACCCTGCCCTCTCCTGGACCCACCCCCAAAATCTCCAGGTATTTTCCAACCCAGACCTGGCAACCCTAGTCAGAAGGTGGGAGGGGTGTTGTAAAGAATGCTTGTAAAGGACTCCGAGGTACAAACGTATATTGTAATCAGCTTGATTAGAGGCTTCTCGGCCTTTTGGCTATGATGGAGTGTAGTGTCGCTTGATTAGAGCAGAAGGGATTTGCTGGGGGTGGGGACATCTTCTGACTAGGATAAAGGGACTTGGATCTCCATTTCTACTCTACTGTGACTGACGTGAAGGGAGTGTTGACTCTTGAAAGCTTACACTGGGAAACTCTTGTTGGTCTCTAAGGTGCTGCTCGAGTCAAATCTCATTGTTCTACTGCAGTCCAACATGGCAACCCTCTGAAACTTGTACTGACCAGTGTCACTTGGGGATGTTCAGAGAGATGCTTGTGAACAAATGAGGTTTGGAAATCTATCCTGGCTGGTGAAATTCAGCTAGGACAAAGTACATCAATTTCTTCTAAGGATTTACATTTATGGAAGACCGGTGAGTTTGATCACTCATATCTTCCATCTTTGGGCTGTTCTTCCACATATTTCCTACATGATGCCTGATGATATTTCTCCCAGTCTGTTTAAACCTGCCCTGCGGTCTGTCACAGAAGCGAATCCTTGGGGAGTAGTTCATACATGCAGCAGTGCACCGCGTGTGTAACAGGATTGCCACAGATACCACACTGGAACTTGGGGTTCGTCACATCGCCTCCGCTGCAAATGCTTTCCGCTGAAGTTGGTCTCCCTGTTCAGCAGCCAGTGGGTCTGTGCAGGGGTCCAGTGCAGAGAGACTGAGCTTTGGCTTATTAAGTCCATAGCTCACATCTTGCATTTGCTCTGATCTTACTAAATGGCCTCAAGCAAGCCACTTTCTCCATCCTCATCTTCTTCACTTGCAGAATGGGGATGCCAATGCTAACCTACTGTGCAAGGGTATAGTAAAAATTACATGTATACAGATAACAAAATACTTTATAGGGTTTACGTTAAAGATTACAACAAAACAATATGTGAATTGCTGTGAACATCCCCAAACACAGTACATGTTTCCAGACCTGGGACCTGCTGAGCTGCAAGTACATGACACAAAGTCATGTGGCATCAGAGTCATGCAACAGGAACAGGAGACACAGACTTGCAGCTTCACCAAGATCAAGGCCAGGAGTGTAGGCAGCAGACCAGGAGCATCAGGGACAGGAAGACGAAGCTGAACACCAGGAAGTGCGCGATAGTGAGGAATCAGCCAAGAGTCAGAGCCCTGGAGGAAACCCCTCCACCTCTACCCTACTCACTTTCCTATTCCTCTTCAGAGTGTGCTTGCGAGACAGGCAGAAGACGTGGCATCCTTGTTACCTCCACATACGCACTGGCAACACAGATCTTCAAAAGGATGGGGAAATGGCAGCTGTACAGATACTCGCAGCCCAGCAGGTGGGGCCCCAAGGCTCCTTATCCATGGGTTGAAGACCACTGGACCAAAACGCTATTCAAGTTTCTCTGGTCTCATGAGAGAAGTAAGTGCTAGAGTGGCCTGAGCAAACCAAGGCTTAGTCACGCTGATGCTGACGCCACTTACGTTATCAAGGGTTGAGTTCAGACTGGCAGTTTGAAGCGGGAGGGAGTGGTGGCAAAAAAGACCCGGAACAACATGTACTGGGTTTTCCCGGTCACACTGCGCAGACTGATGTGGGAGCATACCGGGGAGGAGGCGCAAGGGAGCCTTCATACTGTTGACCCACCCCTGGTGAAGGCGCAGCTGTAAGGTGTGGCTTTCTTTTTTGTAATCTGGAGATATGCACATATGTGCATAAGCACACAATCAAAATTGCGGCTTTTAGTGTTCACACTTTGTTGGTGCAGGGTGGACATGGGATAATTGCGCTTTCCAGGGTTTGATACCACTGTCACTAGGTATCTTTTAAACTTGGGAGGGAAGCGTTACAAGACGGGTTGAGTATGGCTGGGGAATGCCGGACAGATGTGCCTGTGTGAATGGCCCCTTTAATCCATTTGTGAAACATTGCTGAAACGTGCCTATCTCGGGGCAAACTGCCTGTCTGAACTCAGCCAAGGACTTCCGCCAAGAGAAGTCTTTGGTTGGACCATAGCTGGTTGTCAGAGCTCCTGGGGGTCTGCATCTTTGACTGCAGAAAGACCGTCATATTTCAGTGTGTTCTGAGAGAGGACTCGAATCCCACACTGGTCACAGATATTTCCCGTGCCTTGTCGCGCTGTCACTTCAGATCAATCAGATGTTTGAAACAGTACAAACAGCTGGGAAGTGTGGGGTAGATATCGACACCATAAGCATAGAGTTGCCAGTTCTCTTGGAAAATTCGTGGAAGTTTGGGGTAGTGCTTAGGAAGGGCAGAGTTCAGGGGAAAGAGGGGGCTTGGAGGGGCTCTGATGCCACAGAGTCCCCCCTCTGAACCTGCCATATTTAGTCAGGAAAGGGGAACTGGGCTGTAGACAATGTCAATGTATATCGTATGTATTATCTATTAATAGATTCTGTGGATTTCGTATGAGCCGAATTGACTCTGTAGATCGTATTCTTTTGGGTCGACCTGAATTTTCAGATTTGACGGCTGCATTGATTTTTTTTCCTTTGCTTAAAGAGGACTCTATCTCTCTAGAAGCTAAGTCTTCTTGGTCAGTAAGAGATAAAGACAAACAAGGAGCTTTGCATGTGGCAAAAATTTTGGCGGTTGTGGTAAAATCACGTCGTAATTCAAGTAGTCAACCTTAGGCTTCCATTTTAGCGTGTGACGGCTCATTGTTTATGATTCTCGTTTTGAAAACAGTAATTAAGAAGAAGAGTTGGATTTATACCCTGCCCTTCACTCAGAGTCTCAGAGCGGCTTACAATCTCCTTTCCCTTCCCCTCCCCACAATAGACACCCTGTGAGGTAAGTGGGGGCTGAGAGAGCTCTGAGAGAACTGCTGATGGGAGAACAGCTCCAAGAGAAGGAGGAGGAGGAGGAGGAGATTGGATTTATACCACGCCCTTCACTACCTGAAGGAGTCTCAGAGCAGTTTACAATCCCTTTCCCTTCCCCTCCCCACAACAGACACCCCATGAGGTAGGTGGGGCTGAGAGAGCTCTCTTGAGAACTGCCCTTGAGAGAACAGCTCTGAAAAACTTATGACTGATCCAAAGTCACACCAGCAGCTGCATGTGGAGAAGTTCACCCAGCTGCATGTAGAGAAGTGCCGGGGAATCAAACCCTTTTCTCCCAGATTAACATCCACACTCTATCCTAACCACTACACCGAACCGGTTCTGACTGACCCAAGTTCACCCAGCTGGCTGCATGTGAAGGAGTGGGGAATCAAACCCGGTTCTCCAGATTAGAGCCTCCCGCTCTTAACCACTACACCAAACAGAAGAAGTGTTCTCTGTATGTTGTATGTGCAATCCTGCTCTCGCTGCCCTGTGTTCCGCTTTCGAAACCCCATTTATTGTGTTCCTTGACATACTAGGTCTGATTTTCTTTATTATTTTTTTTAGCATGGTTTCTAATTCCATAGTCCTGGTTCTATTTCATTGCTTGTCAGATGCCTCCTGCAAAGTGATCGCAGTGTTTGACCCTCCGGAATCTGCCTTGAGTCTCTGATGTAAATAAGTAAGTAAATAAATAAATAACATCTCCTCCAGCAGGGCTAATCTCTGTAGTCTGACGGTCAGTTGTGATTCTGGGGGAGCTCCAGCCCTGCTTGGAGGTCAGCAAACCTGCATGCTTGTTGGTCCCTCTGCCAAAATTTACCTTCCAGTTTCACCAGAAGATGTGCTGTCAGTTGTCTCCCCAATCCCCCCCCTCTCTTTTCTCCCAGGGTCCTGGGACCTGCTCTGCTAGTCCTGCTCTTGTGATCTGATCGTGACGTGCCTGCCAACCTTGGCGGTGAAGACTTTGCAGTTTTAAAATCCTCATGGTTTGAATTGGAAGCAGAGAAGCCTGATGCGTTCTGCAAAGGCTGCTTTTTTTCCATATGGAGCAGCTGTAGAAGCAGAGCCAAGAGAACTGGGGGGTTGACCTCCGTCTCTGGACTGTAGCATTTCACATATATGACCCGGGAGTGTAGCAGGGCCTGATTGGTTGGCCGTGAAAGCACAGGAGGAGGGAGGGGAAGAGATGGGGGGGTCGACATCCCTACTGTACTGTACGATAGTTGTGTAATCTGATGATTATGCGTTGCTCTGATGTGGTGCGGAAAACCTCAGTTGCCAGCAGAGGGCAGCAGAATGGAAAAAGTTCGCACGAAGTGGGACCACAAGGGAGGAAAGATTTGGGATTTCTCACAGCCTTAGTTTCAGTGAGCCTGTTTTTGATATACAAGGTAAGTTAGAGTTTTATTGGCCAGGGCAAAGAACTTTGGGCCTGCTGTTCCTCACAACCGCTGGGTGTGTGTGTGTGCACATTCCTAACAGAGCTGTAATGCATCCTACAAACTGAAGATTTGTGATGGTTATGACAAGTGGTTCGTTTAATCTTGATGCTTCCACACCACTGTGTTTTCTCTGCAGCTTTTGATATTTCACTGATTGTGTAACCGGCAGATCATTAGACATATGCACAAACACGAATCTCTGGAGCCGCCCGTAGAAGAGTAAATTGTTGCAAAGCGTTTTTAAATTGGGCCTGTAAATTTGGACCCCTTCTGCCTTTTGGAAACAGCTTTAGGCTGGTTTGGGCTGCACTATATGTGGCAGAACGTTGCTGAAACTGACGCTCTGTTAGCTGCAAACATTCCCGCACTGTGAACAAGTTCTTTCTGGAGTTGGTAAGAAGTGATCTGCACTCCGAGTTAGCAGGCAGCAAGGTTAAACGATCCTGCAGTAACATGTACGTCTTGCGTCTCTGAGTATGAGAGAATAATTGGATAATGTTTTAAAATGGGTTTGTTGCAGTGGAACAGATGTTTGTTTGTCAAATGAAATCTCTGCAATCGATTTTGCTTTCGTCAAGCTAAAAGGTGTTTGGCTGCTTATTGGAACGATCTCCCATTTCACATTCGGTGTTGTGATTTATTGGCCGAGTGCAATAACCCTTTCTAAACCAAAATTGATTTTGTATTTAATGCAGGACTAAAGCCAATTTCTGCATGTCTTATAAAAAAGATTCCTGTCCAGTGATAACATGAAAGGTAAGGATTATGCTTCATAAACCATCCTTAGTCTGTCTGTTGCATTCTTTTATATTTTATCAGATGTTCAAAGATGCAGTTCTGAAATCTTTATTCACTAGTTAGATGCTGCTTTTATTTTATTTTTTTTAAAAAAAACAATTTTATCTGCTTTATAAATTTTATAAAACTTGTTCTGGATGTACAGCTAAGCATACATGTCTTGTTTTTTGGAATTTAATTTGGTGGGATTTAGAAAATGTGCCTGTCTTTATAGAAGAGCATTTAAGGGAAACACTGCTAGAGACTCACACCGAAATCTTGTTTCACTTTGCACATTCAGACAGTTGCCAATAACTCCAAATCTCTCATACGACTTGGGAGCATTTGTTGCGAATTTCCTTTACAGATATTCTTTTCCTGTGTCCTCTTCGCCTTCCAAATGTGGCTTTGTGTAGGTGTTCACGATATGCTCTCATTTCCCAAAAACTCCACCCAGTTTTAGCAATGGGCTCCAGAGATCTTGTAACTGCAAATGACCCAGGCATTTGCTTAAATGCGTGGTTGCACCATACGGCATCTGCTCTTTGAAGAACTTTAAAGGCAGTAATGGGGGGGGGTCCCAGTAATAAAAAACAGGACATTGGATCTGTGGATGGGATCCAAAGGACACAAATAAGAATGATCTCAAAGGCCTTGACTGTCAGATTTGGGGTGTCCGAAGTGGACACCGCTAATCCCTTGTCAGAACACAAACAAAAAATGGGGAAACGTTCTCGCCATCAATCACATAACACATGCTGCAAAGTCCAAATCGTTTAAGTTGAGGGTTAATGTGAAATACTGCACATTCATATCGTGGATTATTAGGAGCCCAGCACTTTTAGAGGGAAAGTTGCAGGTTAAGCAGTTCCATTGACCTAGTTAAAATGCCATTACAGAGGTTCGAAGGGTGGGCAGGATATCTGTGCTCCCCCATGCAGTGTTTCGGTCTCTCTTGAATGGCATTACCTCATCCAGATTCTGTTCAGGAAAAAGAACTGCAGTTCCAATAAAGGCCAGCCTAAATTAGCCAAAGTTTTTTTAAAATCGTAACCAGGACATAGAACCAATATTTTTTTTTTCCTTCCTCAGGTGAGAAATGCACATCTGTTATTTTTTTAAAAAATTGTAATCTACTTTTAGATGTGGTGGGTGTGGTGAAATGCAGTTAAACTGGGTTTCGTCGAGGGGTGGGTATAATTTCTTCCCCTGCTGATGTCTGTCTGACAGAAACCTCCCTGGAAGTAAAACCCATTGAAATCAGTGGGATTTATTCTGGAGTGAATATGGCTAGGATCGGGCTGAAAAAGGTCCCAGGAAAGGGCAGGCAGTGAATATCCTGAGCTACTTTGTTAAAAGTGATGCCTTCCTATGAGCCCATGCCGTCGGTAGGAATAGGCAACGTGTTGCTTTTGCAGCCACGTCATCCTGCATATTGGACCTGCCTCGGAGGATTCTGGACCAAGAGAGCCCTTTCCCGATGCAAGCTGTACTTGTGATACGTCTTGATGTTGCAGTAATCTCGTATGACAAGGATGCCGATAGACTTTCTAATCTAAACGTTTTATTTACATGGCAATTATGCAAGTTTAGCTTCGTTTTATCCCTGCAATGGAAAAGTAGTCTCAAAGAGAAAGCAGGTGGGACAGACCTACGTGCAGGGCAGCTCCCGCACCAAGCTCAGCATTTCCACTTTGTTGATTTCAGCGGGAGAATTAAGCACATGGTTAACGAACAGGCCATGGCAACAGAGAGTGTTTTCCCCTTTGTGTTTCGCATGAAGCTTGAAACAAGTTCTGCTATCTTTAAGCATAGCGAGCTGCTTGAACTTATAAAAGAGGGAAGGATACTGGAGTTTTGTGTGGCTGCAAAGCAGCTGTGCTTTTGCATACCACTCCCAGATCTGTTTTGGTGCTTTGGAGTAGGAGAGTGCATCGGAGAGCAGGGAGAGTGCTTGTCGTCTTTCAGAATGACAACAGCTGAAAAGAGCCCAAGCGGTGTCACTGGCGGGTGTCTCCTCTTTATGTTCTGGTCCTAAAAATGCAAGAAAGGTGAAGGGAACAGAGGGGATTTTCATATGTGTATGTACGGCCATCGAGGACAAATGTCTACAGCGGGAATCTAATGTTTTTAGACATGCACCTCGGTGTTAAAAGACTAAAACCTGCCAACAGTGCAAGTTCAGGCACTCAGTACAGCCAGTATTTTTTCATAACAGCAGGAAATGTTAATGCAGAAGAAGCCTTCCCTTCACAGAAGGTACCCTCACTGAGACTGTTGCAGTTGACAGAGAACAGCTGGCTAGACCGATGCCACGTAAGGAATGAACACCAAACCTGTTAGTTGTTAAATGGCTTCTTCCTGTAATATATAGATTTATTCTGCAGTTTCTATAATGTTTTGTACTTTCAAGGAGTTGTTTGGAGTTCTGTAGATGTGTTTCGTGTGCACAGTGATTGGAACATGACAGGACTTACTTCTGTGGAAACCCCATAAAGAATAGGAGGAAACCACAACCTGTAAAAAGATCTAACAGTGGCCCAAACATACACTTTCAAATTTGGGGGAGGGTTTTTTTCCCCCCATTCCAGAATTTTATTTTTTTTTCCAGTTCTGAAATGGAAACAGAAAATAGATTTATTCCAGAGATCTCTTATGGTCTAGAGATCTTGTCCCTTCCAATTTTATCAGCATCCACTTACACAGACAGAGTGTTTGGTCACAGTTCACTAGTTCCTGCTGTCCGTGGCATTCCCACCTGCCCCCCCCCCTTTTTTTTTGGCACATTCGGCGAGGCATTTTTGGCATTGTTTTCAAAAATAAAAACAGGAAATATCAAACCTTTATTTCTAGAGAGATATTTTTAGAAACATTTGTGGAAATACATTCACAGCAGCGTCCTGTACCGACTCCGAGCTGGGGAATTAAAAGAGAACGTCATGTTCAAAGGAGTCATACACAAGCTATCTTTCAAAAGGGTAAAATAAATTGGTTAACTATGACTGGCAGTGAAAAGTCTTCTTTTCCCTTTAATAAGCTTATAACATCACTGGACGAAAAAACACCTTGTGTTGTTCTTTCAAATGTTAAATAATAGAATTGTTTCGTATGCCAGACAAATGCAGAAATTGAAATGTACACAGTTGCGGCACCAACCAAGTTGTGTTCAGCACTTTATATCCTACCGGGTTCAGAGGGAGAGTTAAATCAGTTAAAGTGTGGAGGAGACGGGATCTGCTCCTTCATTCTTACCCGTAACACGATCCTCCATTTTAGGATCCTGTAAAGAAGTGAGAGCAGTTCAACAGAGAGGCTGCACGGGAAAGGGATTGTGAACGACTGTGCATACACTAACGTAGACCTTTCATACCGCCTGATGTTCTACGGATGAAGACAGGGATTCTCATGTTACTCGTTAACACCCCTGTTCCCACCTCCAGGGTCTTTGCTTCAGCATCCCTTACATCCTGGCCCTTTCCCTGCTGCGTGATGTGCTCGGCTGTTCTATAGTAACCTGTCCAGCCCTGTTTTAACAAGCAACGGAGGTGTTTGTTCTTCTGCTTATCAAAACAGTTCACATTGAATCTCACTAGCTATGGCACCGGAACACACACAACGCGTACCATTTGGGGGAGTTAAAAGGGCCCGACGACATGTTTTAAGTTACGCAGGGTCTCCACAGTGACTGACGGCCATATTGCACCTGTGATTTCCCAGCGGCAACTCCTTTTTGAAGCGTCAAAGGAGCCCGATACTGAATGGGATTACATCACAGGGGGAGGAGGGCTACCCTGCACCATTTTCCTAAGCTGAAACATGTAGGGGACAGGCAGCCCCCCCCCCGGCAAATAATGTCCCCACGCTCCGTTTTGGGTTGGGGAAATGGTGCACAGGGAAGGAAGGGGCTCTTTGTAGCATCCTCACTCAGAAGTGAATGCCCTGATTTCAGTGGGTCTTGCCGTCAGGTAAGGGAGGTGTGGTCTCTGGGGCCCAACATCGACAGACCCAGCTTGGGAACAGAGAACAAGAGACCACTGGGATCCTGGTAGGAACCTTCGACCAGGAGTACCTATGTAAATAGCCTATCACGGGTAGTGTGTGTGTGGGGGGGTGTGGCGTGACGCACAGATTTAAGCAGGATTTCGGTCCTGCTAGAGTTGTCTTTTAGTTGAGTTAATAAGAGAAGCCAATGTTGAATCAGGCCAATGGCCCATCTAGTCCAACACTGTCACACAGAGGCCAAAACATACCAGGTGCCATCAGGAGGTCTAGCAGTGGGGCCAGGACACTAGCAGCCCTCCCACTATGAGCTGATCACTACAATGTGTCGAACCCGGTATATTTCAGGAGTGTAGGAATCTAGCACTTGCATGAATGCAGAGGCCTCATAGGGATGCCAGCCTCCAGGTGAGACCTGGGGATCCCCTAGAATTATAGCTCATCTCCAAACTACAGAGATCAGTTCCCCTCGAGAAAATGGATGCTTTGGAGGGTGTACTCTGGCATTTTACCCCACTGAGGTCCCCATCCTCCCCAGGCTCCATCCCTGAATCTTCTGGAGTTTTCCAGCCTGGATCTGGCAACCCTAACCCTCTCATCCTCTGCCAGTGGTCAGGGGGGACCTGGCAACCCTACTCGGGAAGGAGGATGGAACCTGGAGACTGGCAAATAATTTTCAAAGCATGACGCAGATTATCCCCAGAGACAAAACAGGACCAAATGTCCAGGGACGAGCATCAGGAAATGGGGCCTCTGTCTAATATGTGACAGAACAATGCTCTGAAAGGTCAATAGTAGACTATCAACGCCATCTGGAGATTAAGTGTAAGTTTATAATATTATACTTATTGTATTATAACTAGTGATTATGATATATTTATGCATATTTTTACTGATTTAAATCGCCCAGAGCCCTGTGTATTCAGGGACTGGGTGATTCAGAAATCTAAAGTATAAATAAATAAATAAATCCCAGAGCCCACTGGAGTGCATGTGATTGCAACGCTTCAAACAAACTGAGGTTACTTCCTTAGGTGGGGGAAGGGATTGCCCATTTTGCTCTCATTGCCACTGTTCGTGTGCCACCCTCACGCCAACCATTCCCTTGCCCCTCTTCTTTGGTGGATTTTTGTCCCCTCCCCTCCCCAATCAGTAGTAGCAATATCGCTTATATAGTGTTAGGACTCAGGATGTGATCAGGGAGGTGCAGAAATCCAGACCTTCCCACCCACTCTTCCAAACCTTCTCTGAATATGATCTCGAAGGGAAGGTCTACCAAAAGGCGGCACAGCTGAGTCAAGTGAGTCGATCTGGGTCAGTTTAGCAATCACGGGATAAAAGGACAGGTCCTCTTATGGATTAAGAGTGGGTTAAATAACACTCTTATAATAAATGTCAGCGGACAGCGGAAGACAGGAGGCCCTGGCGTGATCTGGTCCATGGAGTCGCAAAGAATCGGACTTGATTGTGCGACTGAACAACAACAAAATAACAGGAAGCCACAATTGGCAGGTCCCACAAGGATTTGTCTTGGGACTGTTGCTATATAATTTGTTTGTAAACGGTTTGGAATTGGAGGCGAGCCTAGCTTATAGGCAAGATGGCTGACGACACAAAACTCTTCAGGATAGTGAAAACCCAGGCCAGCTGTGAAGAGCTCCAGGAAGATCTCTCTAAATTGGGTGAGTGGGCAGCAACATGGCAAACAAAAGTTCTGTGTAGGTTAAGTGTGAGCTGATGCACATTGGAACAAAACCCCCTAACTTTAGATATATGTTAATGGCAGTGGCAGATTAACCATGAAGCAGTCTAAGCACATGCTTAGGGCACCAGGGCCAAAGGGGGCACCACAAAGTCGTAGAAAGAGTGAAAAAATGTAGAAAAATACCTTTCAGGTCATGAATATTGGAACTTTGATACATTTAACTTGTGGAATATTAAAATAGCTGTTGTGCTGCATTTTTGTCGAACTTTATGTAGCCAAAGCTTGGCTTAGTTTGTACAGTATATTGTGTTATCATAGGAATAAATGTTTGTATTGCTGCAACCTGCACTGTATATCTGGTCAGACAGGTCAACAACTAAAATGGACTGGGTCAGTGTGGAACGGAGGGGGGGCACCGAGACTGGCCAGTGCTTAGGGCACCAGTGAGCCTTCATCCGTCCCTGATTAATGAGTTCTGAACTGACTGAGACCGAGATTGAAAGTGATTTTGGGGTTGTAGTAGAAAGCTCAGTGAAAATGTCAACTCAGTGTGTGTCAGTGGCAGTGGGGAGAGGCAAATTCCATGCTGGGGATTATTAAGAAAGGGACTGATAATAAAGCAGGCAATATTATAAAGCCCTTGTATAGAGCTGTGATCAGCCTTGCAGCCAGGAAATTCTTGATGAGGGGTGGTGCACACGCCCTAAACATGGTGACGTCATCTGCGGGGGCATTGCCCTCAGATCCATCCCCCCACCCCCGTGGCTACAGCCCTGGCTGTGGTGTGCTTGCGTTAGGAATACTGTGTACAGTTCTGGTCACAGTGTCTCCAAACTGCTCTGCTGTCATTTGCCGTGATAACCTTTTGTGCTCCAAATCTTTTTGACTTCTATTGAGCTATAGAAACAGGAAAGGAACTCTTGCCTGTCCAGTGCTCCTTGGGGAAGGAGGTATTTGACAATGTAACTGGGTTATTGTTTATGTATCATATGGCAGAGTTACACACAGGAAGCTTATAATAATTTAAAATACATAACCAAGTTGATACAACGGGTCCACAGACTGATGGGCAATCCCCCTAAATACTAATATCTAAATTTTCAGTCCAGTCAGTCACAGCTGGGGAGAGTTCAAAGAACTCTGTCACATCTTCCTGAAAAGCATGATGCTCACATTCCTATGGCAGATGGAAAATAGTTTGGTGGGCTGCATTTGGGTCCTGCTATTTTGCTTGTGGATCTCTTGTTGGTGTTTATCAGGTTATGGATATTGGGTGGAACTGATTGCATCCATGTTTGCAACCATTCATTCCCTAGTTTGAAATTTCGTGATTGCAGGATTTTTCAGGATCTTAGTCTGGATAGGCCCACGCCATGTCTTTGTGGATGGGCGATTCTCTGTTTCCAATTATCTTTCTATGTTCACAAAAAAGCGCACCTTGTCTTTGGAGAGGTGGGGGAGTGATGTGGCACAATGTGGGTAGCCAATAGGTCGGAGTGGGTTTATTTATTTATTTATATTTATTATTTGGATTTATATCCCGCCCTCCCCGAAGGCTCAGGGCGGCTCACAACAGGGCACTCATGCCGGCTTTAAAACATATTAAAACAGTATAAAACCCAATAGGACAAAGAGAACAAACATTCAAAATTTAACAGCATATTAAAACAAGATGGGGCAGATCGTAATCCCCGACAGCCAAATGATAGATTGTCATCCCCGCTTCTTCCTGGGCCGCCCCGCACCGAAGATGGCAGAGGTGCGATGGCGCAGGGCTAACAATGATGGAATGGCGATGGCAGAATAGTAATGGCGGCGGCTCCTAAGCATAGGCCTGGCAGAAGAGTTTAATACATCCACTGATGGGTCTCATGGTTGTGTTGAGTTGGACATCAAGTTTGTGGGCATGGAACTGCTGAGCCACATATTCTGCAGTACTATAAACCACCCCCAAAGCTGAGCATCTAAGTGTTATTACAGACACACCTCAAGTTGTACCACATAATTTTTCAAGAATGTTGTTTTGTATGTGTATTTTCGCTGCTACATTGGTAAGACGCTGTTTATAGCTCAAGCTCCTGACCAGGGTAATGCCAAAGTACTTAGGTGTATAGTTGTGTGCAAGTTGGGTGCCATTAAGGTAGACATTCAGTTCACGGCTGGCAAGATGGAAACAGGAGCATTCTGTTTTTCCTGGATTTGGGATAAGCTGCCATATATGGTAACAGCCAAATTTTCAAGGTCCCTCGTCAGTATTCTCTCAGTCCTTTCAATTGATTTGTGCCTAACTGTAATTGCCATGTCATCGGCATAAGCAGACTTCCTGGATATCATCTCAGGAACGTTAGAGGTATATAGATTGACAAGAACTGGAATGAGGACCGAGCCCTGGGGTAGACTATTATTCAGTTTCTTCTGCTTGTTAATTAATTGGAAAGTTCTATTGCTTAGCATGTTATTTAGGAGTCAAAATAATGTTCTGCAGAGGAAAACTTGTAAAAACTTGTACAGCAGACCATCCCTCCAGACTGTGTCATAAGCGGCAGTCAGATTGACAGAAACTGCTGGTGTCTTAAGACACTTCTGATACCCTCCCTTAATAAAAGTTGTTAAGCTGTGAACCTGGTCTTAACAAATATGGCAGTAGTTATTATGCTTGCTCTGGAGGGACACATCCAATGACACTCTATCCAGAATTACTTCACTGAGAACCTTATAAAAGGAGCTCAAAAGTTCACCAGATCTGTAACAGTCTGCCAGTTGTGTTGGTTATACAGGCTTCAGAATTGCAACTGGTATTTGGATTCCTGAATTCTCTGAGGAGTCTACAGGTTCGCATGCTGATTGTGTGGGAAAGCCTCATGAGCGCACTTCTAGTGATACACGCTGCCGTTGATCAGAACTCATATGGTTGTAGTCAAAGCCTGGTGCCTCTCTGCTCTAGATGTCGCTGCACGGCCTCAGTGGACATGCTGCCATTGATCAGGCACCCCATTCCGGCCGCAGTCAAAGCCTGGTGCCTCTCTGCTTTGATGCCCTAACCAGTGCACCTGCAAATCTCATCAGCCGCTGAGACCCCTGACAGCTTGCAGTGTTCCGGGCAGCTTTGTTTCGGAGCCCGCAGCCATTGAGTCTACCCCAGTTGTAAAGTCTCGGTCACTTGGGAAGGAGTGGGTGGCAGCGAGACCCGCCGCGCTCCTACCCGGCTTTCCTGAGGACCCTGCAGCCACGGAGCCCCCAGGAAAGCCACCGGCGGGCTAGACCCCCAGTCCTCTCAATAGCCCAGACTTTCCTACTGGGACCCCTGCAGTCCAGATGCACAGCTGCTTCGGTCCAGGAAAGCCAACACTGGAGCGTGAGTTCAGGAGTAGTTCAGCTGCTATGACCCGCGCCTCTGCTGTCCCGGCATTTCCTGGGACAGCCTCACAGCCACGGATCCGCCAGGAATATAGCCTGGCTGATATCCGTGAGGAAGGGGCCAGCGGCTAGATCGCCCGCCGTTCTTCCTGTGCTTGCCTGGGACCCATCTAAGCAGCCTGTCGGAGCTCTTCACGGAAAGCCAGCACTCCGCCGCCGCCCTCTTAGAGTCTCCATGGCCCCACCGGAGAGGCTTGGCATCCCTGGTGTTGGGATGCCCCAGCGCTAGTCTTGCCTAGGGCGACGCCAGACACCTGTGAGCCGGCCCAATGCATCTGGATATCGGCAAGGGCTGACTTCTCCAGTCAGATGAAACAAATGTTAAATCAGGGTTGGACTCTCTATTCCATGCCACTGATCTGAAGGTGCCTCTGTCTTTAGTATGAAAAGGAGATGCAAGTCATGTTCTTCTGCCCAGCAAGTGCCTCACTGTCCTTATCATTAACTGGGTAACTGATGTAGGAACAAACTTGACAGATCCCTTCCACTTGTTATTAAGTGTAAAATGTAAAGTATTTTCTTCTTACATGTTGTTTCAGAGCTATTCTCTCACAAGCAGTTCTCAAAAGAGCTCTCTCAGCCCCACCTACCTCACAGGGGTGTCTGTTGTGGGAAAGGGAAGGGAAAGGAGATTGTAAGCCACTCTGAGACTCCTTTGGGTAGTGAAGGGCAGGGTATAAATCCAATCTCCTCCTCCTCCTTCTCACTATGCTCTGTGATCACTGAGGTCGCATGTCTCTTCATAAATTGCTTCCACTGTTGGTGTTAAATTGGCATGTTTGTATTTTCTCCTCATAATAGATTTCTAACAAGTACAGCCGATAGACAGCTTGATCTGTCTTTGGTATTTTTAGCCAGGGAATATTTATAGTAAGTTTCCAAACTTAGAGGCTACTTCCTTAATGTGACCTCTGAGATCTACTGCTCACTTTGACTGCCCTTTGAGGTGAAGAGCTGACTGCAGATAGGACAGGGAGGCATTAGTGAATATGATTAAATGTTCTTCTGTTGTGCAGGGGGATTTTTTCTTTTTATTACCCACTGAGCCATTGGGATGGAAGGGCTTAGAGAGAATTTGCTTTGCCACTCATCCCATCCACTCCCCCCCACCCCCCGTTCCTATATCTTTTGTATCTTTCCTTCACTGACACATACTGGTATTTCTAAGGATAGGCACACAAGAGGTCTTCTACACCCAAGAGAAAGAACTCACTTGAGCATCCCCCTGTTTTCTAAATCCATCATGAGACCTTTACAAGGACATTCTCACTCTTGATCATTGAACACTTTTCCATAAGCTGTGAACAAGAGAGGATTCACTGAGTTGTCGTGCAGTTATTTGTATCAGAGGAATGGCGCCAGACCACGCCATCCTTTGTACGGATCCAGTGAGGTTGATCCAACCATCCTCCAAGAAGCTTCCCTCCCAGTTACGCAGCTGTTCCTCCAAGAGAAGAGCCACTTGAATTTGGAAGAGGAAGTGGAGTGGAAAAAGGGTGCCAATGTGAGCCGAAAGGAAAGGTGGGGTATACATATTTCCATAAGCTTTGCTGAGTGAAGTGGTAGGGTCCACCCCAACGGCTCTGATAGCAGATTCTCCAGGTCAGCAAGAAAAATTATGGAGTGGAATAAATTAACCCTTCTTCAGTACACAGCAATTTTAGCACAGTTGTTAAGGAAACTATCCAAATCTCCAACTTTGCCTCCTGCAGAGTTAAGCCATTCTGACGTGTGTTTGTTTTGTGTGAAATATGCAAGATGCCATTGCACTTTGGTCTTCAGGAAAATTAGTCATTTGGGGGGGAAGGCTGCCTGTTACTTTGCTGTTATTTTGCTGCGTGGAAAGAGTTTCTCAGGCTTGCTGTCCCCCTTTATGGAATACATCCTTGGCATCCACATCTCTGTTTCAGGGCATCCTTCAGCTGCAGGAGGTGCGGATATGGCATCTGGGACAATGGGTGGTTCCATACTTGTCAAGTGCCGTCCAGTTGCCATAATTCATACATGCAGGTGGAGGAGTCCAGACGTCGTCATCATCTCTCCACATTATGGACCCCTGTTTTTTTAGGAGTTGATTTGCTGTCATCTCTTTGCTTTTGTGCGGGAAAGAAGTACCAATCTCTATGATGCATGAATGATCTTCTTGTTACTATTTCACCAGGTTCTTGGGATGATATTTGTTTTGCCATACGTTGGAAGGCAGAGCTCCGATTGCTTGCCGCTGCCCACATTTATGAAAAAAATGATATTGGCTCTATTGAACCATTGCACTACTGCAGACTGATGCCATTTCTATTTCTACCATTCCTGGTGTCGTGGTGCAGTAACATCAGTTGACTCAGCATCAGTTGACTCAAACTGGAAAGGAAATACAGAGGCGTGCTTTCACTAGTGTTACTAAACTGAAAGGGGAGGAGATTCATAATTGTAGTGGAATAGAATTCCCTGTCTGAATGCAAAACCGGGAGGTAAAAGATTTCAGAACTGCAATATTGACCTGACCTGGATAGTCCAAGCAAGCCTGATCTTGTCAGATCTTGGAAGCTAAGCATGGTCAATTCTCTGGCAAGCACTTAGATGGGAGACCTCCTTGGAATACCAGCAGTCGGGAGGTGGGGGCAGGCTTTATTCAGCCACCTCTCTGAACATCCTCCAGGTCCCCCGTAGGGGTCAGTCACCAGAGGTTGCCATGACTTCCAGGTGCACACATACACATGCGCATATTAAAAAAAATACCAAAAAAATATACACCCACCCAAAAAGTTACTCTGGAGAGCCAACAAACGGTGTGGAGGGCAAATCCTTACCCGATGTTGCCTTCTGGCAAGGCTTCCTTAGCAGAGAATGGGCTCAAGTGTGGAAAAACCCAGAGCTGGAAGATGATGTCTGTATTCATTCATGTTACAGTGAAACCATGGTTAAGACTAACCGTAGGTAATAATTCAACTTTAAACCATGATATCAGGTCCTGTTTGGTGGACCTCCTTCGCAAATGTTCTGTCAAACACACTAACCATAATTAGTGGTTTCGTAGTTATGTCTGTACCAAACCTTTGGCTTAATAACCTAAAGCCAGAGTAGGCATGAAGGGTTTTGTTTATTCACGTGCCTAACCCCTGCCCCTTCCATATTTAAAGAAGGGTGTGAAGTCTGATTTTTACCTCAAAAGGGGGTAGGTTAGAGAAGCTAAACTCATTCTACCCCCAGCCCTGACGGTTCCTGCTTTGCCTTTGGCAGCCTTCTCCCAACTTGGTTCTGATACCACAAGTGTAGGGTTGCCATCCTCCAGGTGGGACCTGGAGATCTCCTGGGATTACAACTGGTCTCCAGATGACAGAGATCAATTACCCTGGAGGAAATGGCTGCTTCGGAGGGTGGGTTCTATGTAAATATACCCTACTGAGGTCCCTCCCTGCTCCAAACCCTGCCCTCTCTAGGCTTCACACCCAAATTTCCAGGTATTTCCCAATCTGGAGCTGGTAACCCTACACCAGAGGGAGGAGAATGTCTGAAGCAAGAACATAGAGGGTCAGTGCATGTCATTCAGCTTCCCTCCCCTGCAGAGTTTTCGGGTTTCAAGTGTGCGCTCTTTACTTTCTCCATGAAATGAAAAAGACCTAAACAAGGTTTATTTGACTTGACTTGTGCCCCTCCTGTGGTGTTCTTCAGTCGTAGATCAGACCAAGGCCCATCGAGCTCAGCAGGCCATTAAAAGGGGAGCCGTGAACAAGTATGACTGCCCCACTAGGGCTGGTTTGCCCCTTAGCTCTTCCTCCGAATGGAAAACCTTCTGCAAATCAGTAAAACAATGGGGTCGGCATGCTGGAAGCATGGATGTGCTCTTGGCTCTGATGTGGTGCTTCCTTCTTCTAATGGAGTGGGGCTAGAACCATGCAGAAGTTGACATTATTTCCTCCAGCCTATGGGATGGATCCTGCTCTTAACCCATCACTCCACTGAGCCAAGTTTAGTTATTTATTACAATAGGACCCTTCCTTTCAGCTCAAGTCTGAAGCCTTTCTCCAGTCGAAGGAATCTCCAGTGGAACAGCCATTTAAGTCACAGGAAGCTTGTTTTAATACAATGTATGTAGCCTTTTATATAGGTGATGGCTGTAGACCTCCTGGGATTTCAACTGCTCTCCAGGTGACAGAGACCAGTTCCTCTGGAGAGAATGGCAAATTTCGATAGTTGGACTCTATAGCGTTATACCCCGCTGAAGTCCCTCCCCTCCCCAGACCCCGCCCTCCTCAGACTCCACCCCCCAAATCTCCAGCCATTTCCCAACCCACAGCTGGCAACCCTGTGTATCAGTGCTCCTGTTGTATGTTCTTTAGAGCAGGCCTTCAACCATAATAGATAATTAACTGAAGTCAGAGGAAGTGTGCCTTGGAGGATTGTTGGATTCCCTCCCCCCCCCGTATCTCCCGATTTTTAATTTGTTCCACTCTGTCAGAAAAGTCTGTGGGCAAAATTATTATTGTAACCTGCAGGGGGGAAATAAAGGTAAAAGGTTTCCCTTGCTCGAAAGCCAGTCGGATCTGACTCTAGTGGGCAGTGCTCATCTCTGTTTCCAAGCCAAAGAGCCAGTGCTGTCTGAAGACTTTTTCCTTGGTCATGTGGCCGGCATGACTAGACACCGAGGCGCACAGAACGCGGTTACCTTCCCACCGAAGTGGTACCTATTTATCTACTTGCAATTTCTTGCTTTCTAAATGATAGATCGGCAGGAGCTGGGGCCGGAGATGGGAGCTCACTCCGTCACGCAGCACTTGGGTCTCGAACTGCCAGCAGGGCATGTTTATTTAGCACTTCCCAAAGAAAGTTGTATTTCCCAATGGCCTC